>VYXH01008439.1:0-12882 GCA_013397275.1 Burhinus bistriatus | reverse complement strand
GTTCGTGTCGCGGGCTTTCCGGTGCGGGGCCGGGGGGGGGGGGGTTGCACTAGATGACCTTTAAAGGTCCCTTCCAACCCAAACCATACCGTGATTCTACTACCACCAGCCAACTGGTACATGCGCACTGCATCCTGCTGTGCTCACTGCTGCCCTCCCTCTATTAAAAGTATAATTGTGACTGAAAATATAAATTAAAATTTTTCCTTGTACAAACCATGGTTCTTGAAATATAAGCCATCATGATTTTCTGGGAATTTTATATACTAAATTCTTTATGCTCTTTTTGGAACAGTACTTGCTTCAAGTACCAGTAAAATTGTCCCTATCCATACATTTCATATGTAAATTCATCTTCTCGTCTAGGAAAAAAATGGTTTTGCACAGATGAGAGTTTTATCAATAAATCATTGTGTTAGAAATAGAGCATATTTACTGTATTTCAGCCAATATAACTGGCCAATACCAACAAAACCTATGTACAATTTTAAGTTACCAGAAATATATGAAAAAGCTATTATAAAAAAATATTTAGACATATAAAGATGCCTTTAGCATCTGTCTATATTGTCAAGTAACTTAAGTCTATTAATTATTTGAAGGTAGAAGTGGAATTGTTATTTACATATATAGTTTCTTTGTTCATGTATTTTTGCACTTTTTAATGTTACAAATACAATGAGTAGCATTTTTGAATGAATTTTTGTGTATCGATAAAAGCAGGCAGTTACTTGAATTTTTGAAAGGATTTGATTTGTTAAATGATTTCCATTGAAATCAGGAAGATTTAGGCTTATAACTGCTTAGTTCTCTCAAAAGTTAAGTCTTGCTGCAATTTAGTTAAATTAATTTGAAAAATTGCCTGTTTGGCAATTTTACTGCAGAGAACACAGAAGGTTCTTTTTTGTGTTTTCCTCTACAATGTATCCGTTACTCAGGGCTGTGCACAGTCTAACTCTTGCTCAAAATCGTGGAAATAAAAAATTTACCATTAAAATTAATTGCTTTTAATAACCGTTCCAAGTGTCCACTTGCAAAATCTGCATTCCTACATGGCAGTGGCAATTAAATGCAGTTACTGTGAAGCTGTTTTTCACGAGTGCTGTGCTTTTATTCAGCACAAGAAGGCTCATAGAAATGAAAAAAAGATTCAAATGTGAACAGCACAGCTACACATGTAAGCAGGTATTTAAATTCAATGAAAAATTACTGCTTTTTTCAGTTGATGGTTTGGTAAGGTAGGCTTGGATTTGGGGTTATACTTAAGAAGATAAAAACTTTTGTTACTGCAGTCTAACTAAAATAGTGTGGTTATATTTACTTACAAGATAAATGGTTCACAAATCAGTAAATTTGAAATGCTGGAAAGTCTGAGGCTATCTTGATAAATCTGTTGTACGTGAATGGCTTAGAAGTGTAACGTAAGAGCAATCATTTTCACTGACATTGTGATGAGAACAAAATACTATATTTGCACCTTAAATGTTTTTTTTCAGCAGCGTCACAGAATAAATTCAGTCTGAACTGAAAATTTTATTTGAAAGAATACATTTAGGATAGCATTGCTTTGGCCTTGGTATGTTGGAATGTACCATTGCTCCATTCTGATTATTTTCTCTGCGAACCTTAATAAGGTTAGAAGGAAAACCTCTGGCCTCCAAGTCAGTGGCAGTATCCCAGTGTGTTTTTCAGCATCTGCTTACAGTGGAGGATAATTAAGGAGTCTGTGCAGCATCCGGGTACTTTCCTGTGTGCCTGTGGGGTATTTTTGAACATGTGTCACAGAGCTGGATAGTTACGTTACAGATTCTTTCTTTGTTTCAGGAACGACGTTTAGTTGTACGTAAACAAACCCGTACTGGTCAGAAGCCCTTCACTTGCTTGTGCTGCAGCAAAAGCTTTTGACGGAAGCAGCTTCTCAGTCTTCAGTTTAGGAAGCACCATGATTCTGATATTAAGCCTACGGTTTATGAACGCCCTAAATGTGGTAAGGGCTATTCACTCGGGGTAAGATAATTCCTTTTAAGGAATCTCAGTGGAGTTATCTTTAGCTGTGTATTGCAGATCATATTGTCACAAAGGACTGAGAGTAAAAAGCAGTGTACTGGCTGGGATGTTAACTCCTTAATGTTAAGACAGCATAACTTGTTTTCTTTCCCAAACCTTACATTGGAGGATTAATGAAGAACTTTATAGTGTTCCCCTTTAGCTAGAAAATGTCTGCCACGTCATATTTTCAGGGTTGGTAGTGGTTTGTACAATCCAGTATTAAAGTTACTGTTGTTTAATACAGTAGTCAAATAAAAAGGCTGTGTGGAGGTATGGATTTTAAGGCAAATTAAGAAATTTGGAAAGATGATTGAAATGAAAGAGTGCTAGGACCAGTTCAGCAAGGAGAGGAAGAAATTATTTTTCACTTCTTCAAAACCATATGCAGTGAGAACATGGTTTTGGGTTAACTGTGCACACTTCTAAAGTAAATGTAACCTTTTCTCCACATATAGATTTTACATGTAAAACTTTATTGCTTATCCAGGAACCAGAAAACGATGTATTTGATTTTATACCCCCCAAATGGTAATGTTTCTTTAAGGCAGAATTTTAATATGTATTCTGGAAAATCTTCAGGAGTTTTATGGAGGTTGTTGACTAAGTCAAGCCTTTCACGTAGTGTTCCAAAATTTGTCTGTCAGAACCATATTTGTTTTTTGTGTCTGTGTTAAATTGTTTACATACATTAATATTTGATTCATATATTTATGCTTCATTATGCTAACAGAATAATACACATAAGCATGCTGAAAATGGGAGGGCAAAAAGTGCCACACCCAGAAGAAGAAGCGAGGGCAAAAATAAAACCCATGAGAACCCAAAGCATGTTAAGCTAGAAGGTAATCGGCGAATAAGTTAGAATTCAATCGTGTAAATTAGAATAAAGAATAAAAGGCTAAGGCAGTGAATCTCCCCTGCTGTTTAATTCCTGTGTCACAATGAAGCTAATTTAAGTGCTAATATGGAAGAATACTTCAGAATAGTCTTTACGATGTGTCAGAAATTCTTTGTCATCTGAGTTGGGTTATTGCTCAGGTGCCCATTCTGGCACTTCTGTTCCCCTGCTCCTGCAAACATCTTCCTAAACTCCCTGCTTAGCAATGCTTACAAATGTGTTTTCTTCTGCCTTTTGCAAATTCTCTTTGCCTTTATAAACAAAGATGAAATAGATCATTACTGAGTTGAGCCATAGTGAGTTTTCTTAGGAGCTCATGATTTATAATATACTGTTTTAATACACACCAGATTGAAAACTTTTCAATTTCAGAACTCCGATTGCATGTTGATCACAAAAGATCTAGCACATCTTAATAACAAAATTGTTCATCTTTCGCTCATGCTTAGACCAGGTAGTGATCAAATGATAACAAAAATGCTACTGATTTAAATAGCTAGAGTCAGTCTTCTGTCGTACTGCAGAGGTGATCAGGCCAGTTCATAGAGCTCTTGGTTCAGCATGTCTGTGCAATCAGAAACTCACTTGCAATTACTTACTGTTACTCATTGTGGATAGCTCTTGAGCACTGAGCGTTTGTTCTGTAAACTTCAACATAAGCTAAAAGGTGGTCCATAGTTTATCTGTCTCTTTCCTTCTCTTTCTTCTGCTTCCTCATCTTTTCTCATTAGGTTAAGATTCCCAGAAAGTGAGTAAGTTCAGGTTTTGGCAGACCAGAACAGTAGACTAATTGGTCGGTTGATATCGCATCAGCAAGAACTCCACAGCAATAAGTGAAGTGCCTTTTCTATCTGCGTTATGCTAGTACCTTCCTGATACAATCATTTATGTTTTATCTTGTTTGCAGCTTTAAAAACATATGAAGTTGGGGTTTTTTATGCTCTCAAATAAAGCTTAGCCTGTCACCACATAGTCTAGCAGTTTCACCTTACAATCCACATTTGACCCAGAGGAGGTATCTGCTCCTAATTTCATTTTTGTACGTTTCTGCTGAATTAGACAAAGTACTGTACAGTATACAATATTCAGTTAGATTGGGCCATGGGCAGGAGCCCTCTATCCTCATGCATCCTGCCTTCCCCCGTCTGATCTAATGCTGAATCTCTGCACTGTTGCAGGGTGGGAGCTGATCATATGTTTCTGAGATCACGTTCGGGGTCACCAGGGCCAAAAAAATAGCTTTGCCTAACCAGAATACCCTGTCATTTTTTGCCTCTCTGCTTCCCAGATGCTGTTTGAAAGCCATAGTAGTCTCCTTGCTAGGATTCTTCGCGTGATTTTTATGGAGTAAGAGACAAGAATGGAGATACATCTAAGGCCTAGGTGCCCTAAAAACTTACATTTTGGTATATCAGATTGTATCTGCACTGATTTGTGGCTAACGATACCGAGGTAAAATTTGACATAGTGGGAAGAAGAAATGTTAGAGATTTTCTGAATCTAATGAATATATATCAGCAGCTGAGTTTACATTAGCATTGACACTACTCACTGGTAAGGCTGTAATGGTACGGTTAGAGAGAAATGTTAGAGCTGCAGTGTTTTTGCAATAATTAGATTTTACTGTTTATTAATACTTTGCTACGTGCAAACAATTTCTTTTTGGTATCTTGCAGATACCTTTATCTGGAAATTTGATTTTCTAGAGCTAAGATAATGTGTCCTTAAATGTTGTTCATGCAAATACTCAGTCCATTAATTGACTCACACTAATATTAGAATTTTCTGTGCTGGTTCCAGAAGGTTTTTTCCTAGAGTTGACATTTATGGAATCATAGAATTGTTTTGGTTGGGAGAGACCTTTAAGATCATCAAGTCCAACCGGTTATTTGCAAGTATGTGTCACTGCCCACTTGCACAACTTACAGGGGCCTGTGGGTTCCTGTATGTGACTTTGCAAAAGATTACTTGTGTGACTGGTGCTGTCAATGATTTGTTGTTGCTAATAATTAAAAAAGAAAATGCCTGTATATGAGAATTAAATTTTCAGTTAAATAATGCTTAATTTTCCTCTGATAAGAATACCATGGGTACTGCTCACTAACATGGGTTGTAATGTAATATTCAACATAAAGTATATATTGGCAGTATTTTCTCCACTAAGTTAAATTGACTGTTTGTTAAATTTATTGAAATATTTACTTGTCTTTCTGGTTAATCACCACAATATTTAATTATTTTTGCAAAGTTGACCTGGAATTGTTCCAAGATGTCTCCACTGTGAAAAATGAACATTGTGCTGGTGAGATTGCTCCTGTGTTAGTTGGAATAGAAACAGCAATTCAGAGAGGACAGAAGACCGAAATGACTTGTGAAATGATTCTCAACGTGATGGACGAATAATGCATGAACAGACTCTGGTCTTCCTGGTTTCCAGTGGTTGTAACTGACCAGTTCAAAGTGTGTAACTATGTCCGGTTAGAAAGCTGGAAAAGAAGCTGGTTGAAAGCTGTGGAAGCTCTTCTGTGCTCATTTTCTTCTTGTTACAATTTCTACTGTGTAACCTAAATAACATTGCCAAAGTGTGAAAGTTATATGGAGCCATCACCTGTTTTATTACATACATGTAATAACAGAATGAAGAAAAAATTAGCTAATTTCAGAGTAATTTATGAAAAAGTAGATAGGTTTGTGTCACCTTGCATTTCATTCATCTTCCAGATGTCCTCACAAATTTATTCCTCAGTAGCTCTATAGAATTGAGAGCTGCGTGAACTTCAGTCTATTTGTACTTTCCTGAGGTGAGCACATGAAAGGCAATGATTTTTTTAATGCATTTACTAAATCTCCTTTCTGCAAACACATTTGTTTCTAATATAATTCACAATGCTAAAATACAATTTTATGTTAAAAAAGCACAGAGTTTTATGCCCCATACTTGTAGTAGTTAGTTAATGTCATTAGCTCCATCCTCTTTTCCCAGTGGTTTTCAATAGGTATAATGTCATTATCTTCAGAAAAGTTCATTTAGTTTTACATCAGCATGGAAAATAGTGGCAGAAGCAGATCCCTTACTTTTTGGCTTGTTGTTAGAATATTAAGTTCCTGCAAGCTTTGGGGTATGGTTGCAGCACTGGATCATGCTGCCTGTCCTTTTTTCCCATGTCGCAGGCGTAATTTTCTTTCTTCCCTCTTGTTTCAGCTCTAGCAACCATAACAGCTGTAGGGTGAGTTGGATCAGCATGCAGATTTAATTAGAAACGAGTCTTTTCTCTTGTCTTAGTTTTAGTCAGATCAATTAGCTGGACAAACATAGAGCTGCAAGATCGTTGACAAAAATGAAGCAGCAGCAGTGTGTGCTGGTGTCAGGAAAGTGTGCCACCCCTTTCTGGGAATGTGTAATTTTCTGTCACCTTAAGGTGACTGTTTTTCAAGTGCAGGTGGTAGCTGTTTCCATCCTTCCTCCTTCCTCTTTAAATAGCCTTCTTCCCAATGTTTCCCTGTAAGCCTGTGCCCATACATTTTGCACTAGACCCAGAATACACCCATGACTGATTTCAATTAGGCCTTCAATAAAGCATGCATTTATTATTTAGGAAAGTTCATGTTTAGAGTACATTTAAGAATCAGAGAAACTTTAACTGTCAAATACAATTCTCTTACTTTTTTTAGGTTATAAGAACCACTGGTTTTACTGCTTAATTACTAATTAATTAATGTAGTTAGAATAATTACAGTAAGTACTACTGTGTTTTAAGATTAGTTGCAATGATCACAATTCCCATTTATGCACTGTTTACTCATTTTTTTGTCATTTATAATTAATACTTGGAAGCCTGTTCAAAAAATCTTAAATATTTTCAAAATATTAATCTTTAATGCTGCTATTCTTATGTTACATTTCATTATAAATATGCACTAGCATTGCTAAAATTGCCAGTTTTAATAATATCAAGTCATGTATCAAATAAATAATTTTAATTAAAATGCCAAATCCTTATCCTAATTTTGAGATTAATATCTGTGTTTAACTTCATTACAAATATAATGCAGAACTCGCCAGTATAAAATTGTTCGGGTTTGCATGTTGAGCAAGCTGTGTTTGCTGGTTATGCTGATGTGGGCAGAGGAAGTAACTTCTGCTGTGTCCTGTGCATTCCAGATTAACTGCAGTTTGAGATCTAAATACTGGAAAATTTAACTTTTGTTACTCTGAAAAGTCCGTTAAAAATGAAAGCTTAGTTTTTTTCCCAATCAGTATATTAAATTAACAGCTTTATCCTGTACTGGACAATATGTCTACATGTCTGTTCTGCTAGGATAACTTTCTAAATTTGGCGGCTCTTCCGCTGTTAATAAGACCCAAACCAAGGGTGTGCTTAGGGGCTTTAACTGTCATGCAATGTTGTATCTCCGTGTACATGACTAGGAGATAAGGATGTCAGTATTAGCAAGAGATACTGCTGTCTTACAGCAGTAAATTATCCAGTTTTGAGAAGATACAGACCACTCTACACTAAAGGGCCTCATCAAGACCCTAGTCAATCAGCCCAATCAAATATATCAACAGGAATTACCACGTTGGTAATAGAAACCTCATTCAGTTTTGTAGCGTATGTTTTTAGCAATCACTGAGAAGTCAGTGTATTTGAATTTATCAAAATTAATCATTGGCTTTGTCCTCCTTCCATTATAATGGTGTTATTTAAGTGTTTAATGAAGATTCATAATTATTATTTTGTGTCCATTTTCGTAATGGTAATATTTATCTTATTTTAGTAAGTTAATGATTTATTCTGTCTGCCTTAAGGATACTTTTGTATATGATAACTGCTTAAATAATATTGTTGACTTGGTTGTTGTTGTGCTGTTTCCATTTGTGTCATAAAGTCTAAGCAACAGATTTCTTTGTTAAAATTAATTTTAGAAGTATAAATTACTTGATCAATTTTCTGAATATATATTGTTCATTTGAATTGTTGTTAGTAACAAAGCTGACTCATTTTGTGCTGACATCTGAAAATCAGACTACATAAAGTGGAATATAAATGTAATAATAAAAGATCTTGTTATCTCGGAACTTGAAAAATGATTATTTAAGTAGTTAGAAGCTAGAAACGTGTCCTTTTGAAAATCAAGAAAGAATGCTTTGGCCTCTTCAGGAGCAATTCCTGGTCTCATGCTTTTTAACCGCAAATAATGATTGTTCTTCATGATTAAGTATTTCCATCACTATGGCTTTCAGATGTTTATTTTACAAAGGTAATGTAATTTAATTATATTATTCATATATTTTAGACAAGTGCCTATGTATTAGTATCTTTTAACACAGTACATACTCTGAACAGATGCCAATTTAAAAATATTTTAATTTACCAGTTATGGAAGAGTTGTTAAATATACAGGAATGATTCAGGTCATGAAACCGATAATACTGAAGTGTTCTATAGTATTCTTTAATGGTGTTCTCAGATAATTTAGTTATTTGGAAAAGAAGATTTTTGCATAAGAGGAAGCATGCATTCCAAGTTTCCTCTGCAAGCGGAAATTGTCTATGCTTTAAATAGTTAATGTATGAGGAAAATGAGTTTCTGCACAGGCAGATGTAACACATCACACCCAGTAGGTAAAAGCAGAGGAAGAGTAAAAACATTACTTTGGGTATATTTTTACTAATTAGGCTCCATAATATAACTAAGACCTTGAAGCACAATAACTTCAGTGATGCTAATGTGCAGCATACGATGCTGCAAAAGTAAGTACATTTGTTGTATCAATTAGAATGAATTGTCTTCTGAAACTTTGAAGAATTGTTCCCCAAAAAATCCTAGAATCTGCCAAGGAAATGAAGAAAAGTAGCTATTGTCAGCAAGAGCGGGGCTGTCAGTTGGAACGTGTGCTTGCATGATAGCGTTTAATTAAGCATTGTGCTGCGAGTTGATGACTGATAGAGGTAATTAGAGGAGCTTCCTGTAGATGGCAGTATACGTTCACATCTGGTTAAGCAGGCAGACAAACGAATGCTGCATGTCAAAGGCGCTTTGAGTTTTTTTATCCTAGTTTTGACTTAGTAAGGTGATTTTATGCACCTCAAGGCTATATAAGAAGAGTTCTCTGTAACTTTTTTCCTTAGCAGGCTAATAAGTCCTTTCCTTAGCAGGCTACTAAGTCCTAGCGCCACTCCAAAATGTAGTCGCCTCTGCCAGGAAAGAGGACAGGCTGTGCGTAGCTGGCTGTCTTCTGCTGAAGTCCAGCTGTGTGGGGATGGGGCCACCTTCTCGCTGCTGAAATGGGCGTTCGCGCTCAGTGCAGCTGGCCCAGCCTCAGCTGCATGGTTGGTCCCTCCACGTTCGTTGACTGTGATGCCTCGTCAGCCCTGCCCGTGCCTTTGCTGAGTTCATCTTCTACTCTGGCTGAGTTGAGGTACGTTGAGTTGCGTTGAGTTGAGGAGTTGAGTTGGCTCAGCGGAAGGCCAGGGGAGTGCCACCAGTGCAAGGGAGGTGTAGGGAGTGTGCCCTAGGAGGGTGGGAATATATTTTTGGTTGCTGATAAATCATTTGAACATCTCAATGTAAAATTAGTATTTAATGATAATTTAAGCTGTTTATCTAAGAAACCTTTAGTTAAAGAGATTTTAAGGCTTTTAACAAGCAACAGATTTGTTAGGCAAATTTAGAAAGTCCTTGAAGGTCAGGGGAAGTGTGTGCACAGACCATGAGAGGTGATAAGACTTCATAATAAGGTGAGCTTCTCAACTCCTATAGACTTCATTTTTCTCCAAGTTAAGCTTTGACACAACAGAGTGGAAATGGTGCACAGTCAGTGCCACCACAAGGGCTAGGTCTTTTCTCTACATGCTGTGAAGTAAGATTTTACCATGGGATGACCTTTACTCATCGTCTAAGCATTATTCTGGTGGAGTAGATGAGGAAAATAGTGGATTTCCAGCTGATTTGCATTTTCACGAATGTTCCAAGAAATTTTCTTGAACTGTCAAATCTTAAATTCCTGCCATCCTCTCCTTCATATCCAAACTAATCTTTTTCCTGTTTTTCAAATCTTTTTGCTAATTACTGAGTCTGGATGAGGTAAACACGTCTGTTGGTACATCTACTGAAGATCTTTGCCATGATCTTTTTTGTGAGTTAAAATGAATTTGGTTATTTAACAATCGTGCAACTATACTGCAAATATAACTGATAAAAATTTAACAGACGGGAATTTAATCTTTGTTGTTGTTGTTTTGAGAACGCCTAAGCTGTCTCTCTCAACCATAGCCATGCTGTCTCCATTGTACAGATGAGGAGGATGAGACACAGAACAAGATTAATCTCTGATTTAATCCTTGTGCCTTCAGGAGCGAGGAAGCCCACTGATGATACAGTATGCTGCTGCTTATTACTAGTTTAATCTCAGTGAAGTAGAAATAGAAACTCAGGGTGTTGCAGCATGTAATGATTAAGTTACATTAGCAGAAGGTGGTGAGCAAACGGGCAGGGACCTAATGACATTAAGCCAGTGCTGTTAATCACTTCCAGAGACGTTAAACTCAAAATATTAAAACTGAAATAACATGTAGAACTTCTTGAATGTCAGCGCTTAAGATGATATAAAGGTGCTGTGGCAGCATGACTAACGGCGGTGGGTGTGAGTGGTGGTATAGCATCTCATAAGGAGGAAATACGGAGAGTTTCATCTGGTGGTAATTGGGAAGGTTCACAAAGGAGATGCAGACTCAATAGTCTTCAGACCTTTCTTAAGTAGGAAGAATAAAATGTATAATGTTTTCCTTCGACGCAAGTAGAGGCCCCTTTTGCTGTCTTTTCCCCGAATGTAAGCTCGCTCCGTGTGGTCGCTAATGGATGACTGAATTATGGACGACTGAAATGTTACATGGCTCTAACAGTAACTTACACTTGCACAGTTTAATATCTCTTTTTTTGTTTTGTTTAAGAAACTGAATATGTGTTTGAAAGCAACGTACATTAATACAGTATGCCTTCAGGCAAACATCATTCCCTGTTGTTGTGCTTTAAACAGCCCAGCTATTGTTTGAAGTTAATCACTGAAACAGTTGGACTCTGTCTGGCATTATGGGTGTGTGATCGTTACAAAATGGTAAAGAATTTTCTGACAGTTTTGGTTCAATCTGTTTTCACTTTGAATTGGCACTTGACAATGAATAATTTAGTTTCTTTCTTCTTTGGTAGTTGACTGCTTAAGTTACCTCTGTAAATGATTTTGTTTATTTTTAGCTTTATTTTTTTTTCCAGATCCAGTCTATTATTGGTTTCATCCCTGCCCCATCCATGTAACATTTCCAGGGAGGAATGCAAAGGAGGAGTGACATTGCTGTTTGCTTTCATAAGAGAGAGCCTTGCTTTTATTACCAACTAATCAAATGGTAGGTAGCAGCTAATGGTGATTATAATTAAGCTTTCGAACTGCCGTCCTTTTTCTGGAAGCACTGCATGCCAAGAGAACTAAGCTATCCTCCCTTTAAGGCAAAGGTGACTTTTTGCTGTTCTGTTATAGTAACTCGTCAGCTGTTTCACTGTGAAATGAAAGTTATAAAACTGTTTATACTAGTTATTTTCCCATCCTATTTTAAATGTCCTGCTCTTTGAACTGAGTTATTTATCCCTTCATTGTTTAGCATTACTGACTGCGCGTTGAAATGGCTTAATTTCAGACGGGCTGTATCCTCCAGGCCATGCCCTCTGACAAAACTTTTGCAGGAGTTTTACTTCAGTAACAATTGTGTAATAATAAATGTCATAATAGCGTTAATGTAAGACTATGCTCCGTCTTTGCATGGGTGTAAGTTTATAGCAAATCTGTTTAGTTCAGTGAATTCGTTCTGGCTGGATGGGAGCTGAGACAGTGGTCTCTCCCTTTCGGGGCTGACTTCCATAAGTGATGCGTAACCGACAGACCCCATTGATGACCGAGACACTCAGCACTTTTTAAGATTAGGCAATGCGTCTGTATGTTGCATACGAAAAGATTTTTTTTCTGCTTCTCTTGAAATCCCTAAGAGAAATGCAGAAGTGCGCGAGGGCGCCTGCCAGCTTCGTCTTGACAGAAGAGCCGTACAGGAGTGAGCTGCTGTTCCTTCCGGGGCTCGCCGCTCCGTCTGGCAGATGCAGGCTAGCGGCAGGAGGTCGGGTGTATGGGCAGGCAGGCTGTCCTAATAGTGGAGTTTTCTCTTTCTCAGAAGCAGATGATTTAATAGAAACAGTATGTTGCTTTCCCCATTTGATGATGAAGACTGACAGTTTGTAGGAGATGAGTCAAAGGTTACTGATGAGAACTTCCATCCAGATAATTGCTGTAATTGCACCCTGAGGATGCAGCTCCTATCACAAAGCATTAGGCAGTGATTCTGTTTGTAAATATATACTTGACAGTGAACTTCATCCTATGTCTTAAATCAAGAAAGTTCCTTTGTGAGATATAAATGGAGAAAGTTCTCTTTTGACTTTTTCTTAATCCAACCATGTTTCCTTCTGTCAGCAGGTGTATCGGAACTAGTCCCATTCTGAAACAGAGAAGTAGTTGCGATATAAACATAGAAATACCAATTAGTGTTAAATCCTTTGATGAATACAGTAGCTGCTGTTATTTCACAACAGATACCATTAAGCAGCATGAATGAGTGACTCTATATAATTCAAAATATTTAATTTGAAAATGCATCTTTTTCTTACAGTTCATTCCTTTTTCTTGTGTTTGTCCAGTGACTTCTTTGCAATCAAATACAAAAAGCTTTTCTGTTGGAGAGTGAACAGTTACACACAGGACACAAGCAGCATCCCTGACATAAAATTAGCAATGCTAAAGCATTAGGACAAGAATTCATACTGGGCAATGAGCGGCAATGAAAGCACATCAGATTTCTCAGCGTATCAATAGTTGCTGTTAAATAAATGCTC
>VYXH01008438.1:158441-179563 GCA_013397275.1 Burhinus bistriatus | reverse complement strand
AAGCCTCATGGTTTTGAAGAAAAAAAAAAAACCCAAACACCAGCATAGAAATGAACCCTAAAGGCACAGAGGGGAGAAAAATGCAAACCCACAAGCTCCCCGTCCTGGGGGCCTGACTCATGATGTGTTTGCAGTGCTGGCAGCTCAGCAGGGGCCCCGGCTTCATCACAGCACTGCCTAATTCAGGTGCAAGAACGTGTCATTTTCTTTATCTGCTTGACCCCCCCCCCTCCCCAAATTCCTACACACTCCCTTATTTCTCCTCACCGCCCACCTTTCAAATGCCCTTGGCTCCATCCTCCTTGCTAAAACCTCTTTTGGAAGGAGAGCTCCAGCCCAGAAATGAATCAGGGTTTTTAACAGGATCTTTAGGGATGTGGGATGCATTCACCCCCACAAGCAGGAGAGCTGGCCTTTTCCCAGGAGCTCCGGGGGACTTGGTCAGGTGGCATTAACACAGCTTCCCTGCAGAGGAATGCTGGCCCAGATACCGAACTATGAGAATTTACCCCACGGGCTGACCAAGAATGAGCTGCTTCCCCGTTGTCAGTAGCTTGCTAACCTCCTGTGACGGGAAGCACTGCAGCAGGATAGGGAAGTTTACGGTTCAGCTGTGTTGTGCCTGTCAGTGCTAGAGAGGAGCCGTGGTAAGAGAGCACCGAGTCTGCCTCTTCCTCACCAAGCAGCACTGCAGCCTCCCAAGCCAGAGGGGCTGTGAGTACCGCTGTCGGATGTGGGCACTGCCCCGAGGATGCGGATGCTGCGCAGAGGATGCCACCCTTCCCCATGCCTCTGGACATCAGGCAGATGCAATTAAAAAGCGGCAGCTGGAGCCTTGGATAATTTCCTTAGGCCAAATGCCCTCCCTTCTCTGCTTGCTCCAGAACCCACGCTCGCTTCTGGAGGCGATTCTTAGCAGGGCTGAGGCACTCGTACTGACCCAGAAGGTTTCACATTAAGGATTCCTCTCTGGCTCTGCTCCTGGCGCCTTTCCCACTCCTCACACCAGGCTGCAGAGCCATCCCTCGGTTCTCCAGGACCTCAAAGACCTTTCTAACCCACTTGGCTTTAGCCCAGCTCTGAACTGCCGGAGGGGGAGTCTCTGCTCTCGCCTGGAGACTCTGCTTCCCATTGAGATCCTAATCCTCCTCGCAGCATTAGTTAGAGCACAGTGCTCCTCCACAAAGCAGTGCACAGAGGTGTTGGGATCGCAGCCCGTCAGGCAGATGGGAGAGGGGCCTAGGAGCAAAGCAGAGGTTGCTATGAAGACCAATAACCTGGAATAATTATCCTACAGAGAAGTTCCCCGTTTTCCCTTGCAGAGGAGCAGCTCCCTTGTGTACAAGCCCATGAAACCTAGCAGGGCATCGCATCCTCCCTCCCTCAAATACAGGTTGTTCAGTACTTAGAGCAGCAACCGAGGTGTCACCACTGGTCCTTGAGTCTCCAAGATGGTCTCGGTTTTGCAGAGGGCAGCCAACCGCCCGGTGGGTCTCTCTGCCGGGACCTCTCTGGCAGATCCCTGCTGTGCCACAGTGAGAGATGCGTGGCAGGTTTTGATTGTATGCGGTACTAACATCCTTTTCCTTGCCCCAGAAGCACAAACCAACTCAGTGTTGCATCCGGGTGGCCTCTAGGAGCTGCCCTGACCACCCAAAACCCATTTCTGCTGGGAGGAGAGCAGCAAAACCCAGGGTTATCCTTCCTTGTGCACCTTTGGGTCAAACTACAGCACAGGGAAAGAGCAGGAAGAGATAAACTGCAAGCACCAAGGGTGAAGCAGCAGGGTTGTTAAGCAGATGTGCTGGATCTCCAGGGGTGCTGGATTCCTCCGCCGGCTCATGGCTCATGCCAGGGAGCAGAGGCAACACGGGGAAGGGTGAGTCTGGACAGGCAACATTGGAAATGCAGTTGCTCAGCTGTGTGTTGGCCATGCCCAGAGCAGAGGTGACGGGTGTGCAGGTGTTGAGAGATGGGTTGTTGGGACCACCCTGAGCCCCAGCTGTGCGCATTCACCTCAGCTGCTATAATTTAAGCTATTTTGTTCTGGAAGTCACTAGTTCAGTACCCACATCATCAGCCAAAACAGCAGCCATCAAATTAACACATGCCACAGCTCCAGATCCAAATCTCCAAAGCCTCTTCCCAAAAAAATTACTATTTAGTCTTTACCCTGCAGCAGGCAGCCCAGCAGGTCAGAGCCCAGATGTGCCACGCACATAAATAGCGCCGATCCCTGCGCAGCCCCAAAAACCTGACGCAGGCTGAGGAGGCAGCACATGGATCAGGATGAGGGTGAAGGAGAAGGCACTGGAAAAGATCAGGCTGGAAAGAAATAGCCAGCAGGCAGGCGCAGAAACCAGAGCCCGCATGGAACGTGAGCAAACCCAGAGCCTGTCAAAACACGAACACGGACGTGTCCCCTGCGTGGGAGGACATCGTGTTCCTAGGTAAGGAGCCTGTGCAACAGCGACAGGCAAGAGGGATGATCCAGAGAGCCAAACGCAGGCAAAAAGGGAATCAAGAGAGGGTCTGACAGTCAGGATCTGCTTCAGATACTTAATGAAGGAGAAAAGGACGAATGGTTGCTAGGGGAAATGGGACAGATGGCTGGCACAGAGAACTTGCTGACTCTTGGAGACTTAAAACTCTTTTTTTTGTGGGGGGGGTGGGGGTGGCAAAGGAGAGCAGGCAAATACGCAGCAGTAAAAGCGAGAAGATGACCACTTCCCCCTTTCCCTCCACCTCCAAGTGTCAGGGTAGATCATCTCAGAATGAAAAAGGTCACAGAAGCAGCAGGAGACAAGATGCACTTGCACTTCTGCTCATCAAGAGCTCTCCCCCGCCCCCGGCCAGCCCTTCATCCCGCTCCTCTTCACCAGAGGCCACAGACACCAGCACCATCCCCACGCTCCTGGGCTGGGTACGCCACGGGCAAGTCACAGCAGTGCCACGCAACAGCGGGCCTGGGGACAGCGACCGGGCAAAGTCACAGCTCCAAGAGAGAGGAAAGCCAAGGGGATGCTGGCTCTGGAGATCAAGCTGTCTGTAAAATACCATAGCTCCTGGACATGCTGTCTCCGAGATACATTTACACCTCTCCCTGACATTTAAAACCATCTGAGCCTTTTGGCTTCTGCTGCTGTCATGCCTGTGCCAGGTCTTTTCTGGCTCTAAAAGTCTCCAACTTGATTTCCCTGCAAAGACAGCCCTTCCCAACAGGTCTCAAACCGCAGCGGTGGGGCGAGGGGAAGCAGGGAGAAGGCAGGAGTTTCTGCTACCGTGTCATTTGCTGGGGGTGGGAGGGGTGCCAAGAGTCTGTCAAATCCTGACGGCCATAAACAAGTCGCTGAAGGAAAGAGCTGAAAAGCAAAAAAAAAAAAACCCCAAAAAATAAAAACCAAACCAAAAACCTTGGCAGCAAAGGCGGCAGAGCTCACAAACTGAGACACGCACCGCAGTGTGGTGCCGAACACAGCAGCTCTGTGCTGGGCTTCGAGGGGTGCGAGGTCTAACAGGCAGAGCCGTGGGTTTGGGCAACCTCTGCTCCCCTTGGCCGGACCAGGTTGCCTCCCGTCACCACCTCCTCAGCCGTTCTCTCGCCCACCGCAGCCACAGGGTGTAAAACAGAGGGACTTGTGAAGCAAGGGAGGGCTCTGGGGGCAGCAATCGTGACTCCCCCACCCAAACTGCTGTCACAAGCACCTCTTGGACTTGCAGTCACCCCAGAAAGTCCACGAAGAGCCACAGATCTCAACAGTTCAGTAAGCGAGTGCCCACATGGGACCCTCACCAGGCACACGTTCCCAGCGAGCCCACGTCCATGCGTGTACACACACGCAGCTCTGGTGGGGGGGATCCCGAACAGCAGGGACAAGATCAGCCACTTCACAGGATTGCTCCGCTCCTGCTGCCAAGCGGAGGAGGAAGAATTTGCTCTGGCCGCCTCGGCAGCACACAGCTCCAGCCACGGAGCACCTCCGCATCCCTGCGGCGTGGACCTGCGGCTGCACCAGCAGGCACGCAGGCATGCCTGTGCCAGGAGCGACAGCAGCCAGCGCTACGGAAAACCATCCTCGGATATTTCAAGGCAGCTGATGGCTCAGCAGAGGGAAGAGGCACCACTGGCAGGGCAGGACACAGGACATGCCACCATCGCTCTCTGGCTTTGCTGCGACGTAGCTTTGGGCCACCATGGATTAGCAGGGCCAGTAGCAGAGAGGGGGAGAGGATGAGGAGGATAGGTGCGAGTGCCAGCTCGGAGCCACTCACCCAGACCGTTCAGCTGGCTGTGTAGGCAGCTACATCTTGGAGCTACGTTCAAAGAAGCTGCACATATCAGCAGCTACCATATTGCGTGCCAAACTGCCGCGGCTGCTGTTGAGATAAACCCACACAAACAAACAGATGCTTAGACGAGCCAAGAAGATATAATATATCAGCACCGCTCGCATGCCACGGGCTGTCCCCAGGCTGGCCACTCTCCAGCTTGTCCTCTCCTGGTGGTCCTGTTGGGGAGGAGAAGTCATCAGCACATCTTGTCCCCATACATCAGGGCAGCAGGGGGTGGCCAGGAGCACACACAGCTCCCCCCGCCCCCTCTTTACCAGCCCCTTTTGTGCCTGCGTGACAGCAGCTCAAATTCAAGTTCAGGCATGCAGCAGCGAGCAGGAATGCCTGGGTGTTGGGTGGTAGAGCTTGGAGAGGAGCATCTGCAACCAGACCAGGCGGATTACAGTCCTCCTCCTCCTCCAGCCCTGGAGCCAGGGGAAGAAGCCCCATGTGCACAGCCTTGCCCCATCGCCACCTAATCGGCGTGACCTGCCTGAGACACGCTGCCTGCAGTGAGGCCAGGCTGATTGACACCACCCAGGCACTGGCCACTTCCAAGCAGGACACAAAGTTCACAGTGACCAAAGCAGCCTGCTAGCTCTTCTTGGGACACGCTGTCACTGAAGGCCACAGCTGTGCTGGGCCTCCAACATCACCAGTCAAAGCCACCCTCACCCTGGGACACTAACACAGCACAGAAAGCTGCCTTAAAAGCGAATAAGTATTTCGGAAGACCCTGGGAGAGCCCAGGCATAGGTGGCTGGGCATTCAGGCACATCTGGAGCTCACTCAAGCACAGAAAGACTCAAGTATTTTTTCTGAATCCTCTCTCCTCATCCTACAACCACCCAGATACCAAGGACATGAACAAAAGTAAAGGCAGGAAAAGAAGAAAAGGATGCTGTCCCCAGCCTTCTGCTTTCCTCTGCCCATGCAGCCCAGAGCCCCCCCTGCATCCACAAGGACTTCAGCGTCCTCTATCCCTTCTGCCCCAGGCTCAGCCCCGCCAGCTGCCCGGGTGCTAATGGGGGCACACCTTCCCCTTCCCCTCCTGCGCTGCAGCGGGCAGCCAACCCCCCTCTTTTGGGGCAGAGGGACGAGAGGTTGTGCTCTGGCCATCTCTGGCGGGCACAGGGCCAGGGACACGCGTGCCAGCTGCCTGGATATTGGCACAGCAGCTCCAACTGTGACAGGGCTGTCCGGCAAACGAGCTTAGCAAGACATGAAGAGCCTGATTTTTCAAAATTAGGCTGATGTAATTACTCATCCTAAAAGCACCAGCCTCAGCTGCTCACGGTGACACCAGTTACACCCCAGCACCACACAGTTGCTGCCTGCTGTTGCTGACCGGTCACCTGAGTACACTGGTACTCCAGCCATCCACAAGGCATGGAGCACGGCACAGGCACCGCTGGCCTCCAGCAGCGCAGCCCAGTGCTGGCGCTTCCCAAAGTCCTTTCGGCAGAGTCTTAACGCCACCGGCTTAGGGCCTGGCACAGGCACAAGGTGACACCATGTAGAGCTGGGAGAGCTCCTGCTCTCACTGCTGCTGGGACAGCCCCACCGTGATGCTGGGGTGTGGATACACTCCAGATGTGAGCCCCCTCCCAGGGTCTGCGTCCCAGAACAGTCATGCAGCTGGGGCAACTGGGCTGATGCAGGCAGTTCCTGGGGATCACACCGCCGACACAGCCCTGCGTGCAAAGCAGGGCTTTAACAGAGTCTCTCCTTGAAACGTTTTTTTGCCTGGTCACCAGCCGGGTTATCAGTGACACTGACTCATCCTCGGGAGTGCTCTTGCTGCCGGTTGCGCTCCAGATCTTATCAGCCAGCAATCCCGACTCACCTCCTTGCCTTCTCCCTGCCATGCTCTCCCAGCCCATGGGGGAGCATCGCTGGCTCTGCCAGCCAGCTGCTTCTCCTAACCAGAGGCTGGCTCCGGCACCACCGGTGGGTCTTCACAGCCACAAGCACCCGGAGTCCTCCCAGAGCCAGGGAAGCACCTTTCTAATGGGACACAACTTGTGCATTACAGTGACATTACAGCAGGGCTTAAATCAGCCCAGGGCCACAATTTGGGGTTCAGCCACAAAAAAACCCAGCATCAAATTAGAGAAAGAAAAGGTTTTATGGCAACACAGCAGCCAGGTTAGGAGCAGCTCAACCAGAAAGGGCCAGGGCTGTGCTGACGCCTAGGGCTAGTGCCCCCAGGCAGAGCAAGCCACAGCCAGGCAGCGCTAAAGGGGAAGAAGTTAATCGGGAGGAAGGTGGAGGAAAAACCCTGGTCCATCCGCAGGGCTGCGCGTTCTAGACAGGCTTCAGGAGGTCACTCACCTTGCTCTGACCCACCACCAGCAGCTCCTCCAGAGCCCCATGTTGTAGCCATCCCTGCAGACACAACAAAGAGCCCAAGGCCAGGCTGCCCTCCTCCTAAAGAGGTTCTGCCTGCCTTAATTGGGCTTTTATCAGGGCATACGTTATCACTCATCTGCTCCGGGTGGGAGGTTGATGCACAGCACCTGGGCTAACTGGTGCAGGCAGCTGGGGCTCAGCCCTGCCTCCAGTGCTCCGCTGCGAGCAGGGAAGCCCTAAGCCAAGGGCGATTTGGGGATGCTGGAGTCCGTGCTCAGCCTGTGCACATGCGAGCCTTCCCCCCGTCCCTGACAATGTTGTGCCTTTCATCCCCTCAACCTGCCACCCCGGCATTACCTCCCCACCCTTCGGCTTGCTCCGATCTCATTGGGATCATAGGCCAATCTGTCTTTCCCTCCCACTCAGAGGTTTCCAAATCCCCTCCTCGTCAGGGCAGAGGCCGATTTGCACGCCCCGGCCCCGCGTAGGTGCAATGCGGAGGCAGAGGCAGCTAATGAGGGAGCTCATTTAGCTGCTCACATCGGTGACCTAGATATGCTGGCGTGCTCTGCTCCCCTGCCTCAGCACCTCTGTAATCCAGGGGGCACGAGTGGGATTTCTGCAAAGGGGGAAAGGCTCAGCCCCTCTCCATCCCAGGGCTAGACCTGCAGGGTCCCCCATCCCTCTTCCCACTTCTCGGGGGGCTGCTGCTGCTCCCTGCGGTGCTTTCTGCTTGGTAACCCTCCCTGAACCCGTAGCAGGGGGGCTGCAGTGTGGGGCTGCCACCCCATGGCAGCCCTGGGGAAGAGCTCTAGCCAGGCTCTGCTCTTGCCCAAATCCATTCTTCCCTCTAGAAAATGATCCCAGGGGAAAGAGGGACCAGGGCTGTTGGCAGCCACCCCATCCCGCTGCTCAGCCCTACTCCGGAAGGGGGACAAGGCCATCGGGGACCAGCCTGACCTCCCTGCGAGGAACATGGGCTTGGGGCAGCAAGGAGCACGGGAAGGGGTGGCTGCGGTGGAATGTTCCAGTATGGCCAGACTCACCTCCTCGTCTTTGGCTGCTGCTTTTTAAAGCTTGTTTCCCTCGGGACGACGCAGCTAATTTAGCCAGAGGTCAGTCTCCCCGGGTCAGCGCTGAGGAAGGATGCAAATGGGACAGCTTGCTATAAAAAGCGACTCGCAGCTGCCTTTTTTTTTTGCAGCCAGGTATTGATTTTTCCTTGCGTATCTATAACTGGAGGGTACAGCGTGGGGGGGGTGGCTCTGCCCGTGCGGGACCCAGCCAACCCCTTCCCATGCGAGCCGAGGAGCAGAGCTGGGTGCGAGGCCGTCAGCGGCACATCCCGCACGTATCAGCTGGAAAGGGTGATGCGCGGAGGTGTAACCCCACCAAGGGGTGCCAGCACCCGAGACTACCCCGACCCCACTCTACTCCTGTCCCCTTGCTGCCAGCTGTGCCTGTGACACTGCCGGACCCTGCTCCCTCCGCGGGGTTCCGGCAGGGAGGGATTCCTACAGCTGGTGCTGGGAATGTGCATTTTAGGTGGATTTCCCATGGAGGAGCAACAACCTGCTGGGATGGGGACACGACACATTGGGCACAACCCCTCTGGTCATCCCCACGGTGCAGGGAAAGGGGCACAGCGCTCTGCAAATGCAACCGCACGCTGCCCTGAGGGTCCTGGTTGATCCTGTTCCTCCTCTCCCCCTCTTATTTTAAATACCTTTGCCAGCAAAGGGAAAAAAAAGAAATTGCTGCTCGCAGCAGAAGTGATTTTCCACTCGCAGCGCTCCTGCCTCGCTCCCCACACTCGTACCCAGCCAGGGACCGTGGCCTGAAATCATATTTCATGCATTAACTTAATGCCTTCCTGGAAACCGGCAGAAACCCTACCCGGGTGCCGCACCGGGCTCGTTCGGGGTGGCTGGTGGCTGCGTGCAGAGAGTGGCCCACGCTGGTGGGGTCCTGGTGGGAAGCGAGCCAGGATGTGGCCGTGGTCCCATCCTGGATGGCTGCAGGTCCAGCCCCAGCCCGTCCCAGAGTCCCCATCACCCCGCGTTTCCCGGGGCGGTGGCTGTGATCCCGCGGGGCGGGAGGGAAGCACCGGGCCATGGCCCCACATCCCACCGCCGCCTCGCACCTCGGCCCGGCCCGTGTCCCGGGGCTCTCCCGGTGGCCGCTGCCGGTGCCCGGTAGTTCTCCCCGGGAGCCACGAGGAGGAGCTTTCAGACCGCACCGCCGCCCGGTGCTCCCGGCGCATCCCGGTGCTCCTGGTGCATCCCAGAGCTCCCTCCCCTTCCCAGGGCTCTCGGTGCCCCTGTAGCATCCCTGCGCTCTCAGGGATCCCGGTGCTCCCGGTGCATCCCGGTACTCCTCTTGATCCCGGTGCATCCTGGGGTTCCTCGTGCTCCCAGCGCATCCCAGTGCTCCCGGTTCACCTCGGTCCTTCACACCCATCCCCAGGGCTGCGCTCTGGGAATGTTGGAAGGGGTCAAGGCTGCGGCACCCCAGGTCTGGCAGGAGCCGACCTCTGTCCCCAACCTCTCTCTCACCCCTCGGGGCTGCACATCTCCTGCGGGAAGCCACCAAGGAAGGGCTGGATTCAGGCTGGGGCTTTACCAGAGACCTCCGGACACTGCTCAGGCTCCTGCCTTGCACCGCTGCCATGGGGCTCCCCTGTGGCTGGCTCCTGTGCCGCAGGATTGCGGCCAGACGTCGGACATCACCACTGAGAGTGCAGGCACGAGGAAAACGGGACCAGCCCCGAGATGGGCACCGGCATCCGCACTCATGTCCAGTCCCACCATCATGGTCCTCCCTGTGCACACGGGAACTGAAGGCTGACGTTGCGCTGCTGGGGAAGGGCTGTGTGCAGGTTTTGGGGTTAGGTGCCGCGTGGACGGCTGCCGAAACTGTGCGCTCTGCCCGGCGAGGAGGTCAGAGGAGGACGGGACACCCCGTCACAGGACTGAGCGGCCACAGCCCCCTGCAGCCTCCCTGCTGCCCCACGGCTGGGGGGTGTCCTCCCCATGGCACCCCACGCACAGGGACTCGCACACCCACCCCCTCCGGGGCCGGTGGCAGGGAGCACGACAGCAGCCCCTACGCTGGCAGCTGGGGATTTCTGATTCCTCCCTGACATCGCCCATAAAACCTTTCTAAATATGGCACCCGGCGTTGGGGGGGTGGGAGGATTTGCGTCAGCGGGTGACACTCAGCCGCGGAGGGGGACTCCGTCGGGGGCAGCAGGAGCAGTTGAGTCACACAGGGAGAAGTTCCCCGGGGCGGGACGGGGCCTGTGGCAGTCCCTGAGGGGTGGGAGACCCGTCACGCCAGCCTGGTATGTGCAGAGAGGGTGAGGCTGGAAGGAAGGGGGAAAGGAGCCTTTTGCAGTGCTCCCCCCACACAGCCCTTTGCCAGCTCCTGGCTCTGGCACAGGAGCTGCCAGGCTGGGACCATGTGCTGCCAGGAGGGCTGAGCTGGGCCCCAGTGCTCCCAGCAGGAATAACCTGCCCTGGGGTGTGTTTCTGCTGGCCGGGAGGGAGCAGGGGCTCACCCACACTTGGAACCCCAAAACATCAGTAATGAATGGAGACATCCCGCTTGGATGCTCCTCAGAGGGGCACTTTAGCCATCCCATCTCATCCCATCCTATCCTGTTCTATCCAATTCCATCCCTTCTCATCCCATTCCCTCCCATCCCATCCCTTCCCATCCCATCCCATTCCATTCCATCCCATCCCATCCTATCCCATTCTATCCCATTCTCTTCCATCCCTTCCCATCCCAACACATCCCATCCCATCCCATCCCATCCTATCCCATCCCATTCCCCCCCACTTCCNCATTCTCTTCCATCCCTTCCCATCCCAACACATCCCATCCCATCCCATCCCATCCTATCCCATCCCATTCCCACCCATTCCCTTCCACCCCATCCTATCCCATCCTATCCCATCCCATCCTATCCTATCCTATCCCATTCCCTCCCATTCCCTTCCATCCCTTCCCATCCCATCACATGCCATCCCATCCCCATCCCATCCCTATCTCATCCCTTCCCATGCCATCCCTTCCCACCCATATCCCATCCCATACCTTACCCACTCCCATCTCCCCGTGTGCCAGGGGGGATTTCTTCCGAGTGGGTGAGGACACCAGCCCCAAGGCCAGCCCTGCCCAAGGTGGGAGAACCCCCCCTCTCTGTTGAGGACAAGATGCCACTAATGAGGGCAAGACACAACAGAGCCCAGTGAAGTGCTGGTGCTGCCCAGGCTCATGCGCATCCGAGCCTGAAGCGCCTTCCGTGCACGGAGCCGTGAGCCCAAAGGTCAGGAACTGGCAAACCCTCGCGCTGCTCTAATCCATCCCGTGTCCCTCCTCCAGCTCCTGCCTCTGCTTCGTGATGCAGCACGGTCACAGACCCTTCTGCTGCCGTCCCCTCCGTGGGGACAGCCCCGGAGCCTGGGGGATGCCAGGACCCCCCCTCCCTGCTCCTTCCCAGCTCTCGGAGAGGACCCGAGGAGAGCGGCAAGCGCTGCTCAAGCGCTGCAAATCCACATTTAGGCAATTAAATGGCCCGTTCTCAAAATATGCTCAAGGCTCACACATCCAGGCGAAGGCAGCAGGTGCTCGGCGGCGCTGGCAGGAGGCTGCTGCCTTTTAAAGCCTCTTTGGGAATTCAGGCAGCCTGCTGCGCTGCGGAACGGGTCCCGCACCATCCGCGCGGAGCTAAGGGGCTCGGTCAGCCATGCGGGAGCAGGAGGTGCCGTGAGCGGGTTCGTCTACCCGGCGCTCCCCGCCGTGTCGGGAATTGCTTTCCTGCGCTGTGCTGGAGCATCGGGGCTGCTCGCTGGCAGCCCATCTGGTGCTCTCCGTGCTGGCTGAGCCGTGGGGCGAGGGAGAGCGCGGCACACGCCGAAGGGGCCCGGTGTCGGACATCTGCTGCCAGCCTCGGGGACCACGGTGGCAGGAGGGGACCGGCGTCAGGCAGTGGCGCGTGATACTGGAACCCGCAGGCTGCCGAAAGCACGCAGGGCGTTAACAGCCCCAACATCTGCCGGCAAGCTGCTCGGCTGCCGGCATGGCGCGGGAGCTGCCACGAGCTCTCCCTGCCCGACAGGTCGTGTTCCTGGGGCGGCTGGTGTGTTCGGGCGAGGGCTGAGAGCCGAGGAACGGGCACGCAGCAGAGCCAGCCTGTCTCGGGGAGCCTTCTCCAGCATCCCCACTCCCCGGCCGCAGGAAACAAATCCTCCCACCATGCAAAATCAGGTGCCAGAAGCTCTAGTGATGGTGTCGGGGGGAAAGCAGGTGGGATAGGGGCTGCTGTCCTACTCTTTGATGCTGTCCCCAGTGCAGAGGGGACAGGGTGAAGCCTCCGTCCCCCTGCTAGGTTGGAGGAACAGCCAAGGATGGAGAGCACCGGTCCGGGGGGTGGCAGGGAGCGGTGGGCTTGGAGGGCTGTGGGACACAGTGGCACAATCCTGTCTGGCGTCTGTCTCAGGCAGGACAGAGCGCATCCATCCCAGGCCAGGTCTGCAGGACTGACGGACGGCTGCTTGGGGTTACACACGGGATGAGTGAGGCTGCCAGGCAGTGCGAGGGCTCCCATGGGTGCCTGGAGCACGAGGAGCCCCTGGCTGATCCGGTCCCACTGGCTCCTTACAGCACCCACCTGGATGCTGTCCCCACGGCCCCACTGCCCTGCCCAGCCAGCGGCACAGCCAGGGACAAGAGGTTGTTACCACATCCTGAAGTGTCCTCGTCCCCGTGATGGCTCTGAGCGTGGTCATTACCATTTAATAACTGCTAATCCCCTCATTACCAGTTATCTCTGCTCGCTGGCTGCTCAGCCGCGATGCAAAGCCACGTCCCCCTCCTCCTCTCTGCCCCAGGGGCTGCTGGCAGAGAGCGGCCCCAAGCCCGGCACGGCAATGGTTGCCTCTGCCAGTGCCTTCACCCATCCCATGGAGGGACGAGGCTGTCAGCTCCTCTCCTTGAGCGCAGCCACCCCCTCCGTCCCCTCCCAGCCCTGGCTGTCCTTGGGCTCTCCCCTCTCCAGCTCCTCTCACTCCCCGCAGCTGGTTTGGATGCCTCTGGCAAATCTCGGTGCTGCCAAATCCTGCCCCGGGGCCGCTGGCATCCCCAGGGCCCCTGGGCACCCTCGCCCACCTGCACCCCTCCCAGGCTGCCGATTGCTGCTGGCTGACGGCATGCGGTGGCATCTTCGGCTGCTTGGGAAGGGGCCAGGTTCTTAATGCGAGTGCCATGGCCCTGGAGCGCCCGCCCGGCTGGAAGGCGCAGAGCTGCTTTGCCCTGTGCTCCCGTCTCCTTCATCGCTGATTACAATTAAGGAGGCTATTAGAGGGGTTTGGCACAACCTGTTCTTGATAAACCCGCGTTGCTCGCCGGCTGTTGGAAACCTTTCTCCCGAGCACTTGCATTAGTGAGTACGCTCCTCCGCAGACGGCTATTTTTCACCGGGGCGGGATTTCAAGCTGATTTCCCACCTTTGCTCTTTCTGTAGCTGGGACAGGGGTCCCTTCCCTTCCTCCTCCCCATTCCCTGCTTCTCCCTGCCCCGGGGGCCCTGGCTTTCTGGATCCATCATAGGCAGGTGCCGGAGGATTTTCCTGCCAGGTCTGCTCCAGCCCTCGCAGGGACACCGGCTGGCCTGGACTTTGCTCCGACACCTGCGGCAAAACAGAGATGTTTGGTTTACAAGCGGATGTGGCAGCACTCGGCCATGCATCATCACCCCAGCCCTGCGCCGGCACCTTTCCGCGCTCCTCCGGCTCTGGCTTGGCATGAATTTCCCACACCTTGTCCCCACTGTGACCCTGCTTCACGGCTTGCCCTGAGTCTTTTCTGCAGCCGGCCAGAGCACCGGAGCTGGCATCCTGGGCTCAATCCTTCGGGATCTGCTGGCAGCGTGTACCCCATTCCCCTGAGCTGATGGGTGGCTCCGGGGTATTCTCCAGGGCGGCAGGTTTTGGGAATGCCCGCGGGGAGGTTTGGTGCCCAAGCCCTTGCGAGCAGTGCCCGCTGGGTGGGGATGGATTGCAGATGCCGACTTGGGCATGCCGAGGGCTGTATATTGGCACGGCACGTGGCTACAAACAGAGAGAGAAAGCGCCGCGCTTCCCTGCCTCTTGGGAAAGGGAGCTCGGGAACAAATTATCCCTCTGAGGTCGCAGGGAAAGGCAATGGCAGCATCCAGCCCCCCACCTCGGCACTGCCAGGGCACGTGCATGGACACTCTCCCTCTCGGAACTGCTGGGGACCTGCAGTATTCCCACTGCGTCCTGGCCAGCCTCTGCTTTGGGGACAGGCTGGTCCCCGCTCCTGGGTGGCTGTCCCCTGGGAGGACCCCCGGGAGGGTCCACTAGACACCGGAGCTGAGCCAGACCCCGTGGCTCTGGGGACGCCCGGCAGTCCCTGATCCCTCACAGGGATTGCAAAGCCAAGCCCATGCCTCTCCTGGGACTCTGGTCTTTCCGGATGGGATCTTCTCCAGAGCTCTGTCTTCTCAGGGCTACTTCTGGCCACCCTGCTGCTGCCTTGAGAAGAGGTTTCTGTGATGCCAAGGCAAAGCAAGGCCCTGCTGGAACATCTCACGAGGCTTTGGAGGCAAGGCTCGCCCCAAAGCGTGTCTGGGAAGGCAGCGAGTCGGAGGTGGCCGCACCAGGGATGCCCAGACGTGGGAGAGAGCTGGGGAGCTGCTGCTCGTCAGGGTGATGAGTGTACCGGCGATTTCTCTGGCCCTTTTTGTATCTCTCTCTGATTTTCAGGCAGATCTTTCATTTTATATCTCTATCAGATTTTTCCGGCAGAGCGGCCGGTCCCACGCAACCTCGCTCCTGCCCTTGCGGCCGTGCCACGGCTGAGAGCAGCCACAGGAAGAGAAATTGCGCATCACCCCCGGCCATCCCCACCGGCTCCGATCCGTCAGTGCCTGCTCTTGCAGGAATGATTTATTCCTAATTGTACAGTTACTCGGCAGAACCTGACTGCCTTTCTACCCACCAAAAAAACCCCAGCGATGTACTTTAGGAACTCCTGATGAGACTAATAGCATGCCTAATAGAGGTCACCGTTCATTACGGAGCCGTGTACCGCATATTATACGAACATCAGGACGCGGAGAGCTATTGTTTCGGATGCAGCGTGAGCTCTCGGGCCCTCGCTGGCATCGCAGGAGCACTTTGGGGTGGGCAGGAAGGGCAGCGGTTGCGGAGCAGCGCGGCTCTGCCCCGGCCAGCCTGCCCAAGGGCAGCGTCTTCTTCCAGCGCTGCCTTTCCCAGCCATCGACCGCCAACGCCTTCCAGCGCTCATGAAAAAAAGATGTCCCCAGGCCAGGCCTGAAAGGTTCTGAAAGCAGCGGGAGGGAGGACGGGGATTCAACCGGCTTTGGGTAGGGGCCAAAGGGAAGAGCGGGGCGCGATGCTGCTGCAAACAGCTCCCAGGCTGTCCCCTGAACCCAGCACGGCTTGTCCCCTGGGAGCAGCTGGCAGCGCCAGGCAGGCAGAGCGGGGCCACCGTGACACCCCCGCGGGGCTCCCTGTGCTCTGCTGCCACCGTTCCCAGCTCCCCTGGGAACAGGAACCCCAGGCGGTGGGAGCACATATCACTCCCAAACCCTGTGCAGGGGACCCAACCGGTGCCAGCCCTCCCGGTCAGGACCTGAAGGCACAGTGGCCATCCCCGGGGACTCTGGGAGCCGCCGGCACCCGGACACGACCGCGATGCCCAGCCCTGCCGGTCAGCCGGGCAGCAGGGACCTGCTGAGTCAGGGCAGCGGGGCTGGAGCGAGTGCTTCTTCATCGATCGAAACCTGATTCCAAACCCAGGGCTGCGAAGATGCAAGTCTTCCTCGGGCGATGGCTGCTGGGCAGCCGCCGCATCGCTCTCCCTGTCCCCGGGCCCCGGGTGGATGCCGGCCATCGGCCAGGATTTTACAGCAGCCTGCGCTGCCGGGTGCAGGGCTGAGAGGCGATGGGTGACCACACGTCCTTCATTTCAGGCTGAGTGCTCCAGCAATCATCTATCCCTTTATTTAACGGCACCTTGAAGGAGGGGAGGCAGCGCCCGACGTGCGTGAGGTGCAGGGAGAAGGAAGGGAATAGGTCCGGCTGCAGAGAAGGATCCCGGCACAGCCTGGTTTTTGGCTCCGTGCTGCCAGAAAGGACAAGCGTGGACTTGAGCCACTTGCCCCGAGCCGCTCACCTCGTCTGCGGGGTTTTGGAGGGCAGGACCCGTGGCAGCCCTGGCCGAAACCCACCGCAGAGGTTCCTGGGGCACTGCTGCATCTATAGGGTCTCCCTGCATCCCGGGGCTGCTGCGGGCTCAGGGCCAGCAGGGAGGAACCCAGCCCCGTGGTGCGGCCTCGGCACCCGTCTCACCTGCCGAGCAGCTGCTCCCGGTGGTGCCACGGGCAAAGTCCGAACCGTGACCTTCAGCCTCCACCTGCCGCCTTTCCCTGCTTTCCTCCGTGCTTTACAGCCTTCCCGGTGATGCCAGCGGGCTGGGAGCCCTCCTCCCTGCTCCAGCAACAGCCAGGCCGGCCATCCCCACGGTGCCAAGCACCATCCCGGCTCCCTGCAGCGCCGTACCGGAGCTGCCGGGCTTGCCAGCGCACCCTGCGGAGGCAGATGTGGGAAAGCTTCACGTTCCAATCCCACCTGAGCCCCCCGCTAACGCCGGGGAAGGCAGCTGTCTCCGGGAGAGCGGAGAGCTTAGCCAGAAATATTTTTAGCCAAAATTGCTCCCAAAGAGACAAGGAGCGTTGGGTAGCCGGGAAGCCGAGGTATAGAAACATCTCGGATGGGACCGTGGGGCAGCAAGGAGTGGGGACGGGGTGGCAGGCGGAGAGGGGAGACGCGATGTCCCCCAGGTGGCACATGAAACCCCCTTCCCCAAGACGGGGGCTGGCAGCGGCCGGCACCGAGGGATGCTCAGGATGAGACCGGGGAGGTCGGCGGCGTTTTAGGAGCCTTCATGCACAACTGCTTCTCTCTCTTGCTCATCCTCCCTTGCACCCCGTTTACCTGCCCGGGGCCAAAGGGGCACTGGGGCATGAATACGGGGTACAGTCCAGGGTGGGGGCCACTGGGGGCTGGAGAGGGGCTCAGGGTCAGCGAGGCTGACCCGGAGCTGCAGGGAACAGCGGCGTGGCCACCCTGGCTTGTGCCTCTCCAGCCTTGCCACCATCTCCGGCATTGCACATTAATTATAATTCCTGTTTCTGGTTGCGTTTCTTTTGTTCTTTTAATAATGTTTGCTGCTCGGGGGAGGAGCAGTAATGAATTCCTCCGACGGATAGCACAGCTCCGGAGCTGGATGAGCAGTATCCCGGCAGCCAGGACGCTCTGTGCCAGAACCTCCCAGCTCACCGTCCGGAGCCCTGATGGCTTCAGCCCTTGAGGACCCCAAAATCACCAACGCACCTTCTTGGAGAGCCACCACACCTTGGGCATCAAAGTGTCCCCGCTGCCTGCGCTGGCCTGCGCCCAGGGACATGCTGTCTCTTTGCACTGGTGTGGCTGGCGTGGCGCGGCGTGGCGTGACACGGCACAGCGAGGAAGCCTCACATCCGCAGCGTGCGGCCCCAAAGGGCTGGACCGGCAGTACGAGCCACGCAAAGCAAACAGGCAGGCTGTGCCCATGGCAAACAGCGCCGGCCACCACGGAAATCTCCCTCCGAGCCCCGAGCAAACGTGGCGCCGAGCAGCTGCGCCACGGGAGCGGCTCATGACGGATGCTCTCTCGGTAATTAAAATACACGCCAGGGCATTTAGTTGCCACCAGGCCAATTATTCACATGCCAGCCTCCCGGCGAGAAGCAGGGCTCGTCACCGAGGCGGAGACTGGCCCCGCTCTGTGTCACCCGAAGCAAAGCGGGTCTGCGGTGGTCTCAGCTTTTCACCGGCCCCCGTGGGTGGGTTTCCAGCCGACCCGCCTCCCCTGGGGAGCCACCGTCCCTCTTTCAGGTGCTTTGCTCAGACGCGGGCTGGCGAGCTTGTCATTTATACACCGGAATAACTCATCGAAGGGATGAGCATCCTCCCGGAGCAAATCTCTGCCGCTCGCCTCCCCGGGCACACGCAGCCCGTGCCTCCCCGGAACCACGGCGCTCTCCCGGGATCCACGCCAGCATACTGACAGCCGTACACGGAGCCGCTCGGATGAGCTCGGCAGCCGCTGATCCCGCTCAGCCGCCTGACCTGTTCTGCCCCGCGTCGTGTTTGCACAGAAAGGCAAACACGGCACCGCGTCGCCGGGCTCCGCTTCCGCCCCGGCCGGAGGACCAGGACCAGCAGAGAAGGAAGAAGGAGCGATGGGAGAGCCCCGACGCTGCTGCCGGTTCATTAACATTTTTATTAGCTGTAACAAGTGCCGGGTCACAGCCTGCTCTTGTTAAAGTTGCGAAATAGTTTGCTTTCTAACCCCCTGTAATTACTCCCGTTAGGCTCTGAAAATTTCATCGTTTTAGATGAAATTTCCCCAGGCTTGGCCTCAGCCCAAAGATTAATTTGTGTAAAAGGCTTGAACGAGGGGGAAAAAAAAAAAAAGAAAAGGAGAATAAGAAATAGCCGTTTTCTCCCCATCGACAAAATAAAAGAGAAAGGGAGAAGAAAGGAGCATAATGACTCTTTTCTGAACAGCGTGAAAGCCAAAGCGGCTGGGAACTGAAAACTGCAATTTGGCAGTGGAACCCGCCTTTGTTGGGGAGCCCTGTGCCGGCACCTCTGGCAGAAATTTGGGTTGAGTTGGTGGAGCTCTGACCATGCGGGAGCCGTGGCTCGGGGCCGGGGGAGCTCCCCGTGCTGGTGCCTCGGGGAAGGACCGGGGCAGGATGCTCGGGGCTGGCGGAGGAGCTGTGGTTTCCCAGGGCTGCCAGCGAGGTTTGCAGCCGGCGTTGGAAGCCGGAGCTGCTCTCCGCAGCTCCCGGGCTGTTCTGCTCCCCAAGCCGAGCCCTGGGGAGCGGGCAGGAACGTGCCAGCCTCGGAGGGAGACCTGCAGTCCCCACGGTGCTGCCCCAGTACAGCCAGCGTGGCAGGAGCATCTCCCTGTCCTGTGGCCAGGGCAGAGGGACCACGCTGGGCTAGGCTTGGGGTGGTCAGGGCTTTGGGATGGCAGGGGACCAGTTGCCCAGGGATTGAGGTACCAAGGGATTTGGGATGGCAGGGGTCCAGTTGCCCAAGGATTTGGGGCACCCAGGGCTTTGGGATAGCACGGGTTCAGGTTGCCCAGGGATTTGGGGTACCCAGGGCTTCAGGATGGCAGAGGTCCGGTTGCCCAGGGATTTGGGGCACCCAGGGCTTCGGGATAGCATGGGTTCAGATTGCCCAGGGATTTGGGGTGCCCAGGGCTTCAGGATGGCACGGGTCTGGTTGCCCAAGGATTTGGGGTACCCAGGGCTTTGGGACAGCATGGGCTTAGGTTGCCCAGGGATTTGGGGTACCAAGGGGTTTGGGATGCCAGGGTCTCAGGTTGCCCAGGGATTTGGGGTACCAAGGGGTTTGGGATGCCAGGGTCTCAGGTTGCCCAGGGGTTTGGGGTAGCAGCGTCTTGGGTTGCCCAGTGGTTTGGGGGGGCAGGGGTTTGGGGTGGCAGGGGTTTGCAGGATCATGCAGGGCCGTATGCTGGGAGAACGGGTGGAGAGGACAGGGCTGCGCCATGGGGAGGCAGGGAGCGACGGGGGGCGACTGCAGGGCATGTGTGAATCGGGGTTCCACTCCCCACACAGCCACCTCCCCGACCTTGGGTGAGCTGTGGTTGCGGCCAACTTTCTCCCTCCACGGTGGCCTGGCGGGCAGGGAAAAGCACCCCCGGGCGCTGCTCAGCACCCAGCTGGCTGCTGGCCCCGCAGCGGGAGCCCGGCCGGCANAGCAGAGTGAAAGCAAGGGTTTGTGCCAAGGGTTTAATGAGAAGGTTCCCACAAAGGGGAGGGGAAGGAGGGGGGGGGAAGAAAAAAAATGAAAAAAAATCAAAATAAAGCTACACGTCCCCGTGAGGAGGCTCTGCCAGCCCCGGAGCAGAGAGGGGCAGAGGGCTGCTCCCTCCTCCCCAGCCCACCCGTGGCGTCGGAGAGACGGCAGTGGGCTGGCACGCGGCCCCCTCGCTGGAAGAGCTTCGCCTGGGTGTACGCGCAGAAGTTTGCCTGGCACGCGGCTCCCCAGCGAGCCGCACCAGCTGCCGCCCGCGCGCGGGCACCGGCTTTCCTGGCACCGACCCCAAGGCGGGCTGTCGCTGGCCCAGCTCCGAAGGGCTGGGAGAAGCCCCCCGGCCCCCAAGCGAACGCCGCGGCGGGCGGCACACCAGGATGGGCTACGAGGAGCCCGCGGTGTGAGTCAGGCGCACGAGACCGGGTCCCTTATCACCCACGCGGCCTTGCCGGAACAGGCAGCGCAGAGTGCCGGCACCCCACTGCCGGGGAAGCCCCCAGTGCTGGGGTCGTGCTTGCCCCCGGCTCTGCCCCATCCCTAAATCCAGTCCCTGCCGGTTCAGGGTTTCCTCTGCAGGCTTTTCTTCGTTAAACATTATTATCAGGAGGGATTTCCTGCTTCCTTCCCTGCTCCAAACCCAGCCTGGGGGCAAGGAAAGCCGAGGTTTAGTGCCAAGAGCTTCTGAACCACCGCGGCGGTGGTTTTCTGGCTCTTCCCAGCCCGGTATGACTCCAGAGAGCATCCACCTGATCCCCTCCATCCCACGCGGCCAGGGTGGGCTCTGCCCCTCGAGGTTCCCATGACCCCCAGAGCACCCAGGCGAGTGTCCCAGCCCCATGGCCCCGTGCTGGGGGGAGGGGTGCTGTGTCTCTGACCCCCTCAGCCCAGCAGAAGGGGGAAGCGGGCACAGCCCCCCCAATCCTGGGAGAAAAGCCCCCAGCCGCCACCATCGCCCTGTTGCCTCCATCCAGGGGCACCTCCCGCACCAGGTCGCGGGGTCTCCTTCCCGGCCATGCTCTCTCCCACCCTGGGGACCCCCAGGCCACCACCCCGGGGGACACGGCTGGAGGTGGAGGTGCCCGGCAGGCCCCGCTGTTTGCACACCCCCTGAGCAGCTCTGCCCTTTGTTTGCTTTTCGCCTGCATCTCTGTAGCAGCAAATCGTTAAAGAGGCAATAAACGCCCGGGGCAGAAATTACCTTTGAGTGCTGGGGCTGGGGGGAGATAACGGGAGCGAACACCCGGCTCGCACCCGCTCCAGGATTCCGCGCCGGGTTTTGCGCCGCCCGCAGCGGCCGCCCTGCCCGCAGTGCCCCGGCAGCGGCCGCCGCGCCCCGGCACCGGGAAAACCCGGCCTGGAACCAGCGGGAGCGGGCCAACGGGGAACCTGCGGGGGTGGCTGGGGACAGCGGGGAGGGGTGACCCCCCTGCGTGTGTGCGGTGCCTGGGGGGTGTGCTGGGGCTTCCCTGGGAATGCCACCGTGTGTGCG
>VYXH01008438.1:62267-80872 GCA_013397275.1 Burhinus bistriatus | reverse complement strand
GGAGCACTGAGTGCCCTGGGGGTGCCCTGAGGTTCGTAGGCCTGTTGTGGGGCACCAAGGGGAGCTGGGGAGGGGCCTAAGGGTTTGTTGGGGTGCTGTGGGGCATTGAGGGAGCTGGGAGAGGGGGGTTTGAGATTCTTAGGGGGGTGCTGTGGGGCACAGGGGACACGTTGAGGTTCACGGAGGTGGTGTGGGGCACTGGGGTTGCGCTGGGGGTGCAGTGGGGTGTCTTTGGGCCATCTGGGCTGGAGGTTTCTGAGAGTTCAGCGGGGTTTTGGTGTGTGGGGGTGAAGTGGGGTTCCTGGAGGGCTTACAGAGCAGCAGAAGGTTGGGGTACCGCGGGGAGAAGCAGTGGTGATGTCTGTGTCTTGCCTTACTGCAAGGTGTTTTGGGGTGTTGCAGTGTACTCTGGAAAGGGGGGCTGGGGGAAAAGGCCTCCGGGAATGAGGTTCACTGGGGAGAGACGGGAAGTCAGAGATCGGGGAAGGTGGTTGCTGAGGGAGCTGGGTGTTGCGGGAGGAAGGTGCTGGGGTTTTGGGGTGCTGCAGGGAGGGTGGTGCTTGGGGTGAGGCTGTGGGGGTGCAGGCCAGACTCCCCGGAATCATCAGACTCCTGCAGGTTGTTCAGTGAGAGCCCCCCTCAGGGTGCCGCCTCGTCGCTTCTTTGTGGCTCGATAGTGATTTCTTCTCTCTGTTTCCCAGGCCACTTCACCTCGGCGGAGGATTTGAACCTGCTGATCGCCAAGAACACGCGACTGGAGATCTATGTGGTGACAGCGGAGGGGCTGCGGCCCGTCAAGGAGGTGGGGATGTACGGCAAGACCGCCGTCATGGAGCTCTTCCGCCCCAAGGTGGGTGCGCTGCGGGGAGGGGGCTGCTCGCCAGCTGGGGAGGGCAGGCGTGGGTGCGCCGGGGCCGCTGGCTCTGACACCCTCCTGAATGCACGTTGCCGCTCTGCTTTTGCAGGGGGAGAGCAAGGATTTGTTGTTCATCCTGACAGCCAAGTATAACGCCTGCATCCTCGAGTACAAACAGAATGGGGACAGCATTGATATTATAACCCGTGCTCACGGCAATGTGCAGGTGAGTGAAGCTGCAGCACCTGGAAGGGTTGAATTCCCTTCCTCGGGGATGGTTTTACGTTGCCAGTGATGAGGGCAAGCCTACGTGGTGGGTTTCTGCCTTGTTATTTATGATTCTTTGCCTACCACTGACTCTGGTATGGTTCACCTGCTGCCATTGTTACTTTCAGAGGTTTTTTTGTGCAGTGAGTCAGTCTCGGGGCTCAAGAACGGAGGACAGAGCTACAACTGTCTCCCAATGGGGTAGTTTACAGAATAATAGGATTAATTTGAGATAATCCTACTGTAACAAGAATTAGTACTCAAAACTCAATGTAAAGTAGAGTTTTCCCTGGGAAATCACCCTGAGATTTCATGGCTGGTCTCTACTCGCTGCATACCAGAAGCATGAGTGCTGAAGTTACTCTTACTATCGTGGCCGTACAACATTGTTAGTAATTGTAGCTGTTCTCCATTGTTCTGTTTTATGTGGATTAAAATCATGCCTTCTGAGCAGGTCAGAAATCCGCATCTCTCTTTGGCTTTATGTTAGTCATTAGCCAAATGATTTCCATCAGCTGTCAAGCCAAAATATCTTCCATCTGTTTCCAGGCACTGAGCTTCCGCTGACGTACTGTTGGTGGAGTTGAGCAGGGGGTTACAGGCAGATGTAGGTGGGCATGTCCCGTCAGTAACGTGTTAGTCTGTTTGGGGAAAAGTGCTTAATCTTCCTGTGCCACGGTTCTGCTGCGTGACATATGGAGATGCTGATATCAGCCCGCGGTGAGTAACGCCGGGGGATCTGTGGAGGCTGATAACAGAGCTGGATTTCTGAAGGGTGATTTTTTGGTCGTGGGTATCAAAGCTCTTCACAGCGGCAGAGAGCAGCGCTGTCTGTCAGCGATAGAAAGCGGAGGCACAGGACAGCGATGTGGCTTCTCCAAGGTCGTTCAGTAGAGAGTCGGGATTACAAAACCAGTTGCAGGGTCTGCTCCTGGAGTGCCTGGTTCCCAGGAGAGAGAAAGCGTGTGCTCTGGGAGCTCTGCCAGGCTCGCTGGTGGAAAGGACTTGCTGTTGGAGGCAGGAGATGCCTGAATCGCCTTTGTCTTGCCAGACAGTATTTTAAAGCCTGTTGGGAGGCGTGTAGGGAGGCATTCCTCAGCTGAGGGGTGGTAACTTGTACCTAACTATTCTCAAGTCCTACACGAGGATCTTTTTCTGACACTAACTGCCCTTTCTCTTTCCCCTCTCTACGGATCTCTCACTCAGGATCGCATCGGCCGTCCCTCAGAGACCGGCATAATTGGCATCATTGACCCAGAGTGCCGGATGATCGGCCTGCGGCTCTATGATGGCCTCTTCAAGGTCATTCCCCTGGACCGGGAGAACAAAGAGTTAAAGGCTTTTAACATCCGCCTGGAAGAGCTCCAAGTCATCGATGTGAAATTTCTCTATGGCTGTCAGGCTCCGACCATCTGCTTCGTCTACCAGGTACCTTGTTCTCGATTGGTGACTCAGACGGAAGGTGCTGGAGATTGCTGGTGCGCCAGCCAAGGTCTCCAGAGATCTTCCAAAGGGCTTGGAGCAGCAGCAGTGTCCCGGAGCCCATGGAAAGCAGCGCTTTGGGCAGAGCGAGAGACAGTTCTGGCTCCTGCAGGTTCGTTGTGTAGCTGAGGAAAGTCCATGTTCCTCTGTGCTGCTTTTTTCCATTTCTGGGAGAGAAGAATCCATGTTTTCCCACAGGAGAGCATGGCAGCTGATGCTTTGGGTGGGACCATTTCCTTGTTAAACACTCAGGAGCAGCTCATGGGTCTTTCCAGCCAGTGCTGAACAGGTGGATTAGAGCCGGAGTCAGTTGTTTCCTATAGGCAGTGCTGTGAGACTTGAGCCTTCCCCATAAGAATAAAACAGGTACTATGTCTTGTTTGCTATTTGGCAGGCCGCTCCAGGAGTGTAAAGAGGGGCCATAACAGCTCTTATCACCGGGGTCCTCTCAGAGGCAGTGTCTGTAGGCCCTTGTCTAAATGCTTATTGTGAACCAAAGAGCCTTTGCCATGCTGACTGAGCGAGGGATTATCTTTGCTTTGTCAAAGTCAGGGCTAGCCTGGGCCTCGCTAAAAGTTCCTGGGACGACAGTGCAGGATCTGGAGCGACTTTAGTTCAACGTACTTCTTAGTGGCAAACTCATAGCATGAGAGCTACTAATCGTGGCAGCAGTGTCTTGGTTATTCCCTATCTGTTTGCAAAAGTCACTATTATTGTTTTCAAGAGGGGTGGGTGCTGTTGAGCCCCCCTGACAGTTACCGAGTAGAGACAGGGGGGAAAAGCCACTTTGTCACCACAGAACTAGGGGTTGGGAGGGCAGCCCAGATTCCCCGTGTCTTCCCCTGCCCTGTGGGTAGCTGGTGTTCTCCCATGTCACCCGAACAAACGTCAGCGTGCTCTTCAGCCTTGCTGGGGGGTGTCCCCGGCTGTGACATATCCTCCCCACCTCGCAGACACTTGGGTGACGATTTAACGGCGTGCGTAAAAAAAGAAGAAAACAGGGAGGGGTTTGATTACCTGAAAAAGCAAAAGATTTTCAGCTAATGCGTAGGAACCAGCCCCATTTTTGTACAAAAAGCACTGCCATTCTTCTCCTGTTTAGGGGAGATGGGAGTCGTGATCTCTTGTACGACAGAGCAGAGCCTGACCTGGAGGGCTGTGTCGTGCACGCTTTCACAACACGTGGCTCTCTTGTTTCTGTGTGACTGGGGAGCGTATGAGGGGACCGCATTTTTATCCCGTGCAGCCGCGCTGACTTTGAAACCTGGCGTCAGAAGGGAAGCTGGTAGCCAGTCTTTGCTCTAGAAATACGTGCTAAGGGTTGGCTGGCTTATCGTGTATTTCTGGTTTTGACTCACTGGGTGACTTCCCCAAAGCTAGGAAGCCTAGCGGTGGTGGTATGCTGCCCTGAAAAGTGTGCTCAGCACCCGCGAGTTTGATTAGTACCGTTGCTGTTGGGTGCTGGGGAAACTGAGGCAGAAAGGGACAGTGATTTGGACAAATTCTTAAACTCGGTGTCAGGGTCTGGACAAGAGCGCGCTGGTTTCCACTCAGCGCCCAAGAGCGTCTTAAAGGAGGAGCGTGGTCATCCCATGTAGTCAGCGAGTGAAAAAAGGTCTTACCTGGAGATCTGACATCTTTACAGATTAAATCGGAGCACATCTGTTACTGTTTCATTCGTTATAGACAGATATTATGTGAATAAAGAGTAAATTAATAGCTTGCTCTAACACTCTTAATATGATTTTTATCCTTGCAGCAGGAGCGAGATGCGAGTTCTCTCTGACTCATCCGGCCTTACATAAAACTCTGGCTTTGTTTTGGTCCCTGGGTGTCTGACTTGCGTGTGTGTGGAGAGGGGAGTGTTTCCAAGCTGCTGCTTTGATTCCTTCTCCGTTTATTAATCATTATCACAGGATTTGGACTCAATAGAATAGCAGTGTCTGAGATAATTCTTATGTAGTTCTGAAACCAGCGGAAGATACCACAAAAAGGGGAAGTTCATAAAAATTAAAAAAAGCGCTTGAGAGCTGCTGTGGTGTGGAGTAAAAAGGTCCAGAAATGTCAAAAGTTTCATTAATGACTCCCCTGCCCCATTTTAACAGCCCCACTTCGACTTTCTCTTCCCCACGGAGCTATTTCTCCTCCTGGCTTCCCCTTCTCTGTCAGCCAGTGCTGCTCTTTGCTTCCTTTGGTGCTGCGCCGCTGGCTCTCGCCAGGACCTCGAGCTCTGGGGTGCTGTCGGTGAGGATGTTTGCCGAGCGGCAGAGGCTGTGAGGGGTGAGCCAGGAGGTGCCCGGCTTTCCTGCGAGTGTTTGTTTACAGGGAGGCAAAAAAACGCTTTTACTCAGATCTGGAAAATGGTGAGGCATAATAAATAAAAAGATAAGTGGCTCTTTTTAAGTAGTTCTCTGAATAGCGTGACTAAGGAAACCTGGTTCCCTGTGATTTAGAGCCTTGTCTTAGCTTTTGAGGCATGAAATTGGTCGGTAGATTATGTTCAAAGCCCTCTGTGTGCTTTGGGTGCTCGTATATCTTTTCCCCATGTGGGTTCCCAAGCGCTTGTTAGCACAGACCACCTTTCCCGTAGTGGGCTGCTGATTTGGGGGCCTCTTCTCCACCCACCGCGTATTTCGGTGAAGCCTTTGTGGGCTCGCTGCCTCGGAGACCTCTGTGTGCGTCAGGTTTGGTTGAAGTTGCCCCCTGGGCTGGGAATCACTGGAACAGCAGAGCCGTCGGGGGATTATTTGGCAAGCAGGTAATGTTTCCTCAGGAAACCAGGCTGAAAGGCCTGAGGAGCATCGAGATAGGAGCTCGGCTGCTCTGGCACCTGCGCCGCTACAGCAGAGCTGAATTCCTGAAGGCCTTGCTGGAGGCGGTGGCGATACTGCGTAGCGCCACTCCTGCCCAGATTTGTAGAACTGTGCGTCAGATGAACACGAGTCCCAGAAAAATCACTTGCATAAAAAAGGCAAAAATAGTTTTCAGTCTTTTTTTTTGGCACAGGGCTTTATTCAAAGGTTGTTCTGCGTATGGCTAAAGTTAGGGAGAACATGAGTGCGTGTCTGTTCAGACACACGTGTGGTTTGAGGGAGACTGAAGAGGAGGTGGGCAGGGTGGGAAGCCTCAGCCGCTCGCTGGTGATGGTGCTCTTGCAGGAGAGGAGGTGGAGTCTCCTTGCTTCGCAGGTTGCTAGTCAGCTCTGCCTGTGGAGTCTGTTGCTGTGCACGTGAGGCTGTCACCAGTGTACGTCGTCATTTGTGGCTTCTCTTTCAGGACCCTCAGGGTCGCCACGTCAAGACGTACGAGGTGTCTCTGCGCGAGAAGGAGTTTAACAAAGGTCCTTGGAAACAGGAGAACGTAGAGGCTGAAGCCTCCATGGTCATCGCAGGTTCGTCCTTCTCTATAAAAGATCTTCCCTCCCGTTTCTGTCTCAAGGCTGAATGCCTCAGTCGTGCTGCACAGGTTCTCCAATAAGACAATTGTCTTCTCCCCTGCACAGTGCCAGAGCCTTTTGGAGGCGCGATCATCATTGGGCAGGAGTCTATCACCTATCACAATGGAGATAAATATCTAGCTATAGCTCCACCTATCATCAAGGTGAGTGACTACTGAGACCTGGAAGCGTGCCCCATCTAATTCCTCCATTCCCGGGCATCTCTTAGAGTGCTCTTAGGGTATTGGGCTACTTGTAGTCAAGAATTTCAACTGCCGGTGTCTCCAAGTGTAGTCTAATAGGGCCAGTTACTCCCAGAGGTTTGGCAAGTGTGGGTGTTTCACACAATGCCTGGTCTGTGTTGTGGGGGACTGAGGGACGTATGTGGTCCTTGTACTGGTGGCAGGGTGTGCTTGCACTGCAGCGTGTGGCTCTGCTCTCTGTGGCGTACTCGGAAATGGTGCAGTAAAGCTGAAATCTTGTTTGGGCCCCAGAGAAAGGGATTAATTAGGAGGTAGTGCGTGGTTTGGGCATGGGCCCAGGCTGGAGCCTGGTTTCAGTTCAGGCAGCAAAAGATATGAATGAGCCCCTTGGAGACTTGAGTCCACCGGTGTATGATTGGGGCACTTGTTCAAAGGGAAAAAGACTTACGGAGTTTGTGACAGAAGTTGAGCTTGTGGTTTTTGTCAGGGGGCCGGGCCAGTTCCCACGTTTAAACGGTGCAGGAAGCACAAATGGCACGGCTGAGGTGCCGCTCGGGACTGACAGAGGGCTGGAGCTATGATCAAAAGGTCCTTTTAAGCTGGAAATAATGACGGGCTAGAAACAAGCTATAAATCTTGGGTAAAGAAATACTAATATTGTTGCCTGAATGCCTGCAGGCTGTCAGACCACTACTGGAGCTCTGTGATGGAGAGTGTTATGTTGGAGCAGGCGGAGCGAGTCGCCTGTGCTCTGCTGACATACAGATCTGGGCCTCGACCTGCAAGCAGAGTGCAGGCATATCTGTGCTCAAGGCCAGTGGGATGTTTGCCTACAATAAAGATCTGCAAGATCAGGTTTTTTAAACCAAAACCAAATATGTTGACAGGGGGGCCAGACAGCATCCACTACACAGAGCAAAACGTCTGCAGAGCTTGGGTCCGGAGATGCAGCAGGCTTGGAGCTCTGCAGGTCCCACATAGCATCCCTGTATCTGTGGAAGGCCCAGCGTTAGGAAAACAGGCTTTCTGATGGCATTTTTCCTGGGCTGTGAACAAGCTAGTGACCTGTTTAATTTAGGAATGTCAGGTGGTTCCTAGTGACCAAAAGTGAGACCGTTTGACCACAGACTCTGGTTGCGTTCGCTGATAGGGTTTGTTGAAGGGCGAATCCGGCCCTCTACACAGGAGGATTGGGACTCTGCTGTGGTTACAACCAGCAGCTGGTGCACTGTGGATGTGGTTGTTCCCTTCTGGTGTGTACAGAGGTGGTCCTTGCTAGATGACCCTTTGGGGCTGTTTCAACGGGTTCCTAAAAATGCCCTCCTCCTTTGCGTGCAGCAAAGTACAATTGTGTGCCACAACCGTGTGGATCCCAATGGGTCCCGTTACTTGCTGGGGGACATGGAAGGACGCCTCTTCATGCTGCTTCTGGAGAAGGAGGAACAGATGGATGGCACTGTCACCTTGAAGGACCTGCGCGTGGAACTGCTCGGCGAGGTAGGACTCAGCCACATCATATGTGCTGTCCCTGTTGCTTCTCACTGTGGGGCTGGGAGGCTCCGCAGGCTGGAAATGCTCCGCTGAGAGCTGAGTGGCAGGAACGGTGTCTCTTTTGGAGCCCGGGGGTGGGGTGATGTTTCACAGGCGTCACAGCTCTGAACTGTCAGTTGCTGGGAAATTCCCTGTCGGGGCAATTGAAAGTTGACGCCATCTTCCCAGGTTTTTGCCTGGTGCTTCGTGCTGTCCCTGGGAGAAGCTTGGACTCTCTGTGGGTTTTGTGACGGGATTAAATTCCCCTCCTGTGCCCAGGGTCTTCCTGTCGGGCTGCTGCTCAGATGTGGTGCTTGCAGGGTGTGGCAGGGTCCTTTTCATGCTAGTGGTGGTTCATCTGCGTCTTCTCCATTCCCAGACATCCATTGCAGAGTGCTTGACCTACCTGGACAATGGAGTTGTGTTTGTCGGCTCTCGGCTTGGGGATTCCCAGCTTGTGAAGGTACGTGGCAGCCGCCTTCTGGCTTAGTTGTGTGTTCAAACAGGATTTTGTACATATTTAGTTTTATCGTGGCCTCGAGAGGTGCATATGGATAAATTTTGCTTTCTTCTCCTTGTGTGCCCCACACCCATTCCACTTGCTTGGTCTTGCTTGTTGAAAACCGATAATTGTGTTTACTCATAGCTCAATGTGGACAGCAATGAGCAGGGCTCCTATGTAGTGGCTATGGAGACCTTCACCAACCTCGGTCCCATCGTCGACATGTGTGTGGTAGACCTGGAAAGACAAGGTCAAGGGCAGGTAACGTTCATTCTGCTTTTCTGTTCTCAGTGCTGAGGATGTCTGGGTCAGCCAGGGGTATGCGTGGGTTGTCCATGGAAGGAAAAGACTACAAACCATTTATTGGAGGACCTCAAAGTCTTATTGAGGTGTAGGGATGGGATTGAGTTCTTAACACTGAAGAGTGGTATGAGTGGGGAGGCTAATTCTTAGATACCTCTGTTCATGAGGAAGGGATTGCCTTCATGCAATGGGAAAGGATCAGCTGCCAAAAAACTTCCTCTGAGAAGTGAAGAATGGTACCCCACCTTCCCCTGAACCCATCACTACAAGGAGGAGTGGGGAAGCTTCCCAGCAATGGTTGGTAAAGATCATCTGCTTTTCCTCCAGCTGGTCACGTGCTCGGGTGCATTTAAAGAGGGTTCACTGCGGATCATCCGGAACGGCATTGGGATTCATGAGCACGCCAGCATTGACTTGCCGGGGATTAAAGGTGCGTGAGCTGTTGAGTGCTGACAAATACAACCCGCAGCCTGAGAGGGCCCAGCTGGGGACACCTCGTGTGCACAGACCGAGGTTGGGGTGTGGGGCAGGGGGCTCGCCACCCGCCAGCTCTTGGAATATTCACTGTGAGCAAATGTGGCCTCTCCTTGTTGCAGGCTTGTGGCCCCTGAGGTCGGACTCTCATCGTGAAACGGACAATACGTTGGTGCTGTCCTTTGTTGGCCAGACCAGGTAAGGTGGGGTTAACGCTGAGCCAGGCTCTCAGCCGCATCTTGGAGCATGATGTGACAGCAACTCCCTTTCCCGTTCAGGGTTCTTATGTTAAATGGAGAGGAAGTAGAAGAAACGGAGCTCACAGGGTTTGTGGATGATCAGCAGACTTTCTTCTGCGGCAATGTGGCACATCAGCAATTGATCCAGGTAATACCAGCTCTAGGCAAATGCAGATGTTTCTGTCATGGTAACCCTAACCCTACAGCCCATACTGATTGTCGGGCTAACTTAGATCTGTGCCGCTTATCAGCGGTGGGGTCTGCAGTACTTCCTCGGGCCGATGTCAGACGGCAGGTGGTGTTCTGGCTCTGAGCGGAGGTGTTCTCTCTCCCCAGATCACCTCTGCCTCTGTGAGACTGGTTAGTCAGGAGCCCAAAGCCCTGGTGAGCGAGTGGAAAGAGCCCAACGGAAAGAACATCAGCGTGGCTTCCTGTAACAGTAACCAAGTAGTGGTGGCTGTGGGACGAGCCCTGTACTACCTGGAGATCCGACCCCAGGAGCTCAGGCAGATCAGGTGGGTGCATGTGTCTTGTTGTGGCCTGAGGGCTCTCAGCCTCTGCTCTCTGTCTTGGGGCTCAAGACTGACACCTCTGTCTGCTTCCTCCTTCCTGCCAGCTGCACAGAAATGGAGCATGAAGTTGCCTGCCTGGACATCACCCCTTTGGGGGACACTAACGGCATGTCCCCACTGTGTGCAATCGGGCTCTGGACTGACATCTCTGCCCGCATCCTAAAGCTGCCTTCGTTTGAACTGCTGCACAAAGAGATGCTGGGAGGAGGTAGGGCTCTCCTGGGACTGCGGGGTGGTGGCAGCGGTCACTGACTTGGCTGAGTCATGAGTGACATCAGCCTTCTCTTCTCCTGCTCTCTGCAGAAATCATCCCTCGCTCCATCCTGATGACGACCTTCGAGAGCAGCCATTACCTTCTGTGTGCCCTGGGGGACGGAGCTCTCTTCTACTTTGGGCTCAGCCTCGAGACAGGTGACTACAGGGCCTGGGACTGAGCGGGCTGCTGGAGAGGGTGGCTGGACTTGTGTTCTCGTACTTGCTTCACTTGCTTTCTTTAATCCTTCTCTCTTTTTCTTGCTTTCTCACTGTGATGGGGTTGTGCTGAGGTGGGACTGGCTGTGGGCACTGGGAGTTGGTGGATTTCTCCAGCGGACTCTGGAGAAAGGAGATTGATGCTTACACCCATTCCTCTGCTGTCCTGTATTGACAGCAGCATGCACTTACCTGCGCTCATTTCTTCCCAAAGGTGTTGCAGCCGCATTGCACTCTGCCGTCCTGCTCTTGCGAGCTCTGTTGCGGCAGCTCCCAACACCGGTGCTCCTTTTCTACAGGTTTGCTGAGTGACCGGAAGAAGGTGACCCTTGGGACCCAGCCCACCGTCCTGAGGACTTTCCGCTCTCTGTCCACCACCAACGTGTTTGCCTGCTCTGACCGCCCCACCGTCATCTACAGCAGTAACCACAAGCTGGTCTTCTCCAATGTCAACCTGAAGGAGGTGAACTACATGTGTCCCCTCAACTCGGATGGGTATCCCGACAGGTCAGCCTGCACCTTGCCTGGTGTGACACGGGGCGGGGGATCCTGGGACCAGGGATCCTGGGATCAGCAGTTTTGAGGGGTGTGGAGGAGAGGGAGGTTCTTGCTGGGCCACCCACCTTACATGTGCCATTGCTTATGTGGGTTTTTTTTTCCCCATACAGCCTGGCGTTGGCCAATAACAGCACCCTGACAATTGGCACCATTGACGAGATCCAGAAGCTGCACATCCGCACGGTTCCCCTCTATGAATCGCCCAGGTGAGCTGAGCAGGGGGAGGGAGCCTGGCTTGAGGGGGCAGACGGGGGGGAGACTTCACTGTCAGCGTTCCTGTTGTGGGCTCAGTTAGCCCGCAGACTGATTGGTGGCTTGTGCTGAGAGCAGTTTGGGCAAGTGAGCAGCTCTGTCTCTTGTTTTCTCCAGAGCCCCTGTGCTCTCCTTGGAGTGGCCTGTCTTGGCCCTCCTGCCCACACAGCTCTGTTTGTCCCGCAGGAAGATCTGCTACCAAGAGGTATCGCAGTGTTTTGGTGTGCTCTCAAGTCGTATCGAGGTGCAGGATGCCAGTGGAGGCACCACTGCGCTCAGACCCAGCGCCAGCACCCAGGTGAGGAGTAGCTGCTAGATCGTCCCTGAGCTCTGGGCTATGGGTGTCGTAGTGCCTCAGGCCAAACCGTGATGCAGATCTTCCTTGACAATCTTCTCTTCCAAAGCTCTGAGCGCAAGCTCTCCCTTTGGCAGCCTGGGAGGAGATGGGGTGGTAAGATCTCTGCGTGGTGGTGAGAAGGGCTCTCTGTGCTGCTCTGTGGCAGCCTTGGCATGCTCACTGTTCTGTCAGATCACCTTTGGTTTTGGGTGCTGCTCCTTCGGTCTCCTGTACAGGCTTCTGTTCGGTCTCAAGTGGTTTCCTTCTCCTAGGGATGCAGGCACAAGTCTCCTTGAGGCCGTAGCTCTGGTGGAAGCCACAGCACTGCATAAACTCTTCTATTAATGCTGTTGCTCAGCAGTGCTACCTCTGCCGTGCGTGTCACACATCTCTGCTGGTGCAGGGAGTGTGTCCCTTTACTCAGGCCCCGGGAGCTCCTTGCTTCACCTTCTCTCCCGTTCATTCTTCTGGTTCTCGGTTGCCTCAGCCCGTGTGGAACAGCATGAGGATGTGCCGAGTAGCACAAGGATGTGATGGATCTTCCTGTGTCCTAGGCCCTGTCCAGCAGCGTGAGCACCAGCAAGCTGTTCTCCAGCAGCACAGCACCGCATGAGACATCTTTTGGAGAGGAGGTGGAGGTGCACAACCTGCTCATCATAGATCAGCACACCTTTGAAGGTACCAGTCCCAAATGCCGGCCATACCCTCGTCCAGTTTCTTCCTCCAGGACAAGCTCATCAGCGTGTGGCTGAGACTTGTGATCTTCACAGACTTGCGAAGATCTGTGATCTTGCAGGTTTCCTTCAGGCAAAGCATTTTTCCTGCAGGAGCATCAGCCCATAAGTTTACAGCATAGTGGGTTTTTGGTGGTATAAGGAAGGTGGTGGTGGGGAATAGGAGAGGGCATCTCCAGACAGCCATCTTGGACATGTCTTAAGTTTTCAGCTGCTCCCAGGCAAGCTGCTCTGCCCACGCGTGGAGGTGCTGCCTGCTGAGACCCCAGGGGACCCAGTTCTTTCTGCCTTTCCCTCCTTGCACAGTGCTTCATGCTCACCAGTTCCTGCAAAACGAGTACGCCCTCAGCCTGGTCTCCTGCAAGCTTGGCAAGGATCCAAACACCTACTTCATCGTGGGCACTGCCATGGTATATCCCGAGGAGGCAGAGCCCAAACAGGGCCGCATCGTTGTCTTCCACTACTCTGACGGTAAGAGCAAGGTCTTCTCGCGTGGCCAAGTCCAGTTGCTTGAGGGAGATCAGAGGTGAGCTCCTCAGGCCCAAGAGAGCTCACGTCCCAGTAGCAGGCAGAGAGTTTTTCTCGAGGGGCCTGCTGTCAGCCGCCCACAGACAGGATCTGTAGGTGCTGTTCCTCCGCTGCAGGCCATCACGGCATGTTCCCTTCCCCCCCATCTCCTAGAGAAGCCCAGGAATCCCTCACCAGAACTGGATTCTGCGATTTGCTTTCTGTGTGTCTGCCCCTCCTGTCACGTCACTCCTGTGTTACTTGCCCACAGATCCTCTGAGAGAGTTTCTAGGGGGAGCGATGTTGTTTAGAGCAGCTCGTCTGTATCCCCTTGGCTTGCCACCCTTGGGAGCGCAGGGCAAATAACCGGGCGGTGCATGGGTTTGTTCCAGGGAAGCTGCAGAGCCTGGCTGAGAAGGAGGTCAAAGGGGCTGTGTATTCCATGGTGGAATTCAATGGGAAGCTGTTAGCCAGCATCAACAGCACGGTAGGGCTCTCGCAAGACCCTGACTTCTTTCGGGAGCGCGTTTCGGAGCTGGAAGGCTGTTCCAGCTATGCGGATGTCAGCCAGGTCCACCGTCTCTGTTGGGGAGTGTGTCCTGGCTGGCGTGGGCATCCCTGCTGGCTCAGAGCTTTGTCCCTTCCTTCAGGTGCGCCTGTATGAGTGGACAGCAGAGAAGGAGCTGCGCACGGAGTGCAACCATTACAACAACATCATGGCGCTCTACCTGAAGACCAAGGGAGACTTCATCCTTGTGGGAGATCTGATGCGCTCTGTCCTCCTCCTTGCGTACAAGCCCATGGAAGGAAACTTTGAGGAGGTATCAATGCTGTTGAATAGTCTCGGTCAAAGGTGTGCTGGGAGCCTGTGCTGCCTGTTCCAATAGGCTCTGGGCAGGGGCAACAGTGTTTAAGGGGATAAAAGGAGGAGCTTGGCTCACCCCACCTTGCTAGCCCTTTGAATACAGGGCTGTAGCGCTGTGCAATGAGGGCTGCGTCACCTGGACGTGCTTTTAGACAGATCCCTGTGGTTCCTGGAGGGACGGATCTCCGGGCTTCCAGGAAACTGGGCAATGAATCAACAGCCTTGGGAAGAGCAGGCTTTGGGTGCATGCTTGGCTCCCGCCAGGGTGGGGAGCTGCCATCTGGACTGCCTGTTGTACACTTGGAATGGCTTTGTGCGACTGTAGCTGCGTCTCCGTCAGCAAATGCAGCGTAGCCGGGGGACGGACCAGGCACCGAGACGATCCGTGCACTTAAATTGTTAGAGTGGCTCTGGGCATGGCTTTGGCACGGGCTGCTCTGCGTTTGCCCAGGGAGTGTCCTGGCGTTGTCCGAGTGCCACTCGGGCCAGGGCCATCTCCAGAAGGCACTTTGTGCCTTTTGTTCAGCTGCTTCATCTAGCAGAGAGGGACAGACTGGATCCCACCTTGCTCCTGAATGTTGGTGTTGGGTGGAATGAAGGTGCTGGCTCGCAGGACAGGCCATCTGTGCATGCTGTATCTCCCCTTGTCTCCCTTCCAGATTGCCCGGGACTTCAATCCAAACTGGATGAGTGCCGTGGAGATCCTGGACGACGACAACTTCTTGGGAGCAGAGAACGCTTTCAATCTGTTTGTGTGCCAGAAGGACAGGTGAGCTGGCTGTGAGAGGGATGTGGCACTGCCGGAGGGGATGGAAGGGGTGATGGGACCTTCTGGTCTCCACATTACAGTTACAGAGGCATGTGTGTCAGGCAGGAAAGCTGGGAGGAGCATGCCCAGCTCTGAGGAACAGCGAGGTGGGAGCAGGGGAAGCTTTCGTGTCACCCCGGCACAGACTGAACAGGGTGCTTTGGATTTCAGTGCGGCCACGACCGATGAGGAGCGCCAGCACTTGCAGGAGGTGGGGCTGTCCCACCTGGGAGAGTTCGTCAATGTCTTCTGCCATGGATCGCTGGTCATGCAGAACCTGGGCGAGACGTCCACACCAACACAGGGCTCGGTTCTCTTCGGCACAGTCAACGGCATGATTGGTAAGGGTCAGGGTTCCCCAGCCTGAGCGGGAGGGTAGCAGGTCCCCTTCCCTGCTGCTGAACCTGGGCTGGGTTTTCCTCATGTCTCCGTTCTTCTCTGTTCCCCAGTCGAGTGACGCTCTGCCGTACTCCCCTCAGAAACCTGCTTTTCTCTCTGGTTTGCTTCCAGGAGAGGAAAGTGCTCTGGCTTTCTTTTGAAACTCCTTCCTTGTCCCAGCCCTTCCAGGTGCCAGCTTCCAGCACAACTCCAGTCCCGGCAGCCTGCCAATCCCTGCCTGCTGGGAGCTGCCCTGGGGTGAGCCCTGAACCTTCGACTCGGTTTTGCCTTTTGCAGGCCTGGTGACCTCGCTGTCGGAGAGCTGGTACAACCTCCTGCTGGACATGCAGAACAGGCTGAATAAAGTCATCAAGAGCGTGGGCAAGATCGAGCACTCCTTATATCCTTTCGCAGTTCAGGCAGGAGCCTGTGCCGGTCAATGCTGGGGGCTGGCTTGTGAATCTGGCCTGAGCCAGGCGTGGGGTGGGGTGTTGGAGGTTTATCTTTGTTGGGACGCTCTGGTGGAAGTCTACATCAGCTGGAGAAGGGTGGTGGTGGTGTGTTTGCCAGGTGCCCAGGGCTTTGTGCTCAAAGAGAAGGTGCCTGCAGTAGAGAGGGGTCTATGAACCCTCTTTGAGGATCAATCTGGCTTTGTGGTAGCCCTGAAAATGTGGCACAAATTCTGTGATCCTCCTGACGCAGCGTTGTCAGGCTGTCTGGGACGGCTGCTGTGTGCACCCGTGGTCCGGGGCTGGTGTTACTGCTGGATTTGGCTCCTTGACGGTGGCACCTGGAGATCATTTCACACCGAACGCAAGACAGAACCGGCTACAGGGTTCATCGATGGTGACCTGATTGAAAGCTTCCTGGACATCAGCAGGCCCAAGATGCAGGAGGTGGTGGCAAACTTGCAGGTGAGATGGGTGGTGTGAGCTTAGGCCCTTCAAAATTAGCAGTAAGGACCCTGCTCCGGAATCCAGGCTGCAGTAAATCCTAAATGCATGCCATCCTGCAAGGCAGTGATGTGGGAGTGTTCTCCAGCACCTGCTGATGTCTCCATGCTCTGATGCCTTTTTCTCTCCTTGCAGATTGATGACGGCAGCGGCATGAAGAGGGAGGCCACCGTGGACGACCTGATAAAGATCGTGGAGGAGCTGACCCGGATCCATTAGCAGGATTCGGAGTCGTTCCCTAGCACCTTCCTCCACCTAAAGCAAGGGAGTCTCTTTCCCCACCTGCAGCTCGGGGACCCCTGGCCGGCTGCACTGAACACCAGCCGTGGTGGCCCTTGCCCCAGGGGACGTGGGGGAAGGAGTCTCTGAAGGGGAGCCGGCTTGCTAGGGATTTTGGGGGGGGTGTTGGTCAGGCACTACGTCATCGCCTGCTTGGATTCGTGAATCCTGCGGACTCGGCTGCTGACCCCGAACTGGGCTTCGCTGGTCGCTCTTGTTGGGTGACCGACGGATGGCACTTGGCTGATGCGATGCCCTTGCCTGGAGTCACTCTTCACTGTCGTCTTTAGTATATTTTTTTTTTGGTGGGTTGGTTTTGTTTTAGTTTTGGGGTTGTTGGTTTTTTTTTTTTGCTTTCAGTTTTGTTTTTTTGATTCTTTTTGATTCCTTGTGTTTTTTTGGAAGAGGGAGCCAAGCTGCCTCTAGGGTGAGGGCGAGGGCTGGAGGAGTCATCTGGGGCTGGTGAGACACGCGGAGGGGGAGGATTTCTCTACATCTGGGTGAGGAAACTGAGCGGGACAGCGTGCTCCTCTCTCTCCACGGGATCTGTGGCTCGCTCAGGGAGGGAAGTTCCGGGAAGCTCGATCAGTTGTTGGTTTCTGAGTTTTACCAAATAAAGTAGTCCAAGAGGAAAGGTCTTGTCTCCTCATCGTGACTGCAGGGGTGGTACCTGCTGTGAAGAGCCGTGTCCTCGACCGGCCGGAGGGACCCCCCCCTTCCCGAGCCAAGGTGGTTTCTGAAGGCATTCCCTACGTTGGAACGCAGTCCCGTGCTCGGTGCCGGCGAAAGCGACGCGGGCGGCAGCAGGCTCAGCGGATCAGTCTGCAGGTGCTGGGGCGGGTGGCTGTTTTTCAGGTGCGTTTTTACAGCTTTTCTTCGACTTCAAGAAATTTTAGTTTCGCCTCCCGGTGCAGCCTAGCGCAAGCGGGTCGGCAGCCGTGTTGCCGAGTGCCCTCGATAGGGAGGCAGTTCTTGTGCTGAATTTTTAAGGAGACCTTGCCCATATGTATCCCTTCGGAAGAAACGCATCTCTGCCGCCGTCCCTGCAGCGGCGCTTCTCGGCAGCTTGTGGGCCCAGCTTGTGCGGTGGTGGGAGAGCAGACGGTGTAGTGACACAGCAGCGCTTGCCACCCTCCTGGGACTCTCCCTGGCAGCGGCCGGCGTTGGCAACGGAGCAGATGGGAGCCAGAGGCCCTTCTCCAACAGCTTTGGCCTTTTCCTTGTGAGCCCCGGGTCCGCCGCAGGGGTCAGCCCGTGTCCACATAGAGCCGGAGCAGCCGGGCTTGATTTTTTTCAGCCTCTCGTTGCCGCGTGGTCCCGCTCTGGCTGCTCGTTACCGGCGTTCTCGCTCCCTGTGGCGGCGAGCTGAGCCGATGTTGGATGAGGCTGACGGATGCAAGGTCTCAGGCTGGTCCTTCTCAAACATCAATTAGCACTAACGATGCCAAATTCTCCTGGTAACTCGTAAGTCGAGGGCCTGGGCTGCTGCTCCCTGCGAGGGGGCTCGGGCTGAGGGTACCTCTGCCTCTGCAGACCCACATCTGCCAGGACACCCTCCAGGAGCGCAGCGTGGGTGCACGGGGGGAGCGATTCACTCCCCGCTGGGCTGCAGTTCGCTGTGCACAGCGTACGGATTAATAATTATCCTCCCGCTCTCCATTTGTCTATTTACACTGTAAATTGTCCAAGCCCGGGGCTGTGCCCTGGCTCACTGCTGCCCTTGACTATGGGTTAGTGCCAAAACGCACGTGAGGGTGGCAGAGGAGTCCCCGGCTGCCCTCCTCTTCCTCCTCCTCCTCACAGTGCTCACGGCATCGGGGTTTATCCTGCGCCTTTCCATGGCCCTGTGTCCACTCTCCCCACCTGAGGCAGGCTGGATCTCCGTAACCCACCCTGTTAAGATCCCATGAGCCCCCACCTTTCCCAGTCCCATCCCAGGCAGGTTTGCATCAGCGCAGGTTTCCCACTAAATCCTTCGCTCCCTGCAGCAGCGTCCCAAAAGCCGAGCTCGGGCTGAAAGCACCCTTGGGCTCCCGCTAACGTCTCTTAACTGTTGGGCAAGCCCTGGTTTCTTCCCGGAGGTCGGAGGGAGAAGGCTATATTTGGACATGGAGAGGCTGTTTAGGACTGGGGGAAGCGGACTGTGACCCTTTGCGAGGAGCCTGGGCTGCGTGTTCCCGCCGGCTGCAAGCAGACGGGGGTTTTATTAGCTGGGGTGTTCGGGCTCCCCACTCCCCTGCCTGCAGCCGCTGGCTTCCTTGGCCCCTCACCAAAACTGGGGCAGGAGCGTCTCCCAGGGAGGATGCTGGCTTTGCACAGCTCCCGTACGCACCATCCTTCCCCAGCAAAACTGGGGATGCTGGTGCCGAGGCGATGCTGGCAGCTTCCCCATTTATTTTTTTTTATTTTATTTTATTGTTTTTTATTTTTTGTGCGCAAACAGCCTCCTNACTGCGGGTTCCCCGCAGCATCCCGCAGCATCCCGCACCCCTCTCCCCGCCGGGTTCACCCCACCGTCCCCGGCTCCACTTTGGCCCCTTTATCTGCTGCGTGCTCCTCTTTGGTGGGTCCCTGTGCAGGGCTGGGAAGGCGGCCCAGT
>VYXH01008438.1:31766-48632 GCA_013397275.1 Burhinus bistriatus | reverse complement strand
GGGAATGTCAAGCTGAGGGCTTTCCATCTTCACTGGGGTCAAACACCATGGCCGGGGCGCAGGGATGCTTGCGGCAGGCTGGGGCTGGGAGAGAAGCACCCTCCAGTTATTCTGCATTCCGAGGTGGAGGCACTGGGAGCTGGGGGTAGGGGGGTGGTGAGGGGGACACGGGGCTGGCTGCGGCCATTTCGGGGCATTTCCCCCTCTGTCTGACCACCTGGGCACGACACAAGCCGAGGAACCGCAGTGTAAATCATGCGCCATTAGATAAAAGCGTTTATTTTCCAGTTGGCTGTAGCTGGCTGGGGGACAGGGGATGAGATTTTCCCCAGCCCCAGAGTAACTGTGCTACGAAGGATCCTGGGGCTGCTCTGGACCATCCATGCCCCACTGCGAAGAGCAGAGGTTCTGTCCACAAGGGTTTGTCAGGGTGGAGCCAGCATGGAGATGTGGGACTGGCACGGGAGCACCGGTCATTTGGGGTCCCCTGGTCCCCCCCAGCCCTTTGCTGGCAGGTTTGATCCTGGGGGTGCAGCCTCATGCTCCTCCTGTGGCCGCTGCCCAAGGGTGCACGTCCCTTGGGGGAGCTGGGGACAGCTGGTGGCCCCTCGCTGCTGCCCTGAGCACCCTGGGCTGCCCACCCATGGGTNCCTGAGCACCCCGGGCTGCCCACCCATGGGTGGCAGCCGAGCCACGGCTTCATCATGTGCCCGGGCTGCGGCTGGCCGTAACCCCATGGCAGACCCAGGGGTTTGCACGTGAGGCTCCACCAACCACCAGTGCCAGAGGCTCGGTAACCGTGCTGGGGTGAATTTGCTTTATTTTGCACCGACATCCAGCGGGCAAACGCGGTCATTCCTCACCAGCTTTATCCGTTACGGAAGGCAGCTCCTGTTAGCTCAACGCAGCGTGTCTCTGTCCGCCTGCCCCGGGGACTCTGGGCAGGGAGGGTGGAAGCCCACGTCCTCCACCGTGGGTGAGCTGAGCTGCTGCCTGCAGCCCCCCACCTGCCTCCCCTGCCCGCGGACTGGGGTCAGCCTGGGCAGAGCGTGGTGGAGGAGCTGCGCTGCTGGGGTCTGGCTTAGAATCACAGAACGGTTCGAGTTGGAAGGGACCTTAAAGATCATCTAGTCCCAACACCCCTGCCATGGGCAGGGACACCTCCCACCAGACCAGGTTGCTCCAAGCCCCGTCCAGCCTGGCCTTGAACACCTCCAGGGATGGGGCAGCCACAGCTGCTCTGGGCAACCCGGGCCACTGTCTCACCACCCTCACAGTCAACGATTTCCTCCCAATATCTCATCTAAATCTCCCTCTTCCAGTTTAAAACCATTCCCCCTCGTCCTCTGGCTCCACTCCCTGATCCAGAGTCCCTCCCCAGCTTTCCTGGAGCCCCTTTAGGGACTGGAAGGGGCTCAAAGGTCTCCCCGGAGCCTTCTCTGCTCCAGGCTGAACAACCCCAACTCTCCCAGCCTGGCCTCCCAACAGAGGGGCTCCAGCCCCCTGGTCATCTCCGTGGCCTCCTCTGGCCCCGCTCCAACAGGTCCGTGTCTTTCTTATGCTGGGGCTTCATCCACCTCCATCCATCCAAGGGCTGCCTGCGGAACTGGGACCAGCTGGGGGGTGAAACTGGGACCAGCTAGGGGAAAGACCAGCTCAGGATGCTGCTGGTTGAACAATGCCAAGGTCGCCCGGGGCTGGGCTGCGTCAGAGGCGCCCGGTGTTGGACCAGGCGTCCCAACCTCCGTCACAGCACCACGTGTGTGAGATGTGGCTGCTGGCACGGTCACCTTGTCCTGCGCTTGGAGGAAAACAAAGCCAGACCCTGCGCCAGCGAGCTGGGGACCAGCCTGCCCTGAGGCACCGTATAGCTGGAGCTGGCTTTCCTGCCTCCGTACCAATTTCACTCCAGCTCTCAATAATAAAAGAATTGAGGACAGTCGCTAAATTGCACTGGGGGAATGAAACGAGTAAGAACCTGGTAGGATCTGATGGGTGATGTTGGGGAAAAAGTGATGAAACGCCTAATTCTCCCTGAGCAAAAAAAAGATGATGTGATGTGTTCAGTTTGGGGGTGGGGGTCTGGAAAGGAGAAGGTCTTGGCTGACCCCCAAAACAGAAAGTCTGGACCTAACAGGAGGCCACAGCCTGAAAACCTCGCAGGGAGCCTTGGCATCGTGTTCCCCCCTGGCCTCGGGAGCCAGCCTGTGCCTGCAGGTAGCTGTAAACTACAAAGAAAATCAGAGATTAGACAAGAGCAGCTACCTCACGCTTCGCTCCCCCAGCCCCACGCAAGGCAGCAGCAGGTTTTCATGAGTACGAGCTCGGACACGGAGCAGCCCTAGCAAAGGGGCTGCTTGGCCGCAAACACGTCCTTGCTGCGCTACACGTGGAAAACACGTATTTGCAGATGGTTATCGGAGCAGAGCACTCGAGGATGCGTCCCTCGGCAGGGAAGCTGCGGCAGCCAGGTGCCCCGGGACCGCTCCCAGGGGCTGTTAGATTGCATTTTTTTCCCTCGACACCCCTGGTGTCTGCACGCAGGGAAGAGGCTGTTCCAGCCAGGCAAATCCTCTTCCTCCACAGCACACAGGGGGTTTCACTACAGGGTGATTTGCCCGGCCTGATGCAGGTATTAGGAACAGCTGCTGCAAATCCTGTTTGGATATAAGGAGATTCAGAGCTAGCACTTACTGGTTTGCCTGGCTCTTGTCTGCTCACCCTGTGCTGGGAACCCTTTGCAAGCTTCTTTGCACCTCGGTGCTGGTGGAAGGCAAGGGTTGTACCCTGGCAGAGACCAGCCCGTTGATGGCAGCGCTCATGGGGGGTGGTTTGGAGAGCTGTCAAAGCTCCCACCCGTTCACCCTCCAAGGACTGAGACTCAGGACTTCCTCTGGGGAGGCTGCTCAGGAGCTGCTGGGTTGGCACATGCTCCATGCTGGGGCAGATAACGCCGTAGACGGTCCACAAGAGCCGGTGTGGGCTGCAGGAGGTGGTGGCCAGAGCTCTGTAGAGCTGGTAGCTATGGACATGTGTTGGTGTGACTCCTGCACGAGCCTGTGTTGGAGAGGAAGGTCCTGCTGGAAGGTGGAAATGGTCCTTGGTGCAGCCCTGCAGCGGGGAACAGGAGGTAACCAGTGGGAGCAGGTGAGAAGCGATGCGTTGGGGAGCAGGGCGGTAAGCGCTCCCTCTCCTCGGGAGGGATGGAGGTCCTGGTGATGCCGGGGTGAACTTTCCTCTATTTGTGAGAAAGGTGTTAGCTGGGACATGCGTTGAGCAGAGCACAGCTCTACCCAGGGTGGGGTGATGTAGGGGTGAGCTGCTTCCAAGGTGTCCTTCACTGATGCTCGTCCTGCATTGATTTTGGTAGCGGGCAGAGAAAGCTGAAGGGCAGTAACACTGCAGGTGCCGAATTCTTCCTTTGGAGCATGTTACCGAGTTGGGCTTTGGGGACTGAAGTCCGGACTCGCTGCCACGCCTCACTTCAACTTGGTCTCCCTTGCTTTTGAGGTTGTTAAGTTTTGCTTTTTTTTTGGCCAGAAAATTAGAGGAAACAAAAACGACAAGTTCTTCAATGGCTGTACACCCATTTAATCCTTTTTTGGGGTTTTTTTTTGGCTGAACAGCGCAGAAGGCAGGGACTAACCCATGTTCTCATGGCACTCCTCTTTCTGGGCAAAGAGGATGTTTGGGGTGAATGCTCTCCTTGCATTTAAAAAAACAAACCGGAGAAGCCTCATGCTCAGGCCCACTGTTTTAGTGAAATTAACTTGTTTCGTAATGTTAGGGAAATATAACTTGTTTTATTCTGTAACTCGGTCACCCTGGCAGCGATGGCTTTGCCAGCAACTGAAGTGCCATTGTCCAGAGCAGCAAATGGACTAGAGAAGCTGCAGCAGCTGAACGCCTGCTCTGTTTGGGTGAAAGGCATGTCCTGTGTTTCCGGGTGAGCCAGCCTCTTCCAAACACCCAAACTGTATCCCAAATTCGGGGATTGTATTGTGTCATGAAGACTCAAAGCAATTTTTCAGTCTTTTACTGCAGACCCCTTACTGCACGCAATTGTTGCCAAAACTGAGTTCCACGTGCAAAGTTGTAATCACTGAGGATCAGGATTTATGGTTTTTTTTTTAACGGAAAGAAGTAATTTGTCAAATTATGGGATGTTTTGGGACGAGCTCATTCTTCTGTCTATAGATTCTACCACTTGGAGCCAATGAAAAAACTGTGTATTCAGTCAGGCATTGATTTTTGGATGTATCGTCACGCACAGAATGAAGAAGTTGTGGCATCCAGCACCAGAACAAATATTTAGCACCGTTAAGGTCAAGAATAAAAGAAACAGGGGAGGATGGAAAAGAATCACTTTTGGGGTGCGAAGTGACTTTCCGATAGGGCTACAGGGATACTATCTCAGATGAGAAACCCTGAAGTGCATCCGATGACCAGAGGGCAGGTTTAAAGCAGGTCAGCCAGCCGCCTGCCCTGGGCACTGCACAGCTCTCAACACGGACCGGGCAGTGTCGTTCCTTTCCATCTTTGATGGTTAATCCCCAGGGGAAGGATTTTGCTGGAGAAACATACGGGCTTGGGTCTTTCCTGGGCTGGAAGTGGTAGCGGCTCATGCTGATGGCTCCACAGATGAGACTCCTCTCCCTCCAGGACCTGGGGCTTGGCCCTGATGCCCCAGAGCAGGTCCATGCAAAGAGGTGGCTGAAGCCAACTGCCTGGCTGGACAGACGGATTTCAGCCCTCTCCTACTGCGCTGATCTTCCCTGTCCTGGTGGCAGTGTGACTCCGTGGCTGCACCCTCTTTTTGAAGCCCTTTCCACCCAGGCTCCCTTCAGTCTTTTATTATTATGGTCTTCAGAGCCCTCTGAGGAACCTCAGCCCCTCGGAGTTTGGAGGCAGACGTGGTGCGAGCCATCTCTCACTTAATGCCCTTCCAGCCTCGTGCCCTGGGATGGGAGGGGGAAATCGGCAGCACAAACAGCCCGGTGGGTTCATGGTGTTGTCAAAGTTGGGAATGGCTTTGGAGGCAGCGATGCTGGGGACGGCCAGGCTCGGGATGCCATCGGAGGGGGGGCAGCACAAAAAGCAGCCAGGCTCAGGCCAACGGTCTGCTTGCTGACCGGGATGTTTCCAACCTCGGTAGAGAAATGGAAGGAAAAAGACAGGCTGGATTCTGGAAAAATCTACCCAAAGGGAGCTGGGTTTTGAGGAAACTCAAAACCAAGATGCAAAGAGCTCAAAACACACAACTCTGCTGCATCCCCACCGCGGCAGAGAAGGCAGCTGAGGGGAGGGCAGGGAGCAGGCAGTGCCTGCGGCGCACGGTGGGGCACTGGGTGCCTGGGTTGGGTGCCCGGGCTGGGTGGCAGAGGGTGGCCGCTCTGTTGTAGCTCTGCTTGGCGGCAGAGGGCACCAAACGATGCGGAGATCCCCGCCGTGTTCTCCAAAAGCAGATGAAGACCAGCTGGAGGGATGGATCCGGAGGCTTTTAGTTCTGTTTTGCCAGTTCCCGATGCAGCTGTGGCTGGGTTAGGATTCCTGTTCCATACAATCCCCAAAGAGTTCTGCTTGTGTCCAGAAAAATGTAAGATTTCAACATCTTGTTGTTTCGATGTCTGCCTAAGGCTGGATTTGATGCCTTGCGTGCAGAGGCTCTACCTACGCTCACGGTGAGCTTGGGCTATGCAGAAGTATTAAATGACCCATAAGGAGCACTAAAATAAAGCCCCTGGCAGCCCCAGATGGGCTGGTGGGTGCGGGGAGGACAGCTGGTGGTTGAAGTGGTTGTGGTTGACCACAAAGGCAGAAGAGTTGGGTGGTGACCATGACACACACCCACCCCCACCCCCCTACAGAAAAGGGACGAGGCGGTACAGGACTGGTGACAGGAATGTTTTACGCTTTGCTGCTTCCAGTGACTGGCAGCAATTTGTACGCGAAGAGACAGTCCCTCTGAAGGTTACATGAGATGCACTGGAGGTAGCTCACACGACTCCCCGAGCAATCTAGGTCATGAACAACAGGAGACAGGCGCCTCCAAAGGCTGCCTTGGCTCAAAGATGAGGCCCGAGTGGCAAATAAATAAATCCCTGTCAGGAATGCAATGGCCACAAGGCTGGGAAACCGTTGCAAATTATCCAATCAATCCTGATGGCCAGGTGCCTGAAAGTCTCAATGGGAACTGTACAAGATTAGGCAACACCGCTGATGTGGCTCACCTCATGGGGCAAACAGGACCGTATATTAATTTTCAGGCTTCCTGTACAGCAAAGGACTTTGCTGACTAAGCTCAGGAACAGCTTTATCCAACTTTATCTGCGCAGGCTTGAAAAGCCCAGCCTGAAAAAAATCACCTTATTGAGATATACTTTATCTTAGTAACTGCAGATTAAGGAAGTAAACTTGTTTTCCAGTCCCTGTTCCTGGTTTTCCCTGTCCCTCCCATAAAAGCATTATCATACATCACACATTTGCTTTATCAGAACTGTCAGATGAAAGGCACAAAGGCAGAGAGGTCTGGTTTGAGGTTCCTGAGGTGTCAAACTCCTATGATTTGACGTAAGAATATCTGATTAAGTTATCAAGGAAGCCCCCAGAGACGTAGGCTGATCCTTGCCGAGCTGGTGGTGGGTGGACTTTTGCTGGGGTAGGACCTGTGGATGGTCAGGCCAGCTCTCTCTACCTGCTGTGGGTGATCCCGGACGGTGACTAACACCTTTGGTGACCTCGGTCTGTGGTTACTAAATCAGTGAACGTTATTCTCTGACCGGGCTGCGTAGATAGTGGCTGGACCACAAAGCTTCCTGGTTGTACAAGGGCAAGTGCAGAAAGGGAACTGGTTTGATTGCGGCTCGCTTGTGTGAGAGGCGGCGAGCTGACAGACGGCCAGGGGTACGTCTGTGACATGGTGCTGGGAAGAGCTGGGAGAAACGGTGCTTTCTGATAAACTCCCGATTAAAAGATGGGTGGGATTCTGAGGAAGGCCCTTCTGCCATCTGAATCCTTCCCTGTTGAGGAACACAGATAACGTTGTCTTGAAAACAAACTGCATCTCGTTAAAAGAAGAAAGAACAGCACTATCAATTTTTTTTCCCTCTGTTGGGAAATGTTCCAAATTTCATTCGACTCTTGGGGTTGGAAGGAACATTCAACCAAAACCACAAATGAACTTGGCCAGATAATAAACAAAAGGTGAAATCCGACAAAGGATCGGGACTGTTGACATCAACCCCTTTGCACGTGAGGGGGTTTTTTTTAACCTTTTGCTAATTGTGTGTTAATTTGCTCTCTAGTCTTACGCTGTCACCCTCCACTTCAGGGCCAAAGGAGCTGCACTAACGAGGTCCTGCACTGATAGCGGACTCTGGAAAGTTTCCATTTCACTCCAAAACACTTTCTAGATTACAGCTTCATGTCATGTAAGACTGCAAACTGACCTAAGCTGCTTCAGAAGCTGGCTCTGTAGCTGAACGCTCCTCACCAAAAACGTTTTACTCCTTTCTGCCAGCTCTGTCCTAGGCCACGAGCACTCTGTTGATGCAGACCAGCCTAGCTGGTGCACAGGCTCGAAATGTGGTGTTTGGTGTAATTTGAACACTTACACATTTTCAGTCATTTTGGCTCACAGTGTGTATTGGATATTGGCCTTTGTGCCTTTGAGTCTTTCACCTGATAAAGTAACTGTGTGAAGTATCATACTGACCAGCTGAAACCACCTCTTATACAAATTAAAGATGCTAGTAAACAAATAATGGGCATATCCTTCAGCATTAACCAGAAAAAAATACCCGTTTATCACATTTTTGATTGCTGGGTAACACTTTATCATTTACCTGGATACTTTTCTGTTTCTTCCTTTTCATTGCAAAGAACAAATCTGAACACAGCTTAGTTTATCCTCTACTCAGTCCTTATATTTTAATATAAATTCTTAACTAAATGCGCTCCAGCCCTTCCATGTCCGTGGACACTGCTTCTCAAACAAGCCTTGAAAAATATCTATCTCCCTTTGGAAAGTCAAGTTTGCTTTCTTGCAATAACACTGGGTTTTGACCGGGTTATCAGCTGCGCTACGAACAAATGGTCCTTGATTAAACCACAGGATACCTATTAGGATTCATATGACTTGTATTTATTATACAACAGTTAACAGGCCTCATGTGGCGTGTGCCTCCGGCAGGGACGAGGTGCCTTTCCCGAGATATGTGCCTGGATTGCGGCACTTCTCTAACAGCTGGGTGACCTTGCCCAGCCTCCCGCAGTCTCCTTCATGTTCCTCTCCCCTCCACACCTCGAGCCTGTCTTATCCAGCAATGCGGAGCTTTTCCCCATCCTGACACAATCCTTAGCCCAGCTCACGTCTGCAGGAATGTGGATGTACGGTTGGAAAAGTGGAGGCTGGCTTCCTGCGGAGGGTGACAGGATCAGAGCTTCCGGTGTCTCCTGCCGCTCAGGAACTTTCCTGCTTCATGCGAGGAAGACCTAATGCAGGTATTCAACAGGGATTTGCTTGTATCTCTTGGTTCCGGCTATGCCACCTGGAAAAAAAAGCCGTTACATGAATTTTTGGCACGTTGCTGAGGTACATATGTACTGCCTTGGCCCACAGCTAAGTGCTCCGTATCCGTTATCTCACGTCTGCTTCTCTCTTCTCTTGCACCTCCATCAACTCTTATCCCCCATCTCCAGTTCTGCTACACCTTCACTGCCACCTACCTCGCCATGCTCACTTTGCCTCCATCCCTTCACCCATCATGGAAGTTACAATTTAGTTTTCATTTCTCACGGAGCTGGACGTACCAGGATTATGGCCACCAGAATTCCAAGTCGGCTGAAACAACAGGCGTTTGAGTGCCTGTAACACCCAGCGGCCACTCAGCACGAGACGACCTGCGGAGAACAACGTGGCGTTGCAGCGGCTCTCCTTGGTCCGAGACCTCCGCAAAACAGGAACGGCGGGAGGAAACTGCCTGCGTGGGATGCCCTGGCCACAAGGCGCCGGTGAGGTCGTGACAAGGCAGAAAACTGCTTCAAATCTCACCGTAAATCCAACTCAAACCCGCTACGCCTGAATTGCAACCAGCTGCCTGCTCTGTAGGCAATGATAAGCTTTGTTGTAATGCCCTCCTTTTAACTCTTGTCATCACGATTAATCTCGCCTCATCTTTGCGGCGCTACGGCTTTCCNTCTGGTGGGCGATTGCAGCCGTTACCCGCCGGGACCTCCGGGCGGAGGGGGGGGGCGGGTTCGGCCGGGCCTTGTACCGGGAGCCGCAACCGCGGGGGAAGCTCCGTCCCGCCCGCTGCGTGGGCCGCAGCCTCCCGGTTGCCGTTCCCCCCCACCTCCCAGGACGGGCCCGGTGTTGGCGGAGCAGTCTTCGCCGTTTCCCGGTTGGAGGGCGGCCCCGGGAGGGCCTCACTCTCGGCTCCCCCGGAACGGCGGGACGTGGAGGCCTTGGGCGAGCGCCCCCGGGGCTGGCGGGGGGGTCCCTAACCGGGGACACAGCACCGNACAAAAGCGTCCACGCAACGAGCTGGTGAAGACAAAAGCGTCCAGGCAGCAGCTGCTGCTCGGGGCTCACGTGGAGACTTTGAATCGACGTACAGAAGAAGGGCAGAGCTGCCCTCATCGCTCCAAAACCTCGATGGCCCCCACAGCGAAGAGGGCGACGGGGGGAAAGGCGTGCTCGCCGGGAGGAGCAGCTCCTGCTTTACCGTCCCTGGGCTGACCCCGGGAAACTGCCGAATCTGTGACCTGCAGCGCTCAGCCACCGCTGCCAGCCCTACTCAGGTATGTGCTATGAAGGGCCAGGATATTATCAATAACACCAGCTAATCTAGCAGACTGACAATTCTTCCAGGAACGCAGAAAAGCAAAACTCAGAGTTAAATACAAGGGAGGCAGCTGGGGGAAGGTCGCAGAGCGTCAGGGCAGGCTCTGTGTGACACAAACAGGTAGGACACAAAGGCTCGAGCAGGCCCTAGCTCGAGGAGAGCCACACCGGGAGGCAAAGACGCGGTATTTATTAAAAAAACCCCACAATAGTTATAAAACACGGCCACCCGAGAGGGCCAGGCCGCAGCGCCCTCCGCCCACCTCACCGCCACAAGATGGCGGCGGCGGGATNACCGGGGTGCGGCAGTGCTACGGGCAGCCCCTGGCCGGTGTCACCAGCCTTTCCGAGCCGCGGGGACCCGCGCGTTGCCCCTCGGAGAGGCAAAATGTCACCTCGCTGGCTGCGTCTTACCGGAACGCTGCTAAAAACCGGCGAGAGCCCCGGCCCCGTGCTGGTGCCCGGCTCTTTGCGTTCCCCGCTCCTGCACGCCGTTTGGACGCTTCCCAGCCCATCCCTGACCTCCCCACCCGCACGGCGGCAGGGATTGAGCTTCCCGTTTGCCGCTATTCCTTCTTTTTCTCTTTTATATTCTGTGAGCCTCGTTAATAACGCACACGCTCCCCCCCCCCCAAGTTTATTTCTGTTTGCAGAGTGATGAAGTTACATGCATCTATACGGAGTAAAAGAGCTGATTTCCTGGCTTTTACGTGGTTGTTACTGGGACGGGTTTGGCTGGATCCCGGGTGAAGAGGTTTGGTAACCCTGAGCCTCACCTTGTCGTTCTGCGTTACCTGCAGAGGCTGATGCAACGTTCCCAGAGCGATAGCGTTGGGATGTCTCAGCCGGGTGAAAGGTGGTAGAGCCACGAGCCATTAGGACGACGCTGCAATCCCCATCGGCTGTTTGGTACGTGCCTTTCCCTCTCGGCGGGAGTGCGCTGCGCCTGTGTTTCTCACCTGCTTTTTAGTGTATTCCCGCGTTATTGCATCCCCCGTCTTAGAACCTGTGAGGTGAACATCTGATGTTTGCGAAATGTTGTCAGACAGCCCAGATTATTTGGAATAAGTCACGGACGTAGTGCAGAAAACCCATTATTTCCCTGGTTTTAGTAATAGTTCATCCGTTTTTAAAATCACAGGTGTTGCATCAAGTTCCCGCGTACAAATAACGCCATCGCTTGATGTTTCCTAAGGGAAAATGCAGTGAGGGAAGCCATGGCACCGCATAGCTAGTAAAGAAAACACTTAGAAAGCAAAAGCATCAAATGAGATGGGAGCTGAGGAAATGGAGAGGTGGCAAGGTACGGGAAGGCATGGGTGGCGATGGTGGCCCCACTGGTGACTGTGGGCACAGTTGGGTGTGAGCAGAACCGGGAGGTTTGCTCGGGAGAGCAGGAATCTGGAGTGGGACGGTGCAGTGAGAGCCAGCTGGAGTTTGAGAGTCAGGGTGACATCGCCCTGCTATCGAGTGGCTGTGAGTAGGTGTTTCCTTGACAAAACCGTCTGGCACACACAAGTAATCCTTCCAAATACGCTGTGAAAAGGAAAAAAAAAAAAAAAAAAGCCAGTTTCTAAAGCGGGAATGAGTAGAGATGTTCTGTTTTCCTTCTCACTCTGCCCTCGGTCTCGCTGATTCTTTATAGCACAGGGGAACCTCTCTGGTGTAGCTGTTTCAAGCAGTTTAGCGAAGCTGCTTTTAAGTCCCTAATAGGATTAGTACCTATTTGCAGTTGGCTTTAGAAAACCTCGTCTTTATTTGACTTCCTTTCCCCGTCTTAGGAGTCTGCAGCTCCTCTGGGAGGATGGACGCCCTGAGGAACCGGACGGTGGAGGAGCTCCGGGAGCTGCAGGAAAATGCAGAGGAGATCGAGCGCCTGGCCCTGGAGTCCCAGGAGGTATGTGTGGACGGCGTGACGCAGGCTGGGCTTCGTTAGCACCTCGCTCGCGGTGACTGTCGTGTCTCCTTCCGCAGGTTCAGGAGCTGCAGCTGGAAAGGGAGATGGCCCTCGCTGCCAACCGGAGCTTGGCCGAGCAGAACCTGAAGTTCCAGGCGCCGCTGGAGACGGGGCGCACCGACCTCTCTAACAAATATGAAGAGCTGCAGAAGCTGGCTGAGCGGTGTAAAGAGCAGAAGGCAAAACTGGGTGAGCGTTTGCAAACCTTGCAGCCTTTCCGATGGAGTCATGTGGGTTGTAGTTAGTGCAACATCCTTCCCTTTTGCTTCTGCCTACGTTGGCTGTACAGAGAAACTCTTTAGGGTGGTGGCAGAAAGGACTCTGCCGCATATAAAATCTATATTCTCCTGTTTCCTGGTCTAACTCAGTTGGACAGATCAGGGATGCTATCCTAGCAAAAAAAACCCCATCTAGTGCAACAGCGGCTAAGGTTCTTCCCTCTTCAGACTTTCTCTTTGCATCAACAGTTTCCATGGCAGGAGGGCACTCCTGTGAGAGTGCAGCAGGGCTCTGTGCTAATGATTTTGCCCTGTAACGTTTTGCTCTGCTGCTCTCTCTGTTTCCCCAGAGAAATTTTCAGCAGCAATGCATCCTCAGACCTTGCTGGATCTCCTGCAGGTAGAAAGCCAGAAGATCGAAGAGGAGTCTGAGGTGAGCTTAAGGTTTAAATCCATTAGCAATTCAATTAGTCCTCAAAGACTTGAAGTTACACTCCCAAGACTAATCCCTTAAACTGAGGATTATCTCTTTGTAGTTTGGTGGTGTTGCTCAAAAAAATTGGATTGCTTTTTGGTTGGTTGTGTGTGCTGCGATGGTCCTCCTGTGTGTCTCTGACAGAGAAGTAAATCCTAAGCTGGGCTTGGGGAAGAAGAGTAGAGGGATGCAGTGCTGATGCCTGTCTTCTCTTCCAGAAAATGGCCGAGAAGTTCCTGGAGGGCGAAGTGCCGCTGGAGACATTTCTCGAGCAGTTTTCCGTCATGAGGAAGTTGTCCCACTTGCGCCGGGTCAGAGTTGAAAAGCTGCAGGAGATATTGAGGAAGTTGGAAGCGTCGCGGGAGCCTGGCAGGGACTCTCAGCAGCAGCTGCCTCCTCACGTACCTGGGCCCGCAGACCCGCTGAAGCCACAGCCCGTCCCTTCGGGGGCTCCTTCCTTCCCCTTGCCCTACAGCCCAGCCCCGAGCATGCCGGTCGGCCCCACAGCCCATGGAGCTCTCCCTCCCGCTCCTTTTTCCGGCTCCCCGGTCACCGTGGGACACGTTGCTTCATCTCAGCCCAGCACCCAGCCTGCCTTTCCGTATACACCTCCTCTAGGTCCCGGATACCCACCAGCGCAGGCTGCCGACTCCGTGCCGGGGTATCCCAAACCCCCCTCAGGAGGCTCATCTCCAGCTCCAGGCTATTCCTGGTCTCCATCCAGGGGTCCGCCTCAGCCCTCACCGTTTCCTGGGTCTCACCCTTCGCCGCCGCCACCCAGACCCGGGTACCCTCCCTACTTCCCCCCTGGGGCAGGGAGACCGCAGTGCCCCTACCCGACCCAGTCCCCTCTCCCTAATTTCCCAATCCCCCCGCAGTCTCCCTATCCTCCTGGACCGCCCCCACCCTTTGGGTACCCCCCACCTCCAAACCCTCAACGCCCTGCTTGGCCTGGCTACTAAATTGGGACTCTTGGGGAGCGTCCTCTGCCGCTCCCTCCTCTTTTTGTGGACTGAGGAAGAAGAGCGAGCCGAGAGCATTGCTCTTCAACCCATCTGTGTGAAAGCATTCCGCAGGAGAAGAGGCAGTGGCGGTTTCGGGGGGGTCGGGCAGCCTGATGCTCCCCCTGCGGGCTGCAACTCTAGGTTGGGTTTTCGACGATTGCTGGTGGGCTGAAGTGTTGGCTTCCAAATCGGCTCGTCCGGGCTCTGGTGTGAAAGCCAGGCCGTCGGCTAGGTACTGGGCCGGGGTACGCGGGAACGATGTGCACTGACTGCAGCCCCTGAGAGCTGTCCGTCCCCCCTCGTCCGTGTGGGTGTGTGCGAGCGTGCGTGGGTGGGTGGGTGAGCGAGAGAGACTGTGCCGTGGGTGCCTGACGTTTGCTATGTGGGTAACAGATGTAATACCGTAACTCTAAGCTTTTTCACAGGTGTTCAAAAGACGCGGGTGGGAATCTCTTGACAGTATTTCTGACACAAAATACTCACTGCTTTCCAAGGACCTTCCTGGAAGCGCGAGGCAGAGCCAGCCCCGGCTCGCGGGCGGTCCGTAACTATTTGCAGCAGGGAGAAGCGGCTAGCTCGCCCCTCGGCTGGGCCAGGCCTTGAGATCTGTCTGTGGTTTTATGCTGGAGCGGGATAACTTCCGCGCCAGCTCTGCTCGAGCCCTTCCCAGCCGGCTTTGAGGTCTGGCTTCCCCCCAGCGCTGCCTGTCCGTGAGTACCAGTGTGCTCCAAAGCAGAGGCTGTTCCCAACTCCGTGGGGTTCAGGTGCTCCCAGCTCACCGGGGAGCAAAAACCAGCTTTTGTCCAGCACAGGAGCCTTTCCCAGCCTGTGCCGGCTCCGCCTTGTCTCACCGAGGGCACGCAGGCTCTGGTGACTCCCCAGAGTTCAGCGTGTGGATTTTATTTGTGCTTTTGAAGTAAAATAGGGTGGCGCGAGGTCCCGGGCTGCTGCTGCTGCTGTGGGGGCACGTGTCGGGTCACAGGGAGGAGCTGGAGTCGGTGCCTCCTGCCCAGCTCTGGGGAACGCTGGAGCTCGGCAGCCTCCCGGATCCCCAGCCTCTCCTGCAGCACCCAGGGGAACGGGGCAGTTATTTAGGGTGCTAGGGGCTCCAGCCTTCCTCACATCCCCCTTCTCAGGAAACACTAGGTAGCGGAGGGAGCGACAAGTTAACGTTAATGGAAATGGGATTTGCTTTGCTCAGCACTTTATCCTACGAATCCTGCCTGTATCCCTGTAAGTTATTTATAAGGAAAGATTACTAATGGACTAGAACAAGGCAAACGCTTGCGGGGTTTGATGGAAACTCTTCCGTCTCTCTGGTTAATTACAGTAATAAAGTTTGATGAATTGCACGTGGGGGTCACGGCAGTGGTTGCTTTCGGAAATGACGGGGCATCCAGCTGAGACTTCCTATTGATCTTTTTCTGCCCTCCTGGCGTCCTTACACCAACTTCCTCTTGATTTTGTCAATAAAACCTTTTGCCCTCTTGCAGGACCATCTTCTTCCAACCCATCTCTCCTGCTCTCTTGTTTTCATCTTTCCTAAGGGGCCCATTTGCCTGGGGCTCTTGTGCATCAGCCTGTCTCTCCCCTCCTCTGGCACCGTCCTGTGTTTTCCCTCCCCGGCTGGGAAGTAGATGGTCGAAGGAACGGCACCGGTGGCATTGGAAGGAAGAGAACAAGACATCATTACTAGAAAAAACAATTTTATTACGACGGTTATTGCTTATTAAATATCTCAGACTTGTTTTCAGTATTTCTACCCTCCCCGCGCTCCTCGCATCCGTGCTTGGCTTTATGCATCTGCCCAAATCTCACGCCAGCCCACGCAAACGCGGCGGAGCGCGTGTCTTCGCAGCTTCCCCCCGGCAGACGCGGGTCTCGCAGTCTTTCTCGCGAAGCTCAGCACCCCGCTGTCGGAGCGCCTGGCAGACAGCAGCCGATTTCGCTTTCGGCCCGATCTGGGTAGGAGGAGGAGTGTGGTTATCCCAGTTTTGAGAGACGGAGAAGCCGGCAAACCCCCTCCGAACACCCGTAAGCGTGGCTGCTCCGCTCTCAGCGCAGGTATGAAGCCTGCTGCAACCCAGCTGTCTTTGAGACTCTTAAAAATAGCTTAAAAAAGGAAAAAAAACCCCACTCCTCCCCACCTCGTACTCTCCCATGAGGGAGGCTCAAAAGCGAGAGGAAGCTTTCTCAGAAAGGTGCTGGGGTACCGGAGCGCAGCCGAAGCCGAGCGAGGCTGGGTTAGAGCTGAGCCATGTGCGCCGCGTGCCCGGTATGAGCCGGTACGGACAGCACGGGTGGATTTGACGCCGAGTCTGGCAGGGACTGGAGGGACCTGACCCCGAAGGTCTCCCATCGCACTTGGAGGGGGGCGCGGGGGATGCGGGCAGGCTTTCTTCCGAGGTGAGCAGTGCAGGTATTTGTCATTTCTTCCGTCGGCTTCATTGGGTTCATCGTCGCGTAGAATCGCAGCAGGGTTTGGGTTGGAAAAGACCTTCAAAGAGCATCTGGTTCGACCCCCTGCCGTGGGCAGGGACGGCTTGCGTTAGATGGGGTTGCTCAAAATTTACCTTTCTTGCGCTGCATCCCACCTCTGCCTGCAGGGCGGGAAGGTGGCTGGCGACGGAAACAAGGTGGCTTGCCAAAAAAATGCAAGAAAAGCCGCTAATAGCAGTTGCTCAGCTTTGCTCCCGCCTGCGTGACCACACTGGGACGGTGGGGGGATGGCTCGGCTGGGGACCAGGGCAGCCCGAGGGGGTCCCAGCTCTGGCAAAGGGGAGTTTGGGGGGGGTCACACTCTGCGGGTGGAATGCAGGTCGTAGTCGCTGTCGGAGGAGTTGTCCGGAGGGTTGGATACTCTGCGTGCGCCTTCCAGGGCTGCGGGGAAATGGATGCGGCAGGTTAGGACGGCTGGGCTTGCACCGCAGCCCCGGCACAGCCCCTCGCCCCGTGTCGGCAAAAGTCTTGCCATGATGCTCTTGCCCGGGTGGTTCATTCCCACCGGTGCGTGTGGGAAGGGAGCACGGAGGAGCCGTTCCCGGCATCCTCCTGGCTCTTACCTGGGTAAGCCGAGAGGTAGGAGCTCTTCTGGGGGGCCTGAACGTAATCGTTGTCCCCCCCCTGCTCCCGCTGCCCCTCCGGCCGTGACCTCGTGGTGACGGTGCTGTTGCGGTGGAAGGAGACTGGAAGCGATGGTGGGAGAGGAGTCAAGATTTGAGAGGTGGGGGGGTGGATTTGAGGCTGCAGCAGCAGGTTTGAGGTGATGCACCCGCCCCACCGCCCCGGAGGGGAAGGGGGTTGAGTAAAAGCGGGACCCGCTCCCGTGCCGCCAACCGGGGTTCGGCTCTCCCGGCTGAGTTAATATC
>VYXH01008436.1:59912-134635 GCA_013397275.1 Burhinus bistriatus | reverse complement strand
AGAGCCTTTACAAGTGAAGACTGAGGCAAAAAAGTTGTTGAGTACCTCAGCCTTCTCCATGTCCCGGGTGACCAGGTATCCTGTTCTCTTCCTGAGTGGGCCCACATCTTCCCTAGTCTTCCTTTTGTCACTGATATACCTATAGAAGGCTTTCTTGTTTCCCCTGTTGCCCCTGACCAGATTTAACTCTGTCATCTGGGCTTTAGCTTTCCTAACCTAATCCCTGGCTGCCCAGGCAATTTCTCTGTGTTACTCCCAGGCTGCCTGTCCTTTCTTCCACCCTCTGTAGGCTTCCTTTTTCTGTTTGAGATTGTCCAGGATGTCCTTGTTCATCCACGCAGGCCTCCTGGTGTTTTTGCCTGACTTCCTTTTTGCTGGGATGCATTGCTCCTGAGCTTGGCAGAGGTGGTCCTTGAATATTATCCAGCTTTCTTGGGCCCCTCTCCCTTCGAGGGCTTTATCCGACTGTACTCCGTCAAGCAGATCCCTGAAGAGGGCAAAGTCTGCTTTCCTGAAGTCCAGGGTAGCAAGCTTACTGTGCGCCCTCCTCACCATTCTAAGCATCTCAAACTCCACCATCTCATGATCACTGCAGCCAAGGCTGCCCTTGAGCTTCACATTCCCCACCAGCTCCTCCTTGTTGGTGAGAACAAGGTCCAGCATGACACCTCTCCTCGTTGGCTCCTCTATCACTTGGAGAAGGAAGTTATCGTCGACACATTCCAGGAACATCCTGGATTGCTTATGGCCTGCTGTGTTGTCCTTCCAACAGATATCGGAGTGGTTGAAGTGTCCCATGCGGACGAGAGCGTGTGAACCTGAGGCTGCTCCTATCTGACTATAGAGGGCCTCATCCACTCGGTCTTCCTGGTCAGGCGGCCTGTAGCAGACCCCCCTGTAACATCACCTGTCCCTGCCCTCGCTTTAATCTTGATCCATAAGCTCTCAGTCAGCTTCTCATCCATCCCCAGGCAGAGCTCCAGGTACTCCAGCTGGTCCTTGACATAGGGGGTGACACCCCGTCCTCGTCTCCCCTGCCTGTCCTTCCTGAAGAGTCAATATCCATCCATTTCGACACTCCAGTCCTAGGAGCCATCCCACCATGTCTCTGTGATGCTAATTAGATCCTAGTCTTGCAGGCGTGCACACGTCTAACTCCTCTTGCTTGTTCCCCATGCTACGTGCATTCGCGTACAGGCATTTAAGTTGGGCCCTCGATGCATCTAGCTCCCTGGCTGGAGTGCCTGTCTTTCCTTCTCGCTACCCTCCAGGTGCTCTCCTGCTGACCTGCAACCCATTTCCATGTGGATATGTGTTGCCTGTTTGGTCACTTGTGGTTCTTCTTTGCACCATTCCAACTAGACAAGGCCCCAGAGAGCCTGGGACCCCTCCTGGAGGATGCTTAACTCCAGGAAACTCTCCTGCGAGGCAGTAAGGACAAGACTGCACCAGGTTTGGCTTGCTCCACCCTTATCAGTCATCTGACACTATCCCAGGAAGTTTTGCACACTCAAAAATTCAGGTCCTTCTGCCACACCCAGGGGCTGTGATAAATAGCCTCAGTTTTGTGCTGTTGGACTGCAGCACAGCCCTCACATACCTTCAAACACTTTGAACACACAAAAATAATAACTGTGTCTTAAGACCCCAGATTTATCCCATAGCACCCAGAGCAGAGCCACAGCCACACACTGCAGTGCAGATACGGTCAGTTGGTCAGGCTGTCAACAGCATGGGTTCCAGGCCAGAGGTTGCTTCCTGATTTCCTTTTATTTTGGAATAAGAATATATGCTGGAATTGCAGCTGGGAGCCCACTGAACATTGCTACTCAAACAAAATGTGAAACAATAAATGGCCAAGTTTGCATACCAGCAATAGCAAATGCTTTAAGATGGGTATGAAAGGCAAGTATCTGTAAACGGGTTTTTAACTTCCCTGGGATGTCAAAGTGGATGGAGTAGCTGACTTTCAGAGGTGGTAGAAAGGTGAAGTGTAAGGATGTGGCTAAGAACTGGCCATTGGAGAGTTTGGTGAGAACAGCCTTGAAGAGGCAGGATAAGAAGTAGGGGCAGGGCGGGAGGTAGAGCAGCAGTTGGAAGGAGGCGTGGGACTGCAGAAGTTTCTTTGTTCCCACCTTCCTTCCTTTCTTTCTTCTCCCTTTCTCTTCTCTCTATCCCTCCCTCATTTTAGTCGTGTCTGAAGGAAAAGTGAATGGGTTTCTTCGAGGAATGAGAAAGCTTTGCAGAGGTCAGATGAGAGCAGCTAGGAAAAAGGAGTAAGGAATGCAAAATGGGAGCGAGAAGGACATTCATGCGTAAGAAGGAACAGTGTTGAAGTGGATGGGTGGGAGAAGAGTAAGGTTGAGCACATCTTAGAGAGGGGATGAGTTAAAACAGTAAACGGCTCCCAAAATAACAACTTGACCATCCCTTTTGTGCACAGGTTCAAAGGGCTCTTTTTGCCTTTTTACTTTTATGAATTGATACAAATTGGCAAGTAAAAATGTTCCAAATCTCAGACCTAAGATGGAAGTAATAAAGTTGCACTTTCTTTTCTCAGTCCAGCAACCTGAAGGTTGCAGAGAAGTACTTCACACTATTAGTAACGCTGTGAAACTGTGTTTGAAATACACAGGGCTAGACATCTTGAAGCACTTGTTGAGACGGGGGTCAAAGCATGAGAACTTTGGCTCCCTGTGTAGAAGATCACAACTCCTTTTTTTACTCAATGTAGACCAAGCCAACAGCTGTACAAACACCTGCAAAGTCTGATCTGATCTTAATGGAAGAGAGTCTTTGGTTGTGGTGTTTATTTTGTGCTTTGAGCCTGGCTCTTGTTGATTTCCATCAAAATTTCTCATCAGGTTTCACTGTAAAATCTCTAACCTAATGAGATATTTTTGGTTGCTTTTCTTTATACCACGTGAAATGTACTGTCTTGTAACATTTGAAAATCAATTATGGGACAGAGGTATTAAGGTACGTTTCCAATCTAAGTGCACAATTGCAGGAAAATACAGAGACAAGAGTGAAATTCCAATCTTACAGAGACCAATTTTGTTTAAATCTTACAAACAGTTGCCAAGGTTATATAACCTAAAATTTCATATTTGTTTTAATAGCTAGTCCAAAAAGAATGTGTTAAGATTAGACTTATATTAGTGATTTGAATTGTTTTTTTATTAAAGCTAGACCTGACCGTTACCATAGTGTATTTTTTGTGTTTTACTTTTACGGTGCTAGTAAAGCAATTAAGACAGACATCTGATCCAAACTCTGGTTTAGTAAGTAGTTTGTGTTTCACGTTCATTTATAATTTTGACTACGAAAGGCATTTTATTATACTGTTCATCAGCCCTTTATTGGACTTGCATCACTACCTGTTATGTAAGACATCATTAAACGTTACTAAAGTATACTTTTTGGCTTTTGGCTTGGAAGCTCAGATATAAACAGGAGACGAACCCCAGGCACTACGGAGTTGTTGTAGGGCACATATCCTGATGAAACTAAGCATGTGACAGACTGTCTTCTAGAAAGCTTAGGACATGCAATGCAATCTTTTGGTGCACCAGGAGATATTACTCGAAAGCGACATGTTTCTTTTAGTATCTTACATATCTTTGAGCACCACATGCGGTTTCCAATGGCATGAATAAAATCATTATAATGTGAAAAGAAATAATGTGACATACCCAGCTTACAAAGGAAATAACAGATCGCAATTAAATTACATTGGCAGAACAGTCTGTGGAAGATAGTGTCATGTCACTCCTGCTTTTTTTTTTTTTTAACATTCAAAAGCCCTTAAAAACAAGTTAGAATTACAGTGCACCAGAATTCATGATCTTCATAGGATTGTGCTATTCTAAGTTGTGAATTTTTTTTCTTTTTCACTTTAACAGTTCAAGGATAATTGTCTGCATTTTACATTGTGCATCTTACGTTTCTCATGGGTCAGTCCCAAGGCTGGCGACAGGGTTATGGGAACGATTTGAAGAGGCACATTTCTGTCCCATTTTAAAGAAAAGAAAAAAAGGGAAGGTGTTTGGCAGGCATTCAAATGAGACTTGTCGCAGAATATGCACAATGTAACTGTTGCTGTGGATGCTGGCAGAGACAGTTCTTTTAGCAATGAGAGGGAAAGGGAGAGTATACTATGAGACAAGAAACTCAAGGATGAAACTGATATTTAAATACAAACCAGCTGGTTTGGGGTGTCTTTTTCGTTTTCTTCTGGGTTTTTTTTGTTTGTTTGTTTGGTTGGTTTTTTTCCCAAGTAAAGCCACAATTATTTACAATTCTATTCTCATAGGGATACTTGGTGGGAAGTTCTTGGAAAGAGGTCGCATTAAGAAGCCTGGGCAGGAGCTCTTTAAGAGTGAGCCATCCGAGTACTTCAAGGCTCAGGATCTGTTTGTTGGAGCCAGAGTTTGTTTCCATGGTCACAACTTTCTTTTGGTGGATGCTGATGAGTACACGTTCAACTACATGGAGAAGCATGCAAATGAGGTGAAGCAGGCTCTTGTTACTTTATATTTATCTTTAAGGACTGTACCGTATCTATATATTTTTCAGAATTATTTATACGTAGTTTCTTCACACAAAGTTCACAGCCTAGTGCTCTCTGCGTAGCAATGGATTTATGAGATGCTAGCTAGAGAGTGCGTGCAAGCCTCACCACTCTTTACTGTCCATTCCCCTTCTACTTTCTCAGCATCCACTCTTACTGTATTAGGGGTTGTTAAAAGGTATATCCCTGCCTATTCCTTCTTGAGACTGTCTATGGACCTTTTGTCCCTGAATTGATGTAACCCTCGTTGAACCTACAGATACTGTCTGCTTCCACAGCCTTCTGTGGCAGCAAGTTGAAAAATTCACTGCCTGCTATGTAAAAAAATATATGATAAAAGAAGTAAATATCTTTTATCTGTTATAAACCAACCTCTCGCTAGTTTCAATGCCAGTTCTAGTGTTCTGGGGTTTGGTGAAGATCCCCATTCACCTTATGCACCACCTTCATAATTTTGTAAATCTCAGACATTCTTCCCCCTCAGCCTAATCCTATCCAGTTAAGAGTCTCAGCCTTTATAGTCTGTCCTTGCAAGGCAACTGTGAGATGTGGAGACTGGAACAGTGCACAGTACTCAAGATGTGGGCACATCCAATTTAGAGACTTATGGATTAGGCTATTTTATTCTGTGATGTGACTTTCGGGTTCATACACATTTATCCACCAAAAAATTTCCCTTGTAATATTAGAAATTCATATCACAGTCAGGAATTCAAGCTTACAGTTTGCACTGAGTTCCACTATCTTTTTGTGTTGCCTTCAGAGGGCAGAGCAACAATAAATAGAGGGCTGTGGTGCCTCTGCTGATGTATACTTTATGCTAGCAATCATTACACAAATGGCTGATAAAGAAGCCCTCATTCGCCAGGGCCAGAAACATATCTGATAGGAGGAAATTGATTGTCCTATAGCAATTGTCACAGAGGTCAAAAAAGAAAGGATACAGGGATGGAGAACAACAGAAGAACCACAGAGCATTTTGTGGGATATTATGTTGGTTTGGTAAGAAAAGTAGATTACTTTTTTTTTTTTATGATGAAGTTTGTGCTGCAATATTTGAATAAATGTACCCTGGTATACTTGGAAGTTCCTGTTATGTGCAGCTCTGACCCAGTCACTCTGAGACACATCTTAAGAATGCATCAGCTCAGAAGCCAAGGCATTTCTGCATCCTAATCCCTCTTGTGCATTGTTGCTTAGTCACAGTGTGATCTTGAACATCAGCCTTTGGACTAGACTGTGCTGTGGGGACTTTGGGGTAGTGCGTGTGCTTCATAGCTCATGGTGGGGCAGCAGCATGAACTGTGTCTTCAGCAGACCTTCTCCAGAGCTGCCCTTTTGCTTAGGCTTGCTGAAATTGTGCCTAGGGAAAATATCCAGGAGGATTTATCAAGCTATGGTACTCTGCCCGTTTGTCCAGACCTTTTGTGGATGGAGAAGGGAGAAGATTTGTAGTACAAGCTTTAATTGTTCCCTCTGCATGCTCACCAAAGTGAGTGGACGTGCAGGACTCCCAAGACACCAGTAGGCCTAGCACATTCTTGGGGACTGCGAGTCTTGATACTATTGTGCTGCTGAGGCAGAGGTAGATGCAACCTGACCCTGTGCTGCCTTTGGGCCACACACGCTGTTTTCACTCAAATAAAAATAGCAGAACGGTGTGATTTCTTTGTAAATTATGGTGGAGTTAGCACCACCTGCCTTCCCTGGAACAGTGAGGAACGTCTGCAAAATGCTTGTTGATGTAAAATGCTACAACTGCTAAATGCTTTAAGCAGTAAAATACAAAGCTATATACATTATGTTTTCTTAATGTTGGACTGTTTCTTCTCCTAGTAGAATCAAAACCAAAGCTATTCTCCAAAATGCAGAGCGCATCATTAGTCTGTAAATGTTCTTTGGAACTGCTGTTTGCATTGATTATCTTGGATCAAACAGATGAGATCTTAGTTTTCCAGACTGAACGATTGTGTATTATCAAAATAAAATCAGAAAATGGAAAGAAGCAACACTAAAAATACTTCTTTAAAGTGAATTTTGAAATGTTCTTTGTACAGTTAAGATTTTAAAACAGCTGGTAGAAAAAAGGGTTTATTCTCCCAGTGATAGTTACTTTATTCACATCCTTTGAATAGAGCTCCAGAAGTAAGGACACACCTTGTTTATCTCAGTTCATTGAGGGATTGCATACTCAAATCACATGAACTTCAGCAATTATTAGAGAAGAGCAGTGCTGGAAGATGGTTTGAAGAAGGGGAAACAATTTTAAGATGACTATTTGTCAGTTATTTCTAAAATTAGAAAATAAATAATTTTCCTCTGAATAGACAGAGGTTTCCTTTCAGCAGAACACACTGGTATGTTTTCTGAAAACTGGTGAAAGAAATCCAGATGGAATGTTCTTCTTCTGGAAAATGCCATTTTGACCACATTTCTATAGGCATATCTTGATTTAGATGAAATTTTGATTTGGTAAACATAACGCAGGTGGGAACTGATTTTGCTATCTTTGAAACATTTGTTTGACATCATATAAGATATTTGGAAAGTTTTAATTTTCTGTTTCAAAGTTGTATTTATAACATTTTTTTTTACGTTATGGGGCGAGAAAAATCGTTGAGTCTTGTCATTTTGATTGCCACCTGTAGTTAACTTTAAGGATCTAATTCTCAAAACTTTTCAACACTTTTAGTTTCTTTTACAATTTGCGGAAAAAAAGATGTATTCAGAAAGCAGAAATTTGCTTGCCAATCAGAACATGTGTTATGCACAGTCCTACTGGTATTACCCATGTTTGAGGAGGACTCTTTCAAACAAGGCATCCCTGTGCCTCCTTGGAAATGAATTTATCATCTCTGAAACAGTCTCAATTGTTCAAAGTTTGTAGTCTTCTGCAGCATAAACAAGGAAATTGATCTTGCTTCCACTGAATTCAACATCATAAGCTCTGACTTAAGCAAGAAAATCACACAAAACTACATTGTGACTACAGCATGTCAGCAATTAATGTGAGAAGGGGGGAAAGCAGTTAAAGAGTTATTGCCATGCTGCTCAGATACCGGCTGTGTATGTAGGTGTTTGGAAAATGTAGTTTAGAAAAAAGATGTAAAAATAACTGCTTTGATAATGTAGAGAAAGCAGGTTTTTAAATAGACAGAACGCTTTGTTCATCTTTAAATACTCTGATTGATTCCTTCTGCCCAGTCCTTTCTGAAACTCTGTTCCTTACTTTTTCAAAAAAACTGTGTTTATGGCCCAAACAATAACAGCCTGGGGAGAGGGTTGAAAAAGTTGCTGTCTCTCAAACTTTTTGATTGCTGGTGCAGCTGCTCCACACCACTGCCTTGCGTGGCATTGTGTGCCAGGGTTGTACCTGGAGCAGTTTTGGCATGTGCAGCAATGGTTTTCTCTAAATCTGAGCATGTTACCTGCAACCACGGATGTATTTATTACATGTGGATCATATTACACTGCTCTGGCAGCGTCATAGGGACTTTAAATACCCTTTTCTAGATCCCTTTGAAGTGATACAATGCTGTAGATAAACTTCAGCATAATTGAGAGTGAGGCCCAATCTCTGTTGTGATTAGGTCCTTAATACCAGTCGTACCAAATTTCAAATAATTGCTAGTTAAAACAAGATTGCTTACTGGAAGAAATGGGAGAAAACTAATTCTGGACAGTTCATTGTGCTTTGTAAGTTAGGTAGAGAATGAGAGATGTAAGGGCATATCAGATATTCATGCTTGGACTCAAACCCTATTTAATGACTAAATATGTAGATGTTTTATGTTAAAAATCATCATAGCAAATAAATCTTTGGTAGAGCTCTAACACAACAGTCTGAATGTAAGGTGGAAGTTTAATTGCTCCAGTTCTGCTTACCTTAATTTAATTTTATTTTAATGGCCTACATGTAGAAGAAATAAGAGTTCTTGTAATGTGACAGGAAAAACTGGTTCCTAACAAATTTCCAATCTGCTAATTCTAAGTATGTAAAACAGCATACTCAGTCTAATATGAATGAGAATATCTGTTCAACAGTTCATTGGAGCCAATGGTGAAAAGGTTAGTTTTAACATGGTGAATTTTATTAGTTGAGAATTCAGTGAGATGTACCAACATAAAATGAGGACCAGGTTATTAGAACTGTACTTTAAATGTTTCTGCTTCTGCTTTAACAATTCAGTGTTTGAAGCAAAAGTGGATTTCCTTTTATGTAGTGGAATAAGCTTTCTGAGAGCGCATGGTCTGATGATTTTTGTTTAAATCTTTATATTCTCAGTAGGAAGCAATTTTTTTCAGTAGCAAGCTTCTCTCCAAACTTAACACAGTGCTGATTTATGCATTTGAAATGAGACAATGAAGAAACTAATAATACTTAGCAGTTCAGCATTCCCTTGCATCTTGGCAACTCTTGCTGCTATATGCATAGTGCCTTTCTCTCTAATCTATGTCTTGTCTTTGTTAAGTTCTCCGTGGCCGATATTGGTGTCATCCTCAAGAAATTGAAAGACATAGCCGAACCTCGTTCCCAAGAAATCAGACAGGTGTTTGCAGCCACTGACCCTGAGCATACCAAGGTGATTGAGTATGAACCTTTCAGGTAAGACAGTGGATTTTGTTTTTTAATGTTTAATGAAGGCACACTCCCCCAAAATATACAGAGCATGACTGTTTCTTGATGCTTTCTGCATGTGTTAGCTGACAGATGTTGTACGTTTGTTTTGCATTTGCTTGGAGACTATGTGCAAAAAGAAAGCGAATCCATGCCCCAGAAAAAAAGAGAAATGTGATAGTTTCAAGTAAGCTGAAAAGCACAACTAAAATCTGCCGGGTTTTTATGGAGCTGGCACAGAGTGTTGTGAAGAAGGGCAAGTCAGCAGTAATATATACACTGAAAGATAAAGAAAAGTCCGTCCTGAGAGTTAAACAAATTAATTAGTAGTTTTGAAACTCAAGAAAGAATGTTTGAGTTGCCTCCTGAAAATGGTGTTATTTAGATTTTGAATCATTGATAAAGAAGAGTCTTCACAGAACTGAGGTGTATATAAATTACAGGGTGCAGTGGTAAGCATCTTTAAAAAAGACTGGAAAGCAGTAGTGAGAGCAATAATTAATGCTTGGATAGTAATATCAGCATAGATAGGGGGAGCAGAAATCTGGATTCTGGCAATGATCCAGATATAGCAATGGGCAAATGTATAGATACTTGAAAGAGGAAATCATGCTCAAATGCAAGCTGATTTCAGTTTATCCCACAGCCAGAATACTTGAGCATATGAACTGTGTTGGGTACTGGTAAAGTGAATGATGTGGAACAGGAGGGAAAATTTTACCTAGAAGCATTTGGTTTTCACAATGGTAATATAGTATATATTTAGGAACTGTCATAATAACTAAAGCATATAAGTAGATGTATATTGTGTGGAATGTCATCCCTATAGGAATGTTAACCAAGGTAGAAATTGCTTCTGAAATATCTCAGAAGAGTTATAGATCAGCAGAAAGTTCTTCCAGCAATTCAAAGTGAAAGTAGTGAGAAATGAAAACAAGCTGGTATTCAGAAATGAAAAATAAGTGATTAAAAGGTAGGATTTAAACTAAGAGAAGCCACAGTTATTGGCAGCTTTTGGTCAAAATATTTCTAGACTCAGCTATTTTACTCAACAGAAGCAAGATTTTGAATTGATAATTGCATTAAGAGGGAAAATGTTATTACTAGAGTAAGAAGGGAAGAAAATTGAAAGTTAATGTATATCTGGAGAAACTTTATAACACTTGGAAAATGGTTTTAATTTATATGCACAATAACTGTTTAAAATCAAATAATTATGGTTTTAATTCAAATTATGAAATAATCATCTGCAAAACTTTATCTTCTTACGCACAATAAGAGCAGGGCGAAATTTCAGAACATTTGCATGACGGAATTGGTGGAGCACACTTTTAGAAGGGGTGATTGTTCAGGGAAAGATTTTTATTTTATCAAGGAGACGCTCAGTTGAGTGTAAATTTAATCACAGTCATATTCTGTGCCGCTGTGAACAGCCCAGCTGTTTAATTTAGGGTAGTGCTGTTCTGTGACATCGAGTAAGATATGTCTAGTTATATGTGTTGAGGCACTTGGTTTCAGCAACAAAAATGCAGTAACCCTCTCCATGAGGAGGAGAGAAAGCAGCAGAACCCACGTAATGTTTTCTTGGCGTCAGTGCTCACCTAGGCCAGTCTGAGCACATACTGGTGGTTGATATCCCTCCTGCAGTGGGACCACAGGGGAAGGAAAGCATTCACATTGCCAGAGGAAGAACTTGCCTCTAAGGAACATTTAACTTCTGTGCTTTATAGTGATAGTAGATTTTGTTTCTGTTCATTCATACGATATCCAGTAGTCTAAACACTCTCTTTTCTCTTTTTTTTTTTTTTTTTAATCTATGTATCTTATTTTAGAGCAAAAGAAATATTTTTAATGCTGAAGGCAAGAGTTCTTTGCATGTATAAAAAGTCAAAGATATTTTTCTGTGAATAGAATATGTATTTTTCTTTTCAGTTTTGTATTTTCTTGTGTACATCACTGTTTATTTTTAATCTATCGTGGCATTTCATTATTATAACTAACTACAAATGATTATTTTTAGTACAGGTAATTATCTGTGTGACAGCTTCAACCAGCATGATAATCCTCTTATCTTAAATACAGCTAAAGCTTTACTGTGCTCCGAATTTGGCTGTTCAGATTTCTTCCTTTCTACCTATGTAATTTTATATGAGCTGCATTTAAAAATATGCCTATAAGTATGATGTAGTGAAGCAGAATTGTAATTATACAATTTACTTCAACTACTTTCAGAACCCAAATCTACGGCACACCATCCAGGAAATAAATAAATGACATACACTGAAGCTATCCCCTGAGCTATCATTAAAACTGTTGAAAGCTTTGTTAAGAAGAAAAGAAAAAAATAACTAAAACTTAGATGCCTGTGCATCACATAGTCCTATCCAGGCTGCTTTTGCTCATAAGCTACTGGCAATGCTGTTTGCTATTAGAGTCAAAGAACCATGTGGGTTTAACAAAGATGCCTATCTTCAATTCAGCTTGAGAAAGAGCTCTCTTAAGCAGTTAATTATTATTTCTTCTTTCTCTACCAAATTCAGATTGCAATCTATTTTATTCTTCTAGAACAACAACAAAAAAAAAGGTAAACCAAAAGATAACTAAGCTGTGGGAACAATTGTTGCAGCTTGTTCCTTTTTGTCAGGAAGAGTTTAGATGTAATTCTGTTTGCGACTCTTGGGTATCACTCATTAGTCCCTAGCAATGACTAGAATATTCCTTAATTCCCAAACGAGACAATATTTTTATCTGGGGGGTGACTTGATTGTCACTGACTGGCCTGAGAAAATAAAAGACCTTTAAAATCCTGACACTGGGAAATCCGTGCCGTGTGTGGAAATCCAGTTTGTGGAAATATTCAGATGGGTGATGTTACCTACATGCTTTCAGCTTCCCCAGTCCAAGCATTTAGAGTGCCAGGCTTATCAGGCAGTATTGTCCTCTTCTTTGTGTTTGCAGTAGTATTACTGCAGGCTCCAGGAAAGAGGCCTCAGTTTTGACTGGATCTCTGAATGCTGCTACAGTATAAATAGTAATATTCAGTAAGTGGAATAATAATACTGACAAGATAATGGTAATATTAATAGATGGACCAAGTTTTGATCATTGAGTTTGCATAATCTCAGATAAGGTTTGCTACTGTCAACAGATTGTCTTGTCCTTACATTTATCTCCTGCCACTGCAAATAAAGGAACTTTCTGGTTTATTTAATATTAAAAAGCAGCAGCAGAATCAAAGTAGACACTATACCATGTTTAGCATCCTTTTTTGAATAGCTGTGTAAGTGCAATCATATTTTATGAACAGATATCTTCATTTGAAGAGGACTGCGCAAGCTTCTGACAGGAAGCAAGTGAAAAATTATGTTTGTTGATAAAATTTTGCAATTTGGAAGGGTACTAAGTTTCTGTCCTTTCAGTTCACATGTGGATGTTAAGAGACTCATGATCAGATTTATTCAAGAACTTAGCTATTCTCCAGCTAGAAGTTTGAGTCTTGTGTCAGAACTTTGTGCATCACTAATAATTTCTTCCATTTGTTTTCAAAGATTGGTATATAATCACAGTGATGCAGTACCCTCAAGGGTACCACAAAGTACAGCTCTAACTGCATCAGCAATTACAGTGAAGTTTATTCTTAATGCAGTTTATCCAGAAGTATTATATATAATTAATCTAATTTTGACTGAAGCACATAGGCCTATGTTGATGCTTGCTGTTAAAAAAAGTCCTGTTGAACATGAGTTTACCAGAGGCAGAGAGCTTTGGGATCATAACGCCAAAGTAGTTACACCAAGCCAGGTTTGACAAGAGGCCTTGAAACAGCTGAGGTAACCTACAGTTCAGGCCATTTTTTTTCCAGGAGAGCAGGAAGCCTCCTAGGTTTCCTTGTATACCTTGCTGCTGCTGTTTTTCTGCCCTTAGGTTGTGTCAACATCCAGGATGTATGAAGAAGTCTGTAATCATTGCAGGTGACGAAACCCCTACTGCAAAGACAATGTAGTCCTTAAAAGTAGTCCTTCTCGTCCCCTCCACTGACAATATAAAGCAGAGGGAGATTGTTCTGAGCTGTAATTACTAGTCCTGGTTCTTAAGCTCCAAAGCTTGTGTCCATTTGCTGATATACTACGAGTGCCTTTGGGAGCTTACCCAGAAATCACTCCAGCTTTATTACTAGCAACAAACTCTTGATATTAGCAGGAATTACTAGTCATTCAGCGCCAGCACTATCCCATCAGATGGATTTCAGGAACATTTCTTCTTCCTTGAATTGGGCTGATTCATCTGAGCAGCACAAGCAATCTTGGGAAAGTGCACCTCAGGCTCTTCCATGCTTGGCAAACCTTGTAATTTCTGTTTCCCTTCCCCCAACTTTCCCCTGAAAGCTACCCAACAGGGCCAGCTTTCACAAGTCTTTGTGCTGTGTGGCTTGACATTTGATTAATATTCTGTTCTCTGTTGGGATCTTCTGCACCACTTCTCCTCTGCCATTGTTAATTCTCTCTATATATTTTATGTAAGTGTTGTTGTGCGTGCTCTGTGTTTACAGCTAATTAATCAAGTGCTGCAGAATGCAAAATATAATTAGTAACAAAACAGGATGATCCCTTGTTCACTATCTTGTTGGATAAATGCAATGACAAATATTCTGCTAATATTCCATGCCAGTATGACATCTACAGGTAAATGGCTTCAATCATTATTATTATGTATTTTTGTATGTATACCCAACTACTGAGGAAATGTGGGCATCCTGCAAAAGTTTAAGAGTTCAGGTAATTTCTATTATACCTCCTTGAACAGATCTGGATTTCAAATTTAAGTGGATACATTCTTTAAAGATCTATATACAGCATTTTATAATGAATGTATTTTAATGCTTTTTATCCCCTGAAATTTAGTGATTATTAACTGTTTTTAACTCCTTTACTTAAAACTGATGTAGGCTGTTGTTTTTGTGAACAGAAATTTGGTAGTCAATATCAGTGATGGAACGTTTTCAGAACACGAAATTATTACTCTCGGGCGCCATTACAGTGTGAGAAAGGAATACAAAATGGACCTCCACATCCTCCTTGCAGTGGCTCAAGAACAACTAAAGAAAAATAGCTTTGAGAATTTTGACCAACTGTCCGCAGTGCTTATGTACAACGACTATGAAAAGTAAGTTTCCTCTATTTATCCTAAACTGTTATTTGTGAGGCTCTGCTTGTAAACCTACCTACTTTCTGTTTGTTGCTGAGCAAATGTTGTCTTGTGGCCAAAGAATATTATTTGTAATGTTAAGCTTCTCTCAGTACTTGACAGTAGCCAAGAAAAGGATAGCCTTTTTGTCTCTTTTTCACTTTGTTTGTGGACTTTTTATTGTAGCTGCTATACTGAACATTCTGTGACATAATCAGATGGCCGGTCACAAGCAAAACACAGTATTTTAAATTAAAGAGGAAAAATAGTGATTTAAGGGGAAAAAGAAAGGATTTGTAGTTGATTCTTTATATGACTTAATTGCCCTTTTTGTTCTCTGATGTCACAGATAAAGAATCACAGAGAATCACTCAGGACCTCAGCATGGGGGAGACAGGCTACCATGTGTACTTCAAGTTTCTCAGCTTTGTAGTAGCGAAATTTCATAAAACTTTGTTTTCTTTACTTCTACCCCAGTATTCCTCATATGTTTTCCTATTCACAGCAGCATTCACTTGAAATAAATCTCGAAAATACCTAATATACGCTTCTCCCCTCTCTTTCTGTTTGTGTAGACGTGGAGTGCTGCCCCATGAGATGTGCAGGACTATTTGCAAGTCCTTTAAGTTACCACTGGCTGATGATGATCTGCAAGCTTTACTGACCATGTAAGTTAAGGGCAGACAGTATGACCTCCATGCATGGGTGCAAATCAATGCTAAATATCTACTGCAGGCACAGTTCTTCAGAATTTGTCATTTATATAATATTAATCATTTAATGATGCTGATTTTGTCCCTGTACACGTGTGGAGTTTCGTATTTATAGAATATTTATAATCAACTGAGGTGCATCCATCTTAGCAACTTCTCTTCATTTTGTCTGGCATGGTAGATCATCTGGGTTTTGCCAGAATTCTGTGGAATTAGTCTTATGGCAATCAGCTACTGATACTTATCATTATCAATGACATTCACTTTTTTTGCATTAGTTGTTCCTCTGTATATATGAGGTAAAACCAATAATCTTATGAAAGCACATTATGTGAGTTTTAAGAAACATACCAAGATGAATACAATGAAATTTTCTGGAATCAATTAGACAGCATCAGTAGTAAATAAAAGTGGTTTGCTACTCCTATTAATCTCACTTGAAAGATATTTTATGGTAATTTTTAAATAGGAAAAGGACTGCTGGCATGGTTTTGGTATTTTTCCCTAGCACATTTAATTGTTTTGAGAGAAATTGCTTGGCTTGCTGTATTAATGGCAATAGAAGTGAAAAGAACTAGTATTCAGTGTACTTATATTAAAGGCTAGAGTTCAGAGTAACCTGTGGTGTTTTGAACGGTCATGTCATGTTGCATTTGGTTTTCAAGGTCAGATTTTCTGGTAATAGGTTGAAATGCATGCTCATCGGTTTCTTCTTTCCCTTGTGGGAAATCCTTAAATGTTTTGTCTGTGCCTTCATACTCTGTTAAAAGCTGGAGCGGGTCTTGTCTTCTGTCATGTTTAGATGTTTTCAGGTAGATATGCTTCTTGATTTCAGGAGGAATTGCAAACTAAGCATCTGGATTTATCAAATAATGAAAAGACTCTTGTCAGGCAGAAATGTGGAATCCATTTTAACAAAGCACCTTCGTACTGCAAGGAAGACTTCCTACTTAAATCAGTATCAACAAGACTGCTTTAAGAAGCCTAAGGGGCTACTTTTCACAAAGCCCCATTTTCCAGACCAAAAACTTTCAGAATAGTTCCCTGCAGTAGCCAGACAGATGACTTTGGCAATTTGTTTGCTGTTCATCACTCCTGACAGTTAGTTTAGAAGCACTAGTCATCAGAAGCATGTCTGAATTTTAGCATTAAACTAAAGCTCATTTTTTAGAACTCCCACTAAGCTGCCCAACACAAAAAGTATTGGAGGGCATTTGACATCCTGTTCTAGAGAACGGGTTCTCATAGTTTCCGCTTCCTAAAGGCTGAAATTGAATAGGTGCACAGACAAGGGATTGAAGGTTTTTCTTTATGTACTAACTCAATGCTGATGAAAAACAGACAAGCCTGACACGTCATAGGCTCCGGAGGCGTGTTGATTGTTTGAGAATTTATACCACAGAAAGCTTTTGTGAGGTGAACCTCTTCTGTCCTGAAGAGTCTCAGTGTAGGCAGTTAAAAAGAAAAAGCCCAGTACACTATAATAAAAATTCGAGATAAGCTTGGAAGACAAGGAGGAGACTAAGGGCTGGATTTCACCCAGCTCTAAGCAGGTACCTATGACTGGACACAGTATCTCCTCAGCCTGTATAAGAGCTGGATTTCTAAATTGCCATCCATTTTCCTTTGTTTCTAAAGGGGCTGTGGCCAGACTGTATCGCAGATTTCTGTAGGAGAAAGGTAAATGGTGTGAAGCTGGGCCTCAGAAATCAGTGTGAGGAGTACTTAATATGATAGAGTGCTATGTGTAATGCCAGTTCTAAGTTACAGTATCAGCTGCTTTGAAAGATGGCAGTTTATGTGGTGAGTCACTGCACTGCAGATAAGAAGGAAGGTTGTCATATTCTTAATAATGTGTGCAGCTGGCACTGTGTGTTAAGTTTATTGTTTCATGAGGGTGCAGAGTCAGGGAAAGATTTTTTTGAAGTCTATTTAATAGGAGTTAATTTCCAGTAATCTGGAAACTGAAGAGTAGAGTTACCTGAATGAAATTTAGACTTTTCCTTTCCTCCTGCTTTCTGTAGTTTTGAGACTGAGGAATCATGAAACAGGCAGGTTTATTGTTAATGAAGAACAGTCTCACTCCTGGGGAGTATGCAATTCAGTGTGCGCAAAGTTTTAAAACATATTCTTTCCCTATTTTTTTTGAATGAGGAAGCATGTAATTTTGTGTCCATTGATGTGTCTGAAGCAAGTGGTGGTGGTGTTCCTACTGTGTGTATCTGTATTTATGAAGGAAGAAAGTGGTACAATAAAAGTTGTTGGATTGATTCCGACAAAATCAGTACATATAGCTAATGCACTAGCTGGACCCTATTCAGCTATAAAATGATGCTAGACACTGTGATCAGATAGTACTTGAAGACTGAAGCTATATGTTTATTCAGCTTTGCTATCTGAGATTAGGTGGCAAAGACTTTCTGTAGGACTTAATGGTTCTATTTTTCCATTTTGAAAGGTAATACTCTTAAAGTATTTAGTATTTACATTTGTAAATTATACTGCAATGATTTGTCACTTATTAAAAGCATGGGATGGGTCTAGAAGTTACTGTCTAATTTTGTGTTCACCTCCAGATGACCCAAGACTTTGTTTACTGTACCCAGACACTGTTCAGTTTCCACAGAATGCAGCGAGAATTAGCACAAAGACTCTGAGGTTTTATAAGACCCTTTCAAATTGTCTGTCTAGAATAAATTTGTATTTTTAATTGTGGGATGGTGGAATAGTAGGATTTCGGTACCCAACAATGTGTCCATTTTTCCAGTTTACCTGAGCTGGCTTATTAAAAAGTATTTCCTTTCTCCATCAGCATTTTCTCATGTAGTTTTTTATTCATAGGGCAATACAGACTTTTAGTCACAATATATTAAGCAATGCAGATGGTACACAATTGTTTCTGCCAGAAAACTACAGTAATCATTGTAAGCATTTCTTAAAATTTATGCAGGCATAATGAGCAATTATAGTTTGTTTAATAAATAAATGTTGCTAAAGTGCTTAAGTAATGGATTTAGTTTTTTTTCTGTTATTTTTATTTACTGCAATGCTAAATGTATGCTAACAAGGACTTTAAAAGACTCAATCCTTCCCCAGAGGGTATATAAACAGCTGGCAGATAAGGAAAGAAAAAATGGAGGGAAGAAAGAATGGATGACAAGTTTACAAGTATTACATGTTGATTGTTCCACATTAGTTTAGTTAAGCATATGTTCCTGTTTTTTAAAATGTCTTAATTTCTGTTAAAAGCAGCTGTATAGTTCTTCAGCTGTTCACGGTACCAGGGTTAGTCTGTTGGACTCTGGATAGGGGCTTGTTGTTTTGAAAAAGTTAATCCCTAGTGTCCCAGGTAGTGGTGCCTGATGGCAGTGGGCCTCCAACATGGTCATCCCACTTCTCAAGTCACTAATAGGCCAGGCTAGGTCACTCCTGTATGCTCAGCTTTTCCCTGGTTTGTGTCTGGGTAATAATTTTTTACCTAGTTCCCTACCTGTAATGTTTTGTGAGGGCTGACCTATTTCTTTCAGGAAGCAAATCCTCTTTTCTGGCTACAGCAAGTGTCCTGGTAGCAGGAGCAAGATTAGAAACGGTCACAAGATTGTTCTCCTGCACTCTGTCTTCTGCTCATTACCTTTGCTGCCTGAGACTCCCTATGCCATTTGTGATGAAAAGACTCTCCAGTGTTAATATTTGAATCTCTTAAAAGAAATTATTTCTGTTATTCAGTATGCTGAGAAACTGATGGTTCAGTTTATAGTTGTTCAAGGCATGAATAGATGTATTCACAAGATGGTAGCCATTACTTAATTCGTACTGATGAGCTGCATAGACTTGTCCATGCTTTCTGGTTTAAGTCTTTTCATATGAGCAGTTTATGACAATTTAGGTGTATACCTGTGTATCAAACAGGCTGAAGAATCCCAACATTTTCTCTAAGGTTAAAGCAGCATGATGCTTCTCCTCTATTATTATCAGATGAACTTCTTAAAAAGTGTTATTCAAAACTAAGGAATTAAAAAAACTCTGCATGTACATTAACTTTTCACATAAATACTTGGGTTACAGATTTCTTGATGGGAAAGAAAAATATTTGTAAGTAGCCTTTACTCAACAAGGCATCCTCAGGAATGGTCATAATGTGATTTAACCAGATTTTTCACATATCTGGAGTACTATGAATGTGTTTTTAGAAGCAGAAATGTGTGATTATTTCTGTAATGTTAAAAAAACCCAAACCATAGCTCTGCAACCTGTGATAGGGATGGAGGGATAACTTTCATAGTCTAAAATCACATGCATTGGTGAAGTCATAGGGCAAAACTGAAGAGAAGCATGGTTTCAAGAGATCTTTGTTGCATCATCTTCTTGATAAGACAAATCTAATTTCCTTTCCTGAAGAGCACTGTCAGTTTCAGTCATATTAACTCCAGCCACTGAAATGTATGACATCTCAGTCCTAATAATGCAGTAATTGATAACATCTCCTCAGTCCATCTGAATACTCTGCCAAATTGCAAGTGTGTGTGTTTAGTAGATTGATACAATAAGTCACAGCAGGAAAGAGATCTAAAGAGTAGATTTTTTTCTTTCAGGATTATTCTAGAGTAATATTTTAAGCTGCTTTCTGTAGCTATTTAAATACGGGATTTAGGAATCCCATTTCTTCTGCCCATGTTAAAATCTTTGGTTATAGTTAACTTCATGCCTATGTTGTCGTCTCAGTTTGCTAGTGCTGTCATATCAAAGGACTTTTCTCCTTGTTAATGTTTGTTGAAAGCAGAAGCAATGCTTTCCTTGACTTCATTGCCTCAACATAAAGTTTAAGTAGTTACACACCTTCACTTTTTCTTTATTTAAAAATCCTGCTTCTACAGCTTTGCATCTTGGCAGTAGAATTAATCTTTTGACTTTTCACAAGGAGCAAAAGATAAATATATATATAGTAAAAGAAAAAAAATAATTGTCATGATAGTTCTGAAATTCAAAATCTATATGCCATAGTTTTTTTTCCAAGAGGTATAAGCTTTTTTTATTGTCTTGTTACTTCTAATGCAGAATTCCTTTCTTTTCCCAATTGCCACCTGCAAAAAACCTGAAACAAACAGGAACGCCCTAGAAATGGGAATGGTAATTTTCTTGTATATTGGATATATTCCCCAAAAGTAAGGCTTTATGAAAATGTTGATTACGTGTGAGCTATTGTAAACAAGCAAGCTATCATAGGAGGGTTTCTCATGGCAATGTTTCAGGCTCTTCTTTAATACTAGTAACAGTAGCATTCTTTTCTGACTTTGCTTTCATCTTAAGCATAACTCACTCTAGTTAACATTCCAGTTTATCGCTAGCATCTCTGTTTATGGCTATCAGTAGATTTTATTATTATCTCTCCTGCTGACTATTAAATGAAAGGTGCGGGGGAGGAGAAGGAGAGGATGAGTTGCCATTTATTGCAGTTTATTTGTATCACTAGATTTCTTTTTCCTCTTCTCCAGTATTGTTTTCCCAGTTTGTGCTGTAAATTCTCCCTTAAGTACCTTCATGCTTAATTTTCACCAGAATCCTCTGCCATGGTTGAAGGGGTTTGGGGCCCATGTTTTGTGCAGTGCTATTTCTTTAAGAACAAGATAAAATGATTTTCTAAAAGACTTGTTTCCTGGAGATGATCCCACTCCTGTGCAGCAGTATTTGTCTCACCAGATTACAGGGCAGAATTTTTTAACCTGAAGTTTCCCACTGAAGAACAGGTATTGAATCTTGCTAGTTGTATATGTCTCTCCATGCACCCCAGTGAAGTACAGACTCTTCAAGGGTATGCTTATATGCCTAAACCAGATCCCTTTTATATGTAGGTAGTGTTAGGTGAGACAGACGTCATTCATGGAAGCTGCTAGTACAGTATTTGTAGCAGAGCAGTTAAGCTGTTCAAAAACAATTTGCTTGGTAGCTTCAGCTTGCAGATATCTTTCAAGCATTTGACTAGTCCCACTGAAATAACAGTGGTTCCCAAGTGCCTTAATCACCTAAGTGTTTTGCTGAATTGCAGACTTTTTTTCTGAAGCTGCTTCATCCAAATCAATGGCAGAAGGATGACATGGCTTACAAATCTGCTCCCATGGGGTTTATCAGTGCAGGGTAATGATTTTAGAAATCTGAGGGAGGGAGACAGCGTCTTCCACATGTACCTGTAGACCTTAGCAGGCAGCACATATATCTTCATGCATTTAGGGGACCCTCATAACTGACACAAATATATATTTATTCCATAGAAATAAAGAACAATGCCATAAAATAACTACCAAATGACAAGGCTTGTGATTTTTAAATCTGGCTATTATTTGATAGGTTACAGAGCTGTGTGTTCTTCAATTGTAAACAGATACCAAGGTGTGTGCAAACAGCATTTTTGAAGGATTGCTTATTTTCAGGAAATAAAACAAGTCAGTTGTGTTATAGCACAGCGCTCTCATATCATTCTACCTGTTTCTTTTCTACACAAAGGAATCATACACTGATCATCCCACCTCTATGTTTGTCACCAATTGTGAGATCCCAGTGTTGGAAAAGGTTGGGCAATGCTTCAAAAGTAAAATGAAATTACTTGAAATGTAATAAACTTAAAGAAGTTGAATTCTGCTATGACAGACAATAATAAGGTGCAGGAATATTGAATAGAATGTATGATATAGAAGTCCTGACAGTTTGGTAGAGTTTTTCTGTACTCCTGCCAGTGTTTGGTAAAAAAGGAGTGAAAAATTATTATCCAAAAGGTAATGCATTAGTATGTTGTAGATAACATGATACAACTTTGTTAAAAATTTCCTTTAACCTTGAGTCATCTGATGGATATTCTGCTTAGGTTTCAAGATGACCGTAAGCAAGTGGAATATAAAAAGTTTGTGGATGGGCTGAACTGGAGAGAGAATCAAATGCCTGCTTTCCAGAGGATAAAGGTTCCTTTCAAGGTAAAACCAGTGTATCTGAGCAAAGGAACAGTACAGTACATTGATATAATTTGTCCAGCTTTAACGTGAGTGCTTTTTCCAATGGAGACCACAACAGTTTTCATATTTGCATATTTGTGCCTGTTTTCTTCAAGTAATTAATTTTTTTCTGGGACGTTTAGAATTAAGCAGAGAAGTCAAACATGGACGAGGAGACCTGTAACACCCCTATGCCTAATAGATATCACCTCTCTGTGTCATTTTTCTAGAAGGAAAAAAAAAAGTGAAGGAGAAACAGGTGTCTATGAACAATAGGAGTGAATACCGCTTCACCCACAAATATCATTGTCACATGTCAAACTATCTGTTTGCTTGCTGTGATAGTCAGGAAATACTTTGAACTCCAGTGACACTGCAGAAAATAGCTATGTATTTTTTATAACTCCATAGAAACTTGTACATAATACACCACATCACAGGTGGGCATACAGAAAGAACAGTATTGACAGATCAACTTTGTATATCTCCACCAGCCTGCTACTCAGGGTAAATAAAAATGCAGTATCAACAAACTGCAGAAATTAATCTGATTTTGCCATCTTGTGCTGAATGCAACATTTTAAAATAGATGGTAATTATGCTGATTTTAAAAAACTTTGTAACAGATAAATCTGAAGCCCTGCTGCCAACATGTAGTTTTGCTGTTCTGGCCTAGCCAATGCATTGCTATGCTTGTACAGAATGTGTTTGATTGTATTCAGACCATTTAGAAACATAGCATTGCTTTAAATTCAACGGTGACATAGTTTAAACTAATATTCTTCAACTACTGTGCTATTAACCTGACTCCTCTCTCTTACTTGGCTCACCAGCTCTTTCTCCTGTAGCATCTCAAGCTGTTGGTGATGTCAAACGAGGGCTCAGTGTGGCTGGTTTGCTCTCCTTTCCATGGTGGTTTATTTCTCCCTTTGTCATTGAGAATTTTTCCATCTTGTACACATAAAATTAAAGCCCTTCCACATGTTTTATACAGCAATCCTGTGGTTAAAAGTGTGCCTTAGGTTTTGTTCGGTGGGTATTATTTCTTTTTACAGAAGAATCCTGTGCTTGAGTTATAAATCAATATTTAAACAGTGACTGCTCTCAGAAGATTGTGTCAGGATAAGGGGCCTTGTGAGCCTTAGTACCACACAAATAAAAACAAGGTCAGAGCCTGTGCCCAGAGGATTTTTGCCTTGAAGATGGTGCTAAGATGTGTACCAAAAAGCAAGGGTGAAAGCAGAGGCTCAGATACACTTGATGTTGAATGGGTTTGACCATTTTTTTACCCTCACAGGATGGCTTATCTAGCCATTTAGCATGACCTCATTTCTGGCAGGTGAGGGAATGAGATGGCTCCTACGGGTTGAAGGTGGGATGCAAGTGACAGTGGAGCCAAGAGGCAGCCTTCACAAGTTCACGGTGTGGAGGAAAAGGTGCTTGTGAAACAAGCAGGAGGTAGAAGTGGACGTTTGTGGTGAAATGTATGTTCTGATCAGCGTAAGAGATGAGGTTTTGTTTGGGTATGAAGAAGATATTATCTTTGCTTGGAGGACAGACAGTGGATGGGTTTTCCGGGAGTGGCTGATGCCTAAGAGCCCTGTCTGAGAATGGTACATGGTTATGGGAGGAAGGTTACAGCTGAAATCAAAAAGGAAGAAAGCGCATCAATAGAAATTATAATCAGTCATCATCATGCTAGGATAATCAGTTCCTCATCAGCTCCAAAGCCTTGCTGTAACTGTCATACTGACATACAGCACTGTTTTTAATGAACTGCGCCCAAATTGGTGCAAGTATAGTTTATTCAGTTTTATTGACTTTATTATTTTGTTAATTAGCTGCAATACCTAGGCTATCTTTGGTACAGTACAAGAATATTTTAATGAAGAGATCAATACGAAATGGAAAAAAACAGAGAAAGGAAGGGATTTAAATCTTGTTCAACTTTAGAATCCAATTGTCATTCTGTTCATGACTTACCATGAATTAGCAATATTTTGGGGCTACAGTACCTGTATTTGACAGATTCCAGCAACAGACTTGTGCTTGTTTAGCTGACTTTTTTCTTCTTACTCTCTGTATCATTATTTTGTATGATTTTTGATGTTGAGACATAGATGACTTGCAAGACATTCAAATATAAGTTCCCTAATGAAGACAATATAGCATTATTTAATTTGAAAATATCTGCAAGAGGGCTAATGATAGAAAATATTTTTAATAAAATGTTCTGCAAGATTGGTAAAAATGGGCATATAGTAATCTTTTAAGAGGATGTGCTATATAAAGGTCCACTTTTTCACACATTTGGAAATGAAGCAGCTCGTTCAATCTTATGTTGACCAGCTTTTAATTATTCTTGTTTTCAATCTTATATTTTAAGATATTCTCTGGGTTACTAATTTCAGAATGAAGATGACTCGAGCGGACAGCCACCATCCCTTCCTGTGAAAGGGATCAAATACTTACCTCTTCTGGATGATCTGTTTGGCAAGGAAGAATAATCTGATTCGTGCAAGGCACTGCTTTTGGATAAGCTTGCTTAGATACTGAAAACATTCCTTGTAAAACAAAAAAATCAGATATAGGTTTTACAGCATTTAATTTCTTATTCCAACATAGATGTATACTTCATGCGTTTTTGTAACTCCTTCTAAATCAACAGTACTCTTTCATACTTATAAAAGCATAATTAAAACTGTATCCTCTAATCTTTGTGTCTGGTCATATGGGGAATTTACAAATACCGAGAAATCTTTGAGTCAAACAGAGCAAAATCTGACTGACCCTGCTTTGTTCTGCAAACAAAAGAGGTTGTTGGATGACCTCTTAAAATATTAGGTTGGACTATATTGGCACAATAAGGTAATTCCATTCAAATTTCCTCTCTTGCTCTTTAGCTTCTGTCTGTGATTTTGCTATATCCCTGTGGTGATGTTTAAGTACTGTTTGCATCAAAGTTTGTTATTTTTTGGAGGAAATACTAGCAAGGTTTTAGCACAGTATAAAGTTACTCTGGTATCAGAGATAATTATAGTCGTCCAATGTAGAAGTAAATATTTTGCAGCCACGGCACAGAAGCTATCAGTTCTTGCTTTTTGTTTTAAATGGGACTCAGATTAGTAGCCACCCAAGTTTAGTTGGGTGAGACATGTATGAAGAGAAGGTGTTTCAGTACAATTTAGTGTTCAGCTTTCTTGCAGTAGCACTGTACTTGCCCTTTGAAAATTAATTGATACCTTTCTTTTTGCTCAAAATTGTGATGACTAAGTGGAGTTCCTGTTAACATTTATGCGTCTTTTTAAGCTTATGCCAGCTCAAAGCTATGATTAGATCTGAATTTACTGCATTCTTTTGTGAGAGAAGTAATTACCCCAGTTTAAAGAATGGAAGAGCTGAGGTGAAGGGAGGAGCTGACTCATCCACAGTGATTCCACAGGGGAAGGAGAAGAGGTGTGAGCCAGTGCACTTCTGCCGGTGACTGAGAAACTCACACAGTCAGTAGACTGAGAACCCGACGCTTTCTGTAATCTGAAATTACAATTCGGGGAGGAAGTGTTTGATTTAGGAGGATGAGAATTCAACGTATCTAAATCCCTGAACTGAGGGAAAGACAGTAGTTCAAAGAATAACTTAATTCAGTGAATCTTTATCTTTTTGGAAACTTGGAGAAGCCTTTTAGAATTATGATTCCATTTAGAAATACCTTGTTGCACTTTTGCATGATGGTGTAAATGAAATTTCTAATTGTATGTCTTCTCTGTAGCTTGGCTTGTTTAGTGAAATAAAATGAAGTCTCAGAGAGAATATGACTGCTCTCTGTAAATACATTATGGCCAGGCAAGGAAAATAATCTGTTTCAGTTAAGAACATTGGTAGTCTAAGAACAAATGGGTATAATTTGCCACGAATAAATTTAAACTGCATAACAAAAGGTGGTTTCTCACTTCTAAAACAACGAGGGTCTCAAACAGCCTTCCAAGACTAAAGTACTCAGTTTTAAGGTTGAGATGGTTCATCTGGTGACAGTAATTTTAGGATGTTTATTAATACTCTTCTGAATTATTACTCTTACTTCTCTTCCTTCTGTTTTCCCATGCATCTTGCATAACCCTGATAAGCATAAAAGGATCTCCTAGGAGCAGGGCAGACAGGGCCTGAAAAATATTTTCAGTGCTTGTCACTGTGCTCACAATGCGTCATATGCTGTGGTCTGATGTGTTATAAACACTTTTCACCAGGTTTTCTTTTTTACAAGCAGCAGTGCTTCCAGAAGGGAAAGCCCTAGCCAATGAGCCGTCCAGTAATACTCTTTGTATAATGTGACTTACAGCATATGCTGCCCAGAATATTTCAACCTCTCCTCTAATCCTGCCACCAGCTTCTTCTCTCTTTTCACATTGCTGATGAGGGGCCTGAATGAAGACAATACCACAAGATTATATTTCAAGATGGCAGGAGGCCACAGCTTTAAAGCATGCATCACATAAAGGAGAAGGCAGCCCTCACAGTTGCCATTAATCTCAGCTCTCGATCTCTGTAGGGGAGCCAAAGATATCTTCTTTCCACAAGTATCTGTGCTGTCCATGGCAGGAGCGAAGAGATTCACATTACAGTACCGTCTCCTCATCTCACTACTGGGATCTGCTGTGTGTTCAGTGTTAATTTTTATTTCCTCAACTTGGCATTTGAGAATAAGAGGCTTCAAGTTCTCTGGAATAGCTACTGCTTCAAGCAAATGGCAGGCTGCAAACGGCAAAGAGGACCAGTCCTCATGTGCAGGTGGTGCACTGGTTAGCTTATGGCCTTGCATCAGCTTCTGCTCCTGTCCAGTTCAGAGTGCCTGCTCTGGTGACCAGCAGATAGGCCCCCTCAGACATGGTAGCCACAAGCAGCCATAGACAATCTGTCACAAAAGTGAAGTTCCTCTCCAGGCAATATTTTCCTGTGTCCTGCCCATGATACAAGCATCTACTGTATTTTTCTAGACAGAGACATTTACCAACATCAGACAAATGTTCCTCTACATAAATGAAAATATGTTGAAGTCCTCCTTCTGCATTTGTTCCTCAGCTTGTGACATGAGTTGCTCCTACTTCATGGCAGGCAAGCTTTTCACAGAAAAAGTTTGGGCTTAGTTGACTCCTATGTCTGCTCTCTCTGTCTTGTCCTTTTAGCCTAGGAGATATTTCTGCCAGCCAAAGGCAAACTTCCTGTGGGAAAACTGCAGGGATCCTGATTCCACAATAACCAAAATATTAGATGTTTTCAGTCGCTTAACAGCATTCAGAGAACAGCAGTCCATATATCACTAACACTAATTCACTGGTCTCTTGCTTGCTGGACCCTTCTGTGTGTTCCCGTGGTTTGAGACATGGAACTTACCATCACAAGACTTCTCCAGTTTTTAACATCTTGTCGTCATACATAGGTTATTCACTGACATGGAGGGAAACATTAGTTTGTTAAGCAATAATATTCTGTACGCTCAGTAACTTACCCCTTGCGTATTTACTCAAGCATTTCTTCCTCTTCAAGGTGGCTTAGGCCGCAAGCGCCAGTACAATGAGAAAGGCAAAACAGCAGCATGTTTGTGAAGAAGTTACAATATCAGGAGGAAGAAATACCACAATCTGAGCTCGGTCAGATTTTTAAAATTATTTTTAGGTTTTAGAGGGCAGTATAGATAACAGCTGAGAGCAAACTATCTCGAAAGAAGACTTTTTTAAGGTACTGTTTGCTCTCAATTTATTTCTCATTGTTGTTTGTTTAGAGTGGTGACTCAGACCCAGTCAGAAGCAGCACTCATGTTTTAGGCAATGGTCAAATAAGCCAGATAGGGGTGTGGAGGGAAGTCTGTGTCCCTACGTATCCCATGTAAAGTTTAAAACCAGTGAGGGACCATAACTAAGACGAGGAAGGAAGTTAATATAGATATAATATATTAAGGTTATAGATTGATTATATAAACTTTCTCTGCACAAGTGGACATTTCTGAATCACCTGCAAGTTTCTTCTGGTATGTATTACACACAAATAAATTGGCTATCCTCATCTGCCCTTCACCCTAGCCATCTGTCCTCTTTGCTCTGCTCTTTCATCAGGCTAGTTTCATATTAAGAACTACAAACAAAGAGAAGTAAAGGAGCTGATTCACAAACTTCTCCGAAATCTGATGCAGATCCCTGGCAAGCAGCACGGTGGGATAATCTGTAACAGCAAAAATTCATTGTATCACCTGACAGTACTCGAGAGAGCTCCCACTTTCAAAGGCAAATCTGTTAGATTGTTAGATTGGCATTGTCTTGAAAGGCAAGAGGAAGACCTTCTGCAGAGCTACTGTGGCACAGTTGGGACACAGCCGCCTCTATATTAGCATGAGGTTTATGGGTGAGACTTATGTCCCTTGCCTTCAGATGTCTACAGTGCAGATGACCGCACCTGCACTAGCTCTCTGGATCGCTTACTTGCTGATGGAAGGGTGATGGACACCTCTAGGGAGCGACTAGCCTACAGAAATATCTACAGGAGTCATAATATCCACACACTGCCCCTTCCTCTGCACTGATTGTGAAGGGATTTAAAACAACCAGCTAAATGTAGATGTTTGCGTTGCTGTTGAGTGAGATGAATCCCACCCTTGGGGTCCATCAGCGTTGCTAGAGGCCCACTGAGGTCAAGCATGGTGACTGCTTGGTGGCTCCCCGCCCTTGCTGCAGGTTGCAGCTGTACTGCAGTGAGTATGGTACGTGTAGGAAGGGCTGAGATTCAGGCAGCTGTGGGTAGTCTGGGTTGACCTGGGCAGCCTGGGCAGAGGAGAGCATGAGTCCACACTACATGCTGACCATGCATATGATCCCTCTCATGGGGTATTCTGGAGCTTAGGCTGAGCAGAGACTCAGGGCCGTGCTTAGCAGGAGGACCTGACTGTCCTCAATGAGCTTGACTCAGGCTCTGGCCAGCGGATCTTGTTCAAATTTCACACCAGCTTGGTAAACAGGAAAACCTGGTTTGATTTAAATGGAACTAGGATTTCTCTTGTTAGAGCTGTCTGAGAATCTAATTTAGCAGAGTATTTAACCATATGCATCAGGCTGTCCCTTTTGCACAAAGCCGCTCAAATGTGTGCAGAAGGCTTGCTAAAGTCCTTCAAATGAAGCACTGGTGGAAATGCTTTCCTGACAGAGAGAAATTCCTAATATGAGGCATTTAGGAATTAAATCATTGTAACAAAAAAAACCACCATACAAGAAGGTAGCAGTGAAAGGAGGTAATATAGAATTATCTGGACATGTTTATACAGGCTATATATTGTGTGTTGTTATTGTAGTTCTTTTGCAATATAAGCTAGCAATTAGCAATTAAATTCCCATTATGGGATCTTGTTGGTAATTGAGATAAACTGTAAGTGTGTAACTGTTTTAAACCTTTCTTTTAACTAACCCAAATACTGTAGTACTTATATAATTTAGAGATAATATCCCCATTAGTAGAGTTTATGACTCAATAAACAGCTCCCACAAGTTCATAAAAGCCAAAACCATAAACACCAGGACTATTAATGCAATAGAAATTCTGTGCCTCCCTCTTTTCTTGGTGGTCTAGATAGAGCAAAGGGAAATGCTATCTCAGAAAAAAAACATTTATTCTGGCTATATAAATATAAATGAATTGTCTTAAATCCCATCTGGAAATTTCCTCTCCTCCCCATGTCCCAGGTGGTCTGGCAACAGTGATGCATTCTGCTTTTGTCTGCAGGCAAGAGCAAGAGCTCCTATTTGAAATCATTTACATGAAAGGATTGCATGTAAAAGCGCTGGTGGTATCCTCACCCTGCCTCTCCCTTCTGGAGAAATGGGAACAAAATCTTCTCTAGGGCTGCATTTCAGTATACATTTCTATTATTATTATTCTTTTTTTAAAGGAAAAGCCTCATGGAAGTGCCCAAACTTCACAGTTTTTGAACCTCTCTGCTACTGGCATTTTTTTCCCCATTTTGACAGCTAAATGAATTTTAGGGAAGAGCATCTGCTTGCCTGGAGGTTAATAAAAGCAGAGCTTTTGTAACTCAAGCCTCTTCCCATTTGGAGCTGAGGGAAGCGATTAAGCCATTTGCAATAAAAAACGAACCCTTTCCTTTGTCTGAAAGAGCTTTTTTTTTGCAGTGTGGTAGGGTGCTGTTCTGCTTAGCAAATTGTTGCACAATGAACTATCTCTATCTGGTCACTTTGCTGCTGAAGGACATTTCTTCCTGTGCTCTTAAAATCATATTGTTTGAGTTCATCAAAATGCGTGAAGTTTTTGTCATCGCTAGCCAGCTGGGTTCAAGTGGATGTGAAAACCTGGAGGTACACAACAGATCCACTGCTCTTGCCCTCCCTCTCCCAGTAGGTAACTCATCCTGGGACAAAACACATGGTTTTCATTTGTTTTGCATCATGTCTTCTCTTTTGCCACTTTTTTGTGAGAGTTTGTTTCCAGAGTAAGCGTCTCAAGTGGCTGTTGAGATTTGTGTCTATCACCTCACCACTGCTGGATTCCTGACCTTTATGCCTACAAGTGAGTTTGGCCGTTAGGACCCCAGGAAAGCTCATTTTCAGGAAGGCAGAAACTTGGATATTTTGTTCTGCGGAAGTGTGGTGAGTAGTGAGAAAGTATGGTCTCTTTTGAGCTTTGTGCCTTTTGCATTTCACTGATCTTCCTGTTTTATCGTGAAGTTTTGAGTTTCCACAACAGTGGTATGAACCAGGGAGGCACTCCCTTGGGAGCGTGCCTGTCCACTTGCTCTCGCCCCACACATAACACTCGCTCAGTAAAGTTTCACGGGCTCACAGCAGGTTCAGACGTTCCCCTTTTGATTCCCTGTTGGCACCCTCATCACAAAGACAACCCAAGACCCGAAGCAAATGAAATATTCGAATTAGAAAGACTCGGCATCTTAATGATGTAAAATTCCTTTTAGGAGGCAGACAATCACGAAGGACCTGAACCGTCGCTGCTGAGGTCCTGACAGTTTCACCATTGATTTCTGCGGGAGCAGGGTTTGGCTTTACTTCATGGCAAAGGGCAATTGCTTTGCTGCTTTCCTACCCTTGCACACAAAATCCTCAACTCGTCTCAGGGTAGTCCACGTGCTTTAGCTACAGCAGCCGGGTCCTAGGACTGGGTCAGATCCTGGCAGATCCCAGCTCAAAATGCAGTATTGCAGGTGTGCAGCTATGAGGGTCTGTGATGGATGCACTCAACCCCTTAACAAAACTAGCAGTAGTTTGGTACAGGCTCCAAAGGAGGTAAAGGCCTAAGCCATAACCAGACCAAGAACTTCTCTAGTTCCAATCTACTCTCTGAAAACCCACAAAAGAGCAGAGTGGCACAGTAAGCATCGATGCGCATGAGCTTGGAACACTGATCGTGTGATTAACACATGAGTAGTGGGTGGCTTTTCGAAGACTCATTTCTCAAGGAACAAATTTGTGCGCACAAGGAGTCTCATGCATACCTTTTCCATCGCATGTAATTTGACTACAAGCCAACCACTTTATTCCATAAATATGACAGCCTAAGTGCGCCTTCTTTGAGCTCTCCCTGCTAAGCAGGATGGCTGTATAGTGATTATCGCCTCCTGAGCTGGGATGCCTCTCAAGGTTGCTTCTCGAGGTGGAGGCCTTTCACCAATGTCTGAAATGTTTGCTAAGTGACCAACATCACACATAACCTTGTATTATGTGTTATGGTAACTTTGATTTGTGTCTTTCTAACTTTGATTTGTGCCTTGGTAATTTTAATTTTATCTTGGTAACTTTGACTTGGTAGTTTTGAATCATTGTTTAAACAATTGTGCAGTGCAGTAATAGAGTGAACATTGCCATCGAAGTTTGTTAAGTCACACTTTTACAACATATTTCAATAAAACCACTTTTGCCAGTACCTTTGACAGTGATTTTTCAAGCGATCTGAATCACCCATTTGCGATAGGGTCGCACCGCCTCCTCTGTGGCCGCAGCGTTAACGGCTCTGGCTCCTGGCACCTGGTGGGACAGAGAGGCAGGAGGAGCTGTGCTCTGGCTCTTAGCAAGATGAGAGGCTGGATCAAAGCCTTGTGCAGACAGGAAAGACAGATGGTGACTCCAGTGCCAGCTCCAGCCTGTGTGTAGGGAGGTTTTGCAAGTAATGCTAGCAAGACTGCACAGGAAAAGGGGTGATTCCTAGGTATGAGATAACCTTTGTGATGTCATGTAAGTATGTTGATGAGCAGGACAGGATCTGAGATTCTGCATCACAGAAAAATGTCCATAATATTGTCTGCCTAATCTACTACATCTCTGTAATCCTTTGTCAACAAAGGGGATTGATGGCGTAACAGAGACATTTTCATGAGAAACTCTCGTAAGAAGAGAATTCATGACTTTTCATTATCCTAAAGTATACCTTAATCTAAGTATGTGGGTGGGCTATTGCTTGAATTATAGAGAAGAAAACTGGACTTCTCAGGCTTTGACTCCAGGATTGGGCCCTTCTCTCATCATTTGAAATCTGTGGGTGACTGCGGGTCTCGTGGGTTGCCCAAGTCACTGCGTGTAGCTCAGGAGGCAATGGGGGGCTGTTTTCCCAAAGCAGGCCCAGCAATTGCAGGATTGCCTCCTCACTGAGGAGAGGTTGCGGCTTTTTGATTGTTGTTTTCCCTCCTGGATTGCTCCTCCCAGTTGCGCAAACCTACCAGTTTCCTTGGGCGAGAAGCAACGCTCCCTTTCTTGTGGGTCAGGGCGATTGCATAGTCTTCCTCCTGCTTCATCAGCTGACACTTTCAGATACTCTGAGACTGTTTAGCCCTGCCCTGCAAAGCCCCTGGCTGAGCTTTTCCTACTCATGGCACGTGGAGAGCTATAGAAAGAACGAATGATGTATTTACACCCGACAAGCAGGAATACCTGCACAACTAATGCGTGAATGTTGATTAATGTTTCCCTCCCCCAACATTCTTTTTGTAAAAATGGCCCTTTGGTGGCATTTGAGGTATATCTGCCTCAGTGTGGCAAAGGCCTCTGGTATTGCAGGAGGTAAACCGTAAATCACAGTGCAAGACACAGTTTTTTGGATTTAATATTGCTAATTTAAGCCACGTTAATGATGCTGAGCACGCATCAGCTAAGGAAAGCAATCAGTTGGCCATCTCTGGGGAGCATTTCTAGAGTGTTTTCAGGTCCAAAAGGTGGAACCCAAGTTTATGGAACAGGACGTTTCCAGCACAGGTGAGTGGAAATCGTTCTCGGGGTGATATGGTATAATGTTGCATTTATCTCAGGAGTACAACCGGTGCAAATAGATTTTACAGTATGATGTCATGGCAGCCTTTCATCTGTGTGCCTAAATATTAAAACCAGAATAGCATCCTTGAGGGAAATTGTTACTGTCCTTCTGGAAGATAATAATGCAGGATTCAGCATAAAAAGTTGGTCTCATGCAGTAGACTGAACTACATCAGTTAAAACCATGGTGGTAATATAAACAAAAGATAGGTGGGTTTATTAGGATAGTAATGGGACTGTCACCTCTTCCCTCCCCCTGTTTGCATCACTCACTGTATCCGCTCTGCGTAATATGGTGGAGAGAAAATACCTGAGTCTGCCAGGAAAGAAAGGGTGGGTTGCACCAGACCGCATTGTTTCCGAGAGTCAGGCCATTTTAGGAAGGATGAGCAAGAAGCACTGGGAAAGATTTGCCACACAAAGATGGTTATATTTAGGTGAGTAAGCTTTGCTTTACCCACTGGGAACTCATGGCTTTTGTTTCAAGAAAGCCAATGTGTGTCAGATGGCTGAGTGCGACTTGTTAAACAACATATGCTAAAATTATTCTACTGTTGTAGTAAGAAGGATCAGGAAGGGAAGGAGAAAGGGATAATCAACATTTATTTTCTTTTAACAGTACTAAAATTAAGGTTTTTTTATTTTCAGGGCCAGCTCCTGAGGTTGCTATGCTCCCTGAACCTTTGTTCATGGCCACTGCTGCTCCAGTGGTCTTCCACGTGAGGTGAAAGCCAGCATTCTGAGTTGGGTACAGGCCGGTATGACCAAGCAAGGCTGTGTCTCTGCCAGGCTGCACTTGCCATTTAAGTGGTAAAGATTTCAATCTCTGTTTTTTTCAATTCAAAGTATCATGCTGTAATGTTGGACTGGTGGGAACACTGCCGCACACAGTTGCTAGGGAAACATCTTCAAGTTCATTTTCCTTTGAGTTTTGTCATTCAACTCACAGCATGGCTGTAATTGTTCTTTTAAAAGTGGGACGTGTGAGCCATGAAGGAGTGCCAGTCACTGATGTAAGACCTGGCATTCACCAGACACTCTGGCTTGAATCTCACCAAGGGTCTTAGGGTCAGCAGAGAAGTTTCTGCAGGTGCTGGAGGGGAGTGGGAAGCAAAACAGCATCAACATGGATTTGAATAATGTGTTGAGAAACCCCTTCAATTATACCTGCAGCAATGATTCAAGTTCAAGCTTATATACTTGAGATGTTTTGCTAGACTTTGTATTTACATTTGAGTAGCCTTTACTTCTGGCAGTGTGTCGTGGTTTGGGCCAGATTGGCCCAATCAGGTGGAACAACAGATGCTCTCTCTCTCCTGCTCCGCTTCCAAAGGGAGGCAAGGGAGAGAGAGAAAAAGAGAGACTTAAGAGTTTAGAAGGAACTAAACTACTTTAATGAAATATTAATAACAAAATAATAAAAAGAAAATAATGAAATATACAGAAAACCGTATCAAGCTCCCAGGATGACAGTCATGTCACCAGCAGGCACTGGGGAAGTCCCAGACTGGACTCAGTGACAGACGGGAACTGGATTCCGGATCTGAATTCAGTATCGGGATCAAAGGCAGACAAACAGACAGAGTCCTCCTCGGATGCCGGCCATTGAAGAGAGAGAGGACTGACCCTTTGATCCCTTGGCTTGTGTACTAAGCATGAGGCAGATGGGATGGAATACCCTGTTGGTCAGTTTTGGGTCACCTGTCCTGTCCGCTCCTCCCTGCAGGGGTGACCCCTCTTCGCTTTTCCACTTCCCACCCTCCAATGGGGCAAATAACAAAGTTGGCTGCCCTTGGTTGTTGTAGCAATAAGGATAAGCAGGAGCCTCTCTGCATACCGTTCCTTGGCATCAACTATAAACACGGGTCTTATCACTCTGAGAGCAAACAGTTTTCTGCACAACATGCTGTTAATTTCAGCAGTTAGAAGAGGCCTAGCTAAAAAGTAAAGTTACTGAACAAAATTGGTCCTGTTTTACCTCAAACCAGGACACAGTGGATGCCCCTTGTTTTGTTAATAACTCTGCTAGCAGTGCATTGGTAGGCTCTGTAATGAAAGAAAATATGACAGGAGTTATTGACACAGTACTCAAAATTGATTAGAAAATTCTCCTCTAAAGAGGAAGTGAAATGACAGGCCTTTTCCTATTATTCAACCTTGAACATTGTTAAAATCATCCTTCATCAGCACGCCACAGAGGCAGTGATTGAAGTTGTAAACGCTAACCTTTGTGGAAGAAGAGGCCTCTCAAAATAGGTGTGTCTCCCAAACATTTGTATGTCTGAACTCTCCCTTGAAGAGATAATCAGGCACAAAATCACTCACCTCTCTGCAGGGACTGAGCTGGGGACTAATTTTCTAATGGACAATTCTAGGAATTGCTCTGAGCAGAGGCAAAGTAGATATTTTGGAAAAACAGTTGCAGTTTTGTCATCATCTCTCTGTAATGCCTGTATGTCAGCAAAATTGTGCGTGGAGCCTTGTTGTCTCATTGCACGGACACAGCAGGGGTCAGCTTGTGATCCAGAGATATTGCCCTTGAAGTATATCAGACAAAAGTTGGGAAGGGGTCTCGAGAAATGAGATGAAGTGGCACATTCAAGATTAGCATGGCAGACCCAAGGCAAAATCCTGACCCTCCAAACCCCTAAATAACACCTGCTCCAGAGGACTTCATCTTTCCCTTTTTCTTTTTTGGGTCTACAGCCCAGGTAATGTCTTTGGAGTATGGCTGCTCTTGTCTGGAATTTGCCAGCTGAACTGGGGTGGAGTCTTCTGTGGGCTTTACCTTCCTGGGGTCCCAGTGTCCTGTGCTGGGTGACGATTTGCATCACACAGAAAGGGGGACACAAGGGAGGCCCCCACAGCTCCCGGTGTCGTGCAGGAGGGTGACCCCCTCCAGGCCATGAGTGGTTCCAGGCAGGCTTGACCGCTTCCCCTGCTCCTGTCCTCGGTCTCCTTCACAGCCACAGGCTGCCAAGCACAAGGAGGCTTTTTCTGGAGTGAGATGGGATCCTGGGCGTCAGGAGAGAAGAAGAATGATACTGCACCGGCCCCCTCGTCCCCGTCCCCCCTTTGACAGAAAGTTGGGTCAGTGTTGTTTTTGTTTCTGCTGCTTTCTCCCTTGCCAAAGAAATCATTGTGACTAACTCCTCATCATATGTGTTCCACAGTGTTTTTGGGATCAGGTCCTTCTCATGAAAACAAAAATAATCCCTCTTGCCTCCACTCCCAGCTATCCCTTAACATACGTAAGCGTTAAAGGAAGCCAGGAATGTATTTTAATTCAGATCATTATTAATAAGTTCAGGAGCTATGAGTTTTCCCCTCTTCATTCAAAATGAATTATTTTTTGGAGGAAAATATATCTATCTTACAAAGTTTTAATCCAAAGGGACACCTCTTAATTAAATTAACCAGTGAAAAGGAAGTACTTGTAATAAGGGTGCAAGATAAATATTTGTACCGTGCACATTCTAATTTATCACAGCCTTAAAAGAGTGCATAAGGTTTGTTTTTCTTCACTGAAATGTGACACATTCAGATATCATTCTCATTTATAAATTAGTGTCTGCCACATGGGATAGCCCCCTATGGGTTAAGGGTATTGGCCTGTGAGTGATATACTGCAGCTGAGAGAGTTGCGAAGTGAAGATGAGTAGTCCTGAAGCGCAAGCCCTAAATTTAACATTACCCAGAGGCAAAACCAGCCCTGGACTGACTCAAGGGTGGAGGCAAGGCTGCACAGCCCTGATGTATTATTATGTGGGAATGCACAGTGTGGTGGTGCTGCTAATTTTGAGGGAGAGAGATGAAAGCACCTACGCTCCCTCCATTAATCTGCATTTGTTTACCTAGACGGTACTGCGATGATACATGCAGAAGCCCTGGGTAGGTGAAATATTTAAGCGTAAGCCTATTTTAAAAGCACCTGATAGGTTGCATTAATTTCACAGACAGTGCTTTCATATTTGTAATTATGTTCATGATTAAATACTTGTTGCCTTCATTGCTAGAGGTAACTTCTACCTCTTTAGGTTTTATTTAGCATTTTTTGAAATAAAACACAATTCCTGCACAGATACCTTTGTTTATGCATTCACCTTCTCTAATGTCTGCATGAGTGCTCATGCGGTGTTGTGCACACACACGCATGTACAGACACTCAGGTGTATAAGACAGACAGATAGTCAAATACAGAATTGCATATTTTTACCCTATGTTATACATTTGACGACATTTTAGAAGTACGCAAAGTTTTACTTTGTAAAACTGGGGGTAACCATATGGAAGGAAAATATGCCGAAACATCAAGAAATATGCACAATTATTCCAGGAAAGGAGCGTGCACAGGGAAAGCTGTACCAAGGTAACTGAAATTACAGAGGTAAAATAATGCTAGTGCATTTCCCAGTGTAAGAGGGCTCTAATTAGTTGTGAACTCGGATCATAGCGTTAATTGCAGATGCCAAACTATATGACAACTTCTGAATGCCTTGTATTATGTTTGACGCACAAGAGACTATAGGAGCAAAATTGTGAATACAAAAATGGAGCTTATGGAGGAAAAAATTACCAGTGCATTTTGCTGTGCAAAAACTAGATCAACACTTTATTCAAGGAACAAAAAGGAAACTTCCCAAATATTTTAGTTGTGGGCATACTTTGGCCCAGTTTGTGGAAGAAGTGCTTTTAACAGGGAAACTAGCAAAGACAACGGAACTTGTCTGCAGGGAATATTTGTTGTCCTTCTAATTATTAATAAAACTCACATTTGAACCTTTTATTCCAGATATATTAAATAGATCTAGAAATAATTCCAGGATGAACCTGAGAACTGCAAACTAACGTACTGGCCTTCTGTACTGAGCAAAGTATTGAAAATTATATCACAGATTAGAATTGGTAGACATGGATGGGTCCCACGTGTGTGAGATAGATGGTGGGAGGAGAGAAATGCTGCTTCTGCGGGGGAAAGCCAGGCTTCGCAAGTCTGTTGGCAGTCTTTGCAGAGGTCAGTAAGTGTGTGACTAAGCGAGGCGTCACCAATAAAGCGTATCCAGCTTTCCAAAAATGGTACTTTGCCCCAGGCGCATTGGAAAGCCAAGCTGCGGAGGGAGAAAGGCCCAAGTCCTCTCACAGAGCTGCTCTAGTCTAGCAAATGTGGTAGATGCATGTGGTATAATCCAATGTATTAATCAAAGATTTGGAAGAGAGGATAAATAGTGAGTTAACTCCATTTGCAGATGATGCAGACAGAACTCTTCAGGAGAGCCAACAGCAAACGGTTGCAGGATGATCTCACACTGCTGAGTGACTGGGAGATGAAGTCAGGAGAAAGTCAGTGCAAAGTCACGAAATAGAGGGAAAGCAACAAAATGATGGCTGCTTATCCAACAGTTGGCTCTCAGCGAGCTGCTGCCATTCAGAAGGAAGTTTGGAATAATGATGGAAAATTCTCTGATAGCATTGTCTGCTACTCAGCAATGGAGGAAAAAATGGGCAAATTAAGAACTAGATACAGTTGTTGTTTGAATCCCAAGTCCAAGCCATGTCATGCTTCAGTCTCCCTAGAATGGATGCAGGAGAGCCAGAGGTACAGAGAGAAGAAAAACAAGAATGAGGAGGGCTATGACCAAGTTTACCTGAGAGGAGTGATGAAACAGCTTATGAAAAAAGTCCTGTTCAGGGAAAGAGCCAATTATGTGTTTCTCATAATGTAAGAACTAGGAGTCTTCCAAGGACACTATCAGGTTTGGAAAGAGGGCAGGGAAGTATTAATTTCACAGGCTGCCTCATGCCTGTGTCTTTGCCACAGGAAGCTGCAAAGGCCAAGAGGGTAGGTGGGCTCAAAAGGGGATTAGACAAATTTGGAGAGGACCAGGCCATTGGGGACTGCCAAACACAGTGGCCCAGCTGCAGCTCCAGCTCAGGAAGCCCTGTGACCACTGAGCGCTGGGAGTGCAGCAGGGACACTGGGAAGGGCCCCTGGGCGCTGGTCCTGTTTTCTCTGTGCTTTGCTCTGAGCATCTGCCACTGGCCGCCATCAGAAGCAGGATACAGGGTTGGAACGACCCTTGGTCTGGCCTCACAGAGCTGTTCTTATGTTCCTCTGTCTCACCGAGAAATACAGATGTGCTGTGCTGACATCTAAATAAAATAAAATAATCTAAATAAACTGAATGTTCTCCTTGAACTAAAAAAAACCAAAACCCAAAACAAAACAACAAAAAACCCCCAAAATAAAACCAAGATAATGTTTATACTGGGAAACGTGCATTTTTTTCTTCCTGGATAATTCAAAAACAGCTGTAGGTTTTTATTCAGACTCCCCCTCTTCCAAAGTTCACTTTTAGGTTGAGACAAATGTTTTCAGTGCCAAAGAAGACATTTGAAGAAGACTGTAAATGAGAGAAAACAGAGTTAAGATGCAAATTGCATTTCGCTCCAACCTTAACCAATAATCTCATGATTTACAATAATTTTGCTAACATTTGCTTATCTTCAAGGAGAGAATGGCTCTGGTTTAGCAGAAGCTGTGTTTTACCAGGAGGATAAACAATGGTCTTACTGACTAATAAGGATTTCCCAATGTTGTCTCATGAAGATTTCAAGAAAAATCTCCTCAGAATAATGCTCTTGATAGTAGGGTTGAGAGATTTCAAAGAGACCATGAGACCTGATAGTGCTTAGCAGCTGCTGGGACAGGCCCTGTGCATGTCACAGAACCTCAGAAAATCTGGAATTAATCTTGGTGGCAGGCGCAGTGGGGGATTTTGCCTCCAGTAAAGACAGGATTGCCCAACACTTCCCACTATAAGCTCTTGCTTATGCTTTCTCATAACATTGGCAAACTTTAGCTCTTCAAGCTAGAATTATGCACATCTTTCCCTAGCTTACAAGTTTGGGAAAATGTCAATGCAAATGGAAACTTCGGAGGAGGAGGAGAGAATGGAGACAGAAATGGGGGCTTACAGCCCACCTGCCAGCTCGTTCCTGTAAAGGCTGCTAAGTCCCTCTGGAGGTGCAGCAGACTTGAAACCTGGCAAAAGAGCTGGTGTCAAGAAAGTGTGTTTTCTTGCTGTCGCCACAAAAACTAGCTGTCGGTTAGTTATGTGATGCTCTAAAGTCCCATTTTTACACGCTCAGAGATGAGCAGAGAGGTTGCTAACATGTCAGCAGTACTGGATACAGAATTCAACACATTCTGTATTTCACTAATTTCTCCTTAATATGTTTATTCTGTTTACTTATTAATTTCCTAGTCCTGGACTTCAAGGACTAGGTCCCAGAACTTCAAGAAGTCCCAGCACCCTTCAGTCTTCCAGGTGGGGTCAACCTGGTGCTCCAGCGGTAATGTCAGAGGCAAGATTGTGTGTTAGCAGTCACGGTTCTCCGCCTCTGAAGGGGAGATGAGAAATGACCAAGAGTGATAAGTACCAAAAAGCTGTTGACGTGCATTCAGGACTCTGGGAAGGGTCGTAGGAAATTTGTGTTTCCTGTTCTGCCAGAGGCACATTTGATGAAACTACCATAATATATATGTGCAGAAGGTTTGAATGAAGGGTCATTATATGTTAAATTAACTGTATTGCAAGAGCATTAAAGAAAACAAGAACAGGAGAAACTCTTCAATCCATGAGAGGATTTGTGTGATGTCTCAGAAAAATAGATCTTCTTGTTAGCAGGAGGCCTATCATTCTTGCAGGGTCATTGGAAGAGACCCAGGCCCTTTTGCACTCTGCATGTGCAGCGTAAAATAGCTTTGCATTTTCTTGATCTTTTTCATTATATTATACAACCTTGAGGAAAGAAAAGCAAGCATCAAATTTGTGATTTATGGCTTGATATTTACTTGCCGTATCCGGGTGCGAGACCCAGTCCAAGAAACAAAAAGAGCCTGTGAGCCCAGAACAAAAGCTACACGCTTAAGGACTAAATGTATTTTTCTTGGAGCGCTGTCATCACTAGCTCTGCGTGGAAAGCCGACCGCCTGCTCACCCTGTGAGGGTTTCCAAACTCATGTGCTTCCACGTTGAAGTCTCTCTTTCTCTCTCAACGCTCTTCACACTTGGCTCAGTGGACCTTAGCCCCCATCCTCACTGCTCCTTGGGAGGAGATTCCTGCACCTCATTGCTGGGCTGAGAAAACCCCTTTTTAATAAATTAACACAGTACAATGGGATGCAGGAGCATCTGGTTCTCCCAGTTTTGATTTATTTCTACAGCAACATACAAAACATCGAGTGATAAATTATTGAAAGTCAATGGGCCCTTGGAGAACAGGGCCATGATGAATAGTGAGCAGTTGGCATCCCACATAACCGTGTGTCCCAGAGGGCTACCTAGGGAGACAGTAAGGGGAAAGAAAAGGCCGAAGCCTTTGAAGGATAAAGCTGTTAGGAATGTCTTCCTTTCAATGAGAGATTACTTTGATTTTTAACGCCTTATTTCAGCAGTGGGAAATGGGATTAGTAGTTGGCTTGGAATAAATAGTAACAACTAAACTCACTTTCACCTGCAGCCCAGTCTGATCTAGGATGACAATGAAGCCGAATATTGATTTACCCTAAATGAATTTGTCATTAAGGAAATGAAAGCTCCCAGCTCCCTTAAAAGATGTTGCAGATACCAGAGCTGTCTTGCAACTTCCAAGGCAAGGAGATTCACAGGCTGTGCCTCACCAGTAAAGAAGCCACAATGTGCTTGTTTGGTATGGAAATCAGGATTATTTTGGGGTTGGCATTTAAAGATACTGGAACAAAGGCCAGATAGTGTAAACACTTCCTGATTGCCATGGTTGTGTAGGATTTTCACAAGGAGCAGTGGAGAAACCACTGAGAAATACTTTTCCTTAATGATCCTGGAGCTTGTGGTCATGGAGAAAAAATCTCCAGGCGAGGGGATGTGGTGACTGGGATCACTGCAGGGGGCTGCTGGCTGAGGCTCCTGGGTGGCACTGGGGCAGGTAATCACTCCCTGTGCCTCCGCCCCATGACTTGGGAGCTGGGTGCAGAAAACACGCCATCGGTCATGAAACACCAGTTGACAGAAGGTTTGTTGTACATCAGATTGTTACAGCAGCCTTTTCCAGGCCTGTACTTACCCTGAGCTTCACTACATCCTCTGAAGCAAAATGTACCCATATCTTGCATACATGGGTGTGAGAGTATACATGGGTGTGAGAGTAAAAATGAGCCCTGTGCCCAGAAGTGAAAAATTGGAGCCAGGATGGGCGGAAGAGAGGGTAGTGCTTTGGGACTCGGCCTGACTCCAACTTTTCCCGATGGATTTCTTTTCAGGAGGCGGGCATGCAGGTAGCTGTGCATGGACATCTAGAACATCCTTGTGCAAACACTTTGAAAATCTTGAGCTGGTGCTTCAGACTGTCATGCTTTTTGGATGATAGGACTATTAATCAGTATTACAGCTGGCAGCCAGGGTATATCCATCCTACAGTCTTATTTGGGAGCACGGTCATTTGCAAAGATTGTATCTGGCAGCTAGTGATAACTTCACTTTGGCTCAAAAATTTTCATTTCAGTTACCACGGAAGCCATCAAATGCTACATCGTCCTGTCTGCTTCTGCTTCAGACAGCTCTGCTTTCAGATACATGAGTTTGGGGGAGATGTTCACATGCATATCTACCTCAATGAGAAAAAAGTCAGTACGGCATTTTCATATTTGTTTTCTCTTGTCTGCTTCTTGTGTTCTCTTCTCTGCCTCCATCTTCTACCGTAATCGGTATTTGTATTTATTAGTTATTATTGAGTAACTGGGGAATTCCTTACTTGTGGTGCTTTTTCTGCTTTGCTTTTGGCTGAACTACATGTTTTGGAAGTTCCTAAAAATTGCTGGTTAGATGATTCTCATAAACTGCTATAAGTTACTCTAAACAGAAAGGCAGAAACACCAAAACACCAGTGTAATTTATAATTGCTTGTTGGAAACCTCCGTGTGGGTTTTTGTTGTAACCGTGAATTGCTCAATGAATGGGCCAGTTGAGCTGTTTGTTTTATTAGAACGTCGTGGGCAGTTGCAGAACTGCAGGTGTGGAGAGGGATGGGCGCCTGCAGGGTGGAGGGGGTGCAGGAGGAGCCTGTCATGTACACCCTGTGTACATTGGCGGCAGCTCCGGCTTTCCCTGCCCAGCCCAGGCTACGATGGCATGTCGGCTGATGAAAGCTAACTTTGACTGTGCTAACTTGGGAGCCACCGGGTACGGCATGGAGTCTGGAGTAGATGAACTTGCACTATTTCTCTGGAGGGCTTCACAGCCCAGTCTGGGATCTGGACTGGCAGGGGTCAATTCAGGCTGCCTCCGGTGTTTCAGACTTTATCCACTTCTATTGACACCCTTAGCGCTATCTTATTGCAGCTATCACAAGGCAATGGCTATTGAGTTGCCCCTATGAACACGCTTAGAACACAGCCATGTCAGGATATTTTGATGCCCATTTAAAACCTTCCTCCTTGCCTCTCACTCTCCCTGACTCTTTCTGTTTCCAGCCTCTCTTTCTTCCACAGTGACATTGGCGCAGGTTGTCCATGCTGCATTGTCGCCCTTCCCCTCCATCCTTGCTGCCAGCCTGTGTTTAAAGCTCCAGCAAAGAGACAAGGGTCTGAAGGGACGTTAGAGAATTAATTCTGGCAATCTATTATTTTTGCCAGGCCTCTGAATGCACCCAGCAGCACCAACACTGCCTCCTGAGCTGGGAGACACCATTGGGGTGCAGTGGGTACCTACTCTGCTCATGCAGGACTTTGTTTTTTCTGTAGCCAAATGAGTGGTTTTCATTAGTGCACTGCATGAAGGAAAAATGCAGCACAGGTATGTCATTTACAGTACCATAATTAAAATAACTCCACCACTGATGATATCAACAGTGTCCTTCTTATACATGAAAACAAAACATTTATCCTTTTTAATGGAGCTTTTTTTCCCTCTGCTTCTCATATGAACAGGGGCTTATTATCACCATTTCCACTCTTATGTTCCATATGTGACTTCAAATCAAATCCTGAGTTATTTCATCTGTTGCCTGGAAGGGTCAGTTTAACGTATCAAAATCAGCCTGACTTACATCTGCTTTGCAGATCATCACTGGCATACTTTTAAAATTGTTATACGTCTATAACGATGCTTTCGTCCCCTCCCCCAAAGCTCCAGTAATGTCAAGATTTATTGAATCTGAAGGTCCAGTTGTGACCTTGGCTCCCACTCGCTAAATCTGAACCTCTGGGGTCTATAAATCTTTGTGCGCTGTTCAATTTATAGAAGTGAACATCTGCTTATCATACAATATTTAAGTTGCAGGTGTATTCTACCAGTAAAATAAACACATGAGTTCACAATTACCTAGGCTATAGGACATTAGGCAGATGTTGAAGACACGGCGATGGTTTCTCCTGTTGGCAGAGCTCTCAGCAGGAGCACTCACCATTGGCAGGGCTGCCGGACAGCGAGGTGGCTCTGAGGGCTCTGCATCACCAAGATGTGAAGGCGGCATAGCTTTTACTGCAAAACATCAGCCTAGTCATCTTGCCGTGGGGAGAACAATATCTGGCTGAGATGCACACAAATCACATAAGGAAAAAAATCTCATCTTCCTGCCTCTCCTACGTCTGGTGGGAAAGGTGTCAGCCCACGTAAGGACGGTTAGCTTTCTGCACAGCCTGGGGAATGAGAGGCAGAGTGGTGACTGTTTCTTCACTCACATGATGAAAAATATGGTGCACAAGAGAACACGATCTCAGAGCATGCACAGAGATGGAGAGACCTAAGAACACCTGAATGTGATGAGAAAGGCTGAAGAGTCCTGCTCCACAGTGTAAGGAAAGCCTTACTGACCACAAATCATTGGAAAGAGGAAACAAAAGGAGCAGAAAGTATCCACTGTGAGTGGAAAGGAGGAAAGAAGAGATGACCAAGCAAATATAATCAGTCAGTGATGGCTAAGCTGGGAAACAGAAGGGCAACACAAAACCAATATAACTGGATGGATGGATGAGGGGAGAGCAGTAGATGTCAGCTACCTTGACTTCAGCAAGGCTTTTGACACTGTCTCCCATAACATCCTCATTAGGAAGCTGAGGAAGCGTGGGCTAGACGAGGAGACAGCGAGGTGGATTGAGAGTCGGCTGTGTGACAGAACTCAGAGGGTTGTGATTAATGGAGCAGTGTCAAGTTGGAGGCCTGTAACCAGTGGTGTCCCCCAGGGGTCAATNGGACAGGGAACTACTGGAGAGAGTCCAGCGTAGGGCAACAAAGATGATTGGGGGATTGGAGCACCTCCCTTATGAGGAAAGGCTGAGAGAGCTGGGACTCTTTAGCCTGGAGAAGAGAAGGCTGAGGGGAGACCTTATTCTTGCTTAGAAGTATCTAAAGGGTGGGTTGGAGGAGGATGGAGGCAGACTCTTTTCAGTGGTTCCCAGTGACAGGACGAGGGGCAATGGGCACAAGTTGCAACATAGAAAGTTCCATTCAAACACAAGAAAAAACTTCTTTACGGTGAGGGTGACAGAGCACTGGAACAGGCTGCCCAGGGAGGTTGTGGAGTCCCCTTCTCTGGAGATTTTCAAGACCCACCTGGATGCAGTCCTGAGTAATGTGCTCTAGGCATTCCTGCGTCAGCAGGGGAGTTGGACTAGATGATCTCTAGAGGTCCCTTCCAACTCTAAAAATTCCGTGATTCTGTGATGACTTAGTAGGACCCATAGGAGATGACCAGGACAGAAGATTTTTGATAACAACTGGGGAAGATAGGGGAGAGAGCAGTTTCACTAACAAAAGAAGGAGATAAAATGAATGACTAAAATGACTGAAAATCTTCCTTGTTTGGAAGGAAAATGTTGAGCTTTAAATACTGCTTATATTTTAAAGCTATCTCACACCAAAGCTCCTGAGTCCAAGCAAGCGTCGCGGCTAGATCCTAACTCCCTGTTAAGAGCTTATGGAGCAAGGCAAGTTAAGGCAAGGAGACAGCTCACTGTCTCCTTGCCTTCTGGGAAGGCAACGTGGCCATGGGGTCAGCTGGGAGCTGTGGTGTGCCTGGCACCTCCTTGGGCATGTGGCCTGCCCCATAGAGATGAAGGAGGCTGATACAGCCATTTGGAACAGTGACATCACTCCACCCAGCTCCTCTGCTCTCCCCATGGCTTGGGGCCGGTCACATCATACGCAGAAGTACCACTCCAAGCAGTGCCTGGAAAGTAACTGAGCTCAGAGCTGTGGTGAGCATGCACAGAGGCTGGGGCAGCATTTCTGGTTGCCCTTCATCCCCATTGCTGGCAGGGGCAGACCCTTTCTCCTGGCTTTGCCCAGGAGATTCCTTGTAAAGGGCTTTGGCCCAGCACCAGGTGAAGCAAAAGTGCCTTTGGGCATGAGGCATTTAAGAAATATTTAAGAAATATTAAGAAAACATATTTGTATTTTAAAAAGCGCTTATGCTCCCTTTTTGGGATAAAGAGACTCTGCAGGAAGCCCAGCTCCCACACTGGTGCATGGGCCTTTCTTCTCCCAGCTGGCAGCTGGCTGGGAAGGGAACCAGCTGCGATGGATGCAGCTACACAGCATGGCATGGTCCTGGGCTGAGAAACTGGTTGGGCTCTCACAGGCCGTGTAGCTGTGTCGGCAATGGTAGGTAGCCCTGTTTTGCAGAAGGAGAAAGGAGGACCAGCACCAGAGTATTTCTGAGGCAGAAGCCTGGACCCTGTTCTGCCCAGGCATGTGGCTGGCCACTGTGCTTCTCCCTGCTTACTGTTCCCTTGATGCTTCACGGTGTACAGGTGGCCCTGGGGCAGCCCATGTCACTGCTGAAGCTACTTTTCACAGCCTTGCACCGAAAATGTGAATTCACTAATTGGAAGGGTTGAACATGACATGAAGCGTTGCAGTGGCACGGAATGTATTTTACTTTGGTTTTATTTCAGCATGTCCCTGTGGAAGGCATAGCCCCACAGCTAGAGACGGTCTCATCAACCTGTTGCATGCATTTTGGAGGGTGACCAGCTCGGTTCATTAAGCTGCCATGAAGGAGGGCAGGAGGGCATCTAGTTAACTTACCCAAACACCTGAAGAATAAAGATTGTGAAACATTTTAGCTCTACTTCTATCAAAACTTCTATTAATATATTTGAAGACCTTCCATAGTTGTTTTCTCCTCCCTCCAGGCTAGTCTGACCCCAGCCATAATTTAGCATGAGGCATGAATATCTTCACTTATTTTACCCATAAAAGAAGAAAATTGGGAATTTGTTCAGACTGCCAGGAATCTGGAATTTGTTGATGAATGGACATTTGGCTGAACATAGTGAATTCCCAGCTAATTGAAAGCAGATAACAACAGTAATGCATTTACCTTGAAAAACATAATTTTCTTAATAAATAATTGAAATGGCAATCTTTTGACAGATGAAATAAGAAAAAAATACTAAATAAATTCAGGATTAATTCCTGTCCTATATATTATAGCATACATAAATTCATACCCTATGAGGAGATTAAAAACTATAAATCTTTTTTTCAGCACAGTCCCAGAGACTACTTTGGTCTAGAAGGTGCAAGGGCCATCCTGTTCAAGGGAGTGTGGTTTCAGTCATCATCAGCCCATGTTTCTGTCTCCAGATATTATACCTAGGGAGAAGAATGCAGAAGCTGGAGGAAGAAACCAACCTCGGAAAAATGTAGGGGGTAGCCAGCATGATCACAAACAATTGAGTTAGCATCTTTGTAGGTGTTCACCCTTCTCATCTCCTTCCTCTCCATAAAAGTGGGCCAGCAAATCTGTTTCATCTTGCACTGGTGGGGAACTGTGGCTAGATATTACACTTCAGTCAAGGCGCAATGATCTTAAGCTAAAGGGAGGTTAACGGCTGAAAACATGTTAGCTTGAAACACTTGCAGATGATCTGAGCACGCCCTCCATTTTAAGGAAAAAATAGCGAAGGATCCAAACAGAAGCATATGGGTCCAAATATCCTGAGTTGGGCAGGGCTATGACTTGGAAACCCTTTTGGATCTAGAAGCAGGTTCCTCCCATCTTTATGCAACAGGACAAAATTAAACTGCAGATCTGAACTCCATCAAAGTGTAGAATTTTCAAAATGCAAAGGTGGACTTTTTTCCTAGCTTTAGTTTGGCGGTAATAATTTGTTGTGGGATTGTGGTTTGAGTGGAACAAAATGTTCACAGAGACGTGAAATCTGACAGTTTTTAATCTGTTAAACTACAAAACTTGGCCATACTAATTGGAAGAGTTATTAATCTAGGTTAAGTTTGGAATGACTTTTCAATGAATTTTCAGCAGGTTGTGGCTTTGGCGAAAGGCCATGGAAAACTTGGTAGTTTCACAAATTTTTAAAGTGAAAAGGGGGAAAATTGTGGTGATTTTGCTTGAGTTGTGATTTAAGACTTTAGACTTGGTCAAACTGAACAGGCTGCAAGTCCATGAGAACTAAGAGAACAAGTGCTGCAAATGAAAACTTTCCCACCAAGTGCAGCAGAGATGTTTCCCATCAGTTCGGCTCTTTAGCTGATAAGCAGTAAGAGATGCATCCAGTTTCTTTGTAAAATCAGCGGGCAAGAAGTTCTACAAGGCCACAAAAGGAGCTGAGGAGTATGAAGAAACGGGATAAATGGTTCTGAACCTCTAGCTTCCTTGCTACTAGATGTTCACTAATTTGGAAGATCTGTAAGTCTTCTTAGCAGGGGGAAATCGCCACAGAGTAAAAAGAACAACTGCTGAAAAGCTTGACAGTGACTAAACATGGTAGCTGCATTAGCCAAGATGTCTTTTTTTGTCTATCTGTAAAAGCATCTAGTTGGTAAAAGCAAACAGTAACTTTGGGAATGTTTGAGAACTTTATTGTGTAAAGAAAGGTCTTCTTAGTTGTCTCAGTGGTGAGACAGTCTGCTGGCGAAAGACTCACTGGAAGTGTGTGTCATCACTGACGATCTATTTTCTCAGATTTTTTAAGGTTAGAATAGACCTGAGGATCTTCTAGACAGATCTTCATTGTAACAGAACCCATGGGACCTACCTGGATTTCTTCCCGCTTGAAATTTCTCGATTTCCTCCAAGCTTTATTAGAAACTGGTCAATAACAAGGAACATATTGGTGAGTAATTCTGGCAGTTAATTAGTCTCCCCTCTGAAAAAGTGTCTTATTTCTGTCAGATTTAATCTAACTTCAGCATCAGACCATGAGATTCGTTAAACGTTTGTCCAATAAGTGAAGGAGCCCATCTTTGTGAAAGCTCTGCTGTCTGTGTGGCTGTAACTCATTAGTAACAAGTCATCCCTGAGCCTTCCTTTGGACATGTCACATAAATTGAGTTCTTGAGTCTCTCAGAATAAGTCATGCTTTCCTATCCTTTAATCGAGTTAGTGTGGTTTTTTTTCTGAATCCTCTCCATTTTTTTTCAGGAACCTTTTTCTGAACACCAAAACAATTGTAGGAGCCATCACACCATTGTGAAACACAGAAGAGACCTTGCTCCTTAATGGACCCTGCTTTGCACAGCCAAAGGCTGTCTTGGCCTCTTTGAACACTTGAGCTCATGTTCAGCTAACTTTCTACCAGGATCTGGAAATCTCTTCAGAATCACCAGTCTCCTCACTGGCTAAGTCTGGCCTCCTTTGCTGTCCCTTACTCGTACTGTGTCATCATTATGGAGCAAACTGGATTCATCTCCCAGGTTAGCTGTTACGTCTTCGCCACTGACCGGTCCCTCTCAGTCTTCGTCTTATTTGCCAACTCCATCAGCAGGGAATGGTTGTTAAAGAGTGAAGGGCCAAGAACCTAGCTCATGAGATTCGCTGATTCCCCAAAGACAGTTTTATGTGAGGACCTGTCGGTTGGTAAAATAGGCCAACAGTATCATTCACATCAGCACTATTACCTTTACCGATTAAACCTGTACATGCTTCAACATTATAAAATTATTTGGATAGGGTCTGTTTTTAGTAAGTTCATGATAATTTCAATGTAAATATATTTTTTCCCCTTAATTCTTAATGGAGTCCCCAAATAACCGTTCTATTATTTTGTTCAGATTGATGACAGGCTGACAGGCCTATATTTATTCATGTTATCCTAGTTACTGTCTTTAAGTGCTGGCACAACATTATCTTTCCTGCACATCTCTAACTTCTCTAGTGCTCCAAGACTTATTCAAAATCAGCAGCAGGGGTTCAGTGAACATCTTTGCCTCTTGGATGCAAATTATTCAGGAACTGCCAATTAAAAATTTCTAAGTTTAGAAATTATTGTTATAAAAGAAAGGCTTGTTTTTCTTAAATAAGATGCAATGCATTATCTGGCTTTCCCCCAAATACAAGTGGGAAATATTTACTCAACATTTTTACTTCTTTGGGTTTATTATTGGCAGACTTAGCATGTCCATTTGGAAGCAATATGGTACTTTTGTGATGATCCTATTTGTAGCTAACATACTTTTTAAACTCCTGCTGACCATAGATGTCTACTTGTGTCCTTTTCTTACCATACGGCTATAATTTATAGCCTGTAATTCATATCCATTACCATCAATTTACTCTTTTTTTGATTAGTGACACCTCTGGACAAAAGTCTTTACTACAGTTTCTCAACTTGCTAGACATAAGAGGACCCACCCCAGAGAGACCCCTTGTGAACAGCCAGCAATAAGCAAAGCTTTGACCAAGCTCAAGCCTTAGCAGACGTCAACAGTCACTTAGTGAGGAAAGATATTCCTCACAAACCAGGATCCATTAATCTTAGTTGTCACTGATCTGCTGTCATTAAGCATTTGTCAATCATCCACATTTCTCCCTTTAAATTCTTCCTTGTGATATTTCCACTTTTCTGAAGCCAGGCTTTTCAGAATACCCAGTCCTGGCTGGGGCTGTGTGATGATGATCCCAACAAACATGATCCAACTATGATGGCTTGCATCTATGCAGCTACCGCTTTGCACTGTCCGATATATCTGCTGGTAACCTGTAAAGAAAAAAAATCTAGCAGATAGTGTGTTGCACACCAGATTTTACACACTACATTTTGTACACTGCATGCCTCTAAGTTATGCTATGTCCTCTGTATGTCTGGACATGCCGTAAATGTGTTGGTAGATGCGATGGGAGATCTCTCATACTACACAGGCTGCAGCACCCATGACAATGCAGTTTTTTGTCCCTATGCATCATAATCCAGGGAGCTAAATTCACTCTTCCCTGTTGGCTTTGGAGTTGATGCTGGTTGTACCCATCTCAGATACCAGTTCTGAGGACATTAATACATAACAATATGAGAACGTTCATTCATGAGTTGCTAAAAACTTGTAAGCAGGCCAAACCCCTTTTCACAAACAGTGCAAGTCCTCCTTAGCTTTTGCTGCTCAGCCGATCCTCCTGAAATACGCAATAAAGATTGATTTAAACATTCCAGCCATGGGAATCTTCCCACCAGATTTCAACGATAGTGACCAGGTCAAGCTTGTGTTTCTACAGGAGCAAAAATTGTTCCCAATTCACTATACAAGCAATTACAGGAAGTCTTCTCTTGGTCTACAAAGATATTTTTCCTGAACTTTCTGATTTTGTGCTAAAGGAATGGTTGGATCTTCTCTTGCTTGTCACCCCTTTGCTCCAGCACGCCAGGAAGGTTGGTTCCTTCCTGAGATGGAGGCTCCCCAGCCCACCGCAGCCCCTGCACCGGAGAACAGAGCCAGCCGAACCACAATCTAATGATAGCCGCTCTTGACATTTTAAAATGGCCAGTGGTAATTTTGCTTATGAAATAAAGTTTCTAGCTGTTTCTCACATAGCACAGGACACAGCCTGTCTCAGTGCAGATTGAATTATTATAATGAAGCAATCATCCTTTTACTGCCAATCTACCCGTACTCTGACAGGGTTGTGCCAAGCGATAAACAGAGACAATAGCAAATGCAACTAAGATGTTGGCTGGCTCCCTCCAAAAAGTCACCTCAGGTCTTTACAGAGGCATGGAAAGAGAGTCTAGGTTGGGCAAATGTTCTGTGATAATTAGGATGAGGATAAAGAAGTGAAACATGAGGTCATTCTTCTTTGAATGCCTCATTTATTCATTAAGTTTATTAGGATAGTCTGGCTGGTTTTCGTATTGATTTAATGGAAATGTGTCACTTCTTGAAATTCCCAGCTTTATTTTCTTGTTGGTATTCAGTTTTGGGTGAAAAGCACAGAAAGAATAAGTTAACTCGAAACAAGCTGGTCATCTATTAACACAGGCCAATGTATGCCTTTTGTATGTGTTTGTTGGATGATAATGGTGAGGCTGAGGCCAGTCACCCTAAAAATCATTCTCCAAAATGAAACTAAGTTGTACTTAGGGCTGATGGCTTGCTCTGACCACAGAGGCGGAGTCTACCTGAAGCAAGTAGGCACCCAAGGCTTGCATAAACCCAGGGCAGGATTCATCTCACCAGGCTTTAGGAAGCTAGAAGGTACGTGCCTGCAAATTGGCCACATACTCAGACTGGTTTTGTCATCAGTGGAGAAGAGTAGGTTTGTTTAAGGCCTTCCCTTCCTGAAGTAGGTGTCCACACAGGTGTCCCCACAGTCTTCCATTTTAATTAACCATTTACTCATTCTCAGCAGCCTCAAACTCTGTAGGCAGCGCCAGTTCCCGCAGCAGGACTGCTCGAGGAGCAGAGTCCTGCCCAAGCTGGGTGAGAGTGGCAGAGTGCAGGTTTAAGCCAGCTCATCATTTTGCATTGAATGTGTGGTGATTTGATCCATTTCTTTAGATTTCAGAATTTGAGAGAGAACAGTGCAATTCTCACAGCTCTTCCCTTCTGACAGTTCTGCCAGACTTGGAATGCTCTTCAGCCATTTGGGAAGGTATTATACTTGCAAATCCATTTATTGCTTTGACTTTGGCATTCTCATTAGAGCCCTGGCTGTACATCTGAACTATTACCCCAGCTCGGTTTACCTTCTTCTAAACTTTGCTGATATGTGAGGTGTTGGATGGGTCCTGTGTAAAGCATATTGTCCTATTAAAACACAGTTAAAGAGTCTTGTAAACCCTGGAGATTAACCCCAATGTTTATGGAGAGTTATAGATGCTAATTCTTGCATACTTTTCATTCCAGAGCACGGCCTGGTGGCAAACATTCTTGCTACCCCACAGCATTTACGTCAATGGGATTTGTCCATGCTCTGATTCCTTAGGACAGAGAAATGAAATGGTGGGAAAGTGAGGAATATGGGCATTTACCATCCTGCAGTACATTAGCTGGTCATAAAATCTTATAGCTATCTCATAACCGGAGACCTCAGACTGGGAAATAGCAGAAGGACCTTCCCTAGAGGACAGCTTTGATTGAGATCGTATTGATAAGAGGCGGTCCTGTCCTACTGGAAGAAGAATTTTCTCTTTCATATTTTACTAATGTTCCTGTGATGGGGCACATCTGTGTATGATGTCCTCTCCTCCCTGTCCTGCCAAACATACCGAGTGGCAGCAGCATCCCCACAAACCTTCAGCTTCCTCACCAGCTTTAGGCATCTTAATCTGCCCAACACCCATCATTTTCTTCTCTTCTGGGTTTAGCAGATTTTTAATGTGAACAAACTTCTGCTTAGTGGTAAAATAGTAAATAAAAAGTGACAAACTTAGCTGTTTGGTGTATATGGGTGTAGCTGTAGGAAAATATGCTCATTGTGTTCATATAAATCTGTATATACATTGGTTCAGTGCATTTGTGTGTGGGGGTGTGCATGTGTGTATTCATGTGCGTATGCACACACATTTTGGCATGTATTTATATGGCTAAAATAAAACTGAGCAAATTTAATTTGTCTGACATGTAACTGCACCACTGTCTTTCTTGATATTTTAAACAAGTAACTTAATAGATCTCCATAAAGCCAGCTTTTTGGTAGAACAGCAAGACACATTTTGGGTCATATCATTTCTTTAGGAGACAACAGATATATCAATTATGACACTCAGTAAAGCCACAGCTAGCTCAGAAATTTGAACTTTATGGATAGATGGGCTTTTTGGGGAGAACTGAGGTTTATGAGAGGGACCACCAGAGGAACAACCATGGAAGGAGATCATGAGGATGGAAAGGTAATGCAGCTCTGACCAAGGGCTTTGGGAACACCTGCCAGCCAGAAAGGTTACAAGGGGTACCAGCAAAGAACTCCTTTCCTGATGCTGATTATTCCTGTCTTCAGGAGAACAGTTCTTTATACTTTTTTTTTTTCTTTTTGTCTAATTCAATAAATAAACAGATGCCATCAATAAATCAACTGGCTTTATTATCTTGTTGATTTGACATAATCTTATGGATTCCAAATTTTGGCTGACCACTGTGATTAAAAGGAGTGAAGTAGATGGAAATGTCACCCTCACACTAGCCAAATCAAGACCATTTTTTTTGATGGAGAAGGATTCTTGGAAACTTCAATGAAGAGAAAAAGTGCTCTATATAATTGGGAAACCATGAAGCAATAATAGGACAATTAAAGGGAAGCAGATCATACAGTCCTTTCTGGTTAGACTGCTACTTGACAAAGCTGGGCTAATAATTTGTCAGCAAAAATCAGTCTGATCAATTTAATCTCTTTTTTTCTTTTTAATGTATTTCCAAGAGAGCTCATGATTTTGAATGCAGTCATTAATCAATAATACTTGCTGGATAACTTTTGAAAAATATTTCTTAATCTCTTGGCCTAGAGCAGGTCACAGTGAGTAATAGATATTTACAATGCTTTGGCTGCATGCTTAGCCGTTTCGCATGCTTCTACTATCTGCCTAAGGAAGCGCAGCTTAAAGAATCAGGTTTCTATTAACTGTATCTGTTACCCAGCTGTATCTATGATGTAGCATGGAGGAAGGTACGCTCACCTGTATAAGAAGATTTTATGTGCAACATAGATGGTAAAAAAGACATGCTCCCTTTGGGTTTTGGAGCATGCTGGGGCTCCTGGTTTCTAGTAGCAGTTAAATCTTGGGAAGCTCTTTCCCTTGGAGCCCTTGCTGTGTCCGGCCTCAATAAATAGATATGACCAAGAGGTGTGTGAAACAATAATGCGTGCCTCCACGGTGACCTGTCTTCATACCCTTAACATTTGATTGTGCTCCCAAATTAAGCACCCAAAAAGGATGCCCTTATAAAGAGCCACAGGCATCCAGCTCCAGGTGCTGTTGAGCACAGCCGTTTTACACAGATGTAGCATGCAGCTAGTGTTTTTTTCCCCAACGTTTAGTCCAGTCAGAAATACTCACAAACAACCTTATGATTACCTAGTGCTTCTGAAGGCAAGATTTGCCCTGCCTTGTAAAAAAAAAAAAAAAAAAAAAAAAAAAGAAAAAAAAAAAAAAAAGAAAAATGAACAAAATGTCATCCCGGTTCACTTCTTAGTATTTAAAACTGCATCTGCACTACCTTGCAGACTGATTCTTGGGGCACTCGTGAGAAGACTATCTCCTGGCTGTGCTACTAACTTTCAGGTGCACCCTCAGGTTGGACTGTCTTGTAACTCCTGGGAGGAAACATGGATGCACATGGTATTTCGGGCCCTGTTGATAGTGCAGCTTGTGAGCAACATGCAAAACCTGGCACTCTTTTCTATCAGTCTTTCTTGGTTATCCTTTGTAATAATTACATCCTCCTGTGAACACTTATGTGGGCACTGCACAGAAATGTTGCTGATAATGGTTGAATTTCACCTCTTGTCCTTCCACAACAACTCATTTAGGAAACTTGCCTCACATGGGAGCAGCTTCTGTGCCTTGCTGACCCACAAGCTCACACCCAGAGCATGGGTTACAGCAGATATGAAGCCGTAACACCAGCAAAGACCTAAAGACAGTTTTGCCTTTGGATGGCTAAGAAATTTGAGTTTGTTATCTCAAATAGCTAAAATGCAGGGAGCCAAAATTACTTCATCTTGGAGCGGTGCAGAGTTGGATGAAGACAGCTCCTCCATAGAGGGAGAAGAGGAAAAGTTCCCCTTCCCAATCATTTACTAATTTCATGCCTGACACAGGATGGCTGATAGCTTTAAATAAGAAATCCCTTCATTGCATTTGCTTATGGAAGCTGATTGCAGCGGCTGATTTGCTGCAGGGCATGGACCAGGGCGCTGCGTGCGTTTCCTGCATCTGTGCAGCATCCCTCTGAGCACCACAGCTTGGACCTTGGGGCTACCAAAACAGTAGCCAGCCATGGGCTAAGTGCACTGCACCTTTCTAAGTAGAGAGTCTACCCCCAAAAAAAGCAAAAAACTATATAACTTGTAAAGGGTTCAGTGATATAAGGCTGGCAAGTTTTGCTCATATTCTGGGAGCCGTAGTGCCCGCTCAGGGTTTGTCTCCCTGGGGTTTGTCTCTCAGTGGAGCTAATTTGAACCTTTATTTTGCAAAAAATGTTATGTGCAAGCGACGTATGCTCCACTTGAGCAGGAATTTCTTCCGTGGTCACAGCAGGTCTTCGCAGGAGCAAAGGTGGCCGTGGGAGTGTTTGCAGTCTCACTCCTTCCACGTGCCCAGAGGGAGTGGAAAAGCCTCTGGGCTACTGTGCAGATCTTCCTCTGCAACGGCCTCGGCGGCAAGGCAAGGTGGTGGGCAGCAGAGTTTGGTCTTTCAGCATTATGGAGAGACCCCAAAACGTCAGGATTTCCTAGTCACTAACAAATGTACCTTGACTAGATCTGGTTTATTTCTTCCTCAGTGAAGAAAAGAGAAGATGTTGTTGATAGGATCTGTAAAGAAGATGAATTGGGAAGAAACCAGCAGAGCTGAGTGTCTTGCAAGCTGAAGCAACATGCAGCTGTTGAGTTTGGTCTGGATGAATGATTGATTGTGCAGTTACTGGAAAACATGTCGTTTGAGTGGCAGTGCAAGCGGTTTGTCACAAAGCCTTGGGAGATGCTGGGTTCCCGCTAACCGTGGTTTCCCTCTAACCATAGTCTCCCTTGCATCCGCTGACGAGCAGGGAGCCTCTGGGGGGGGAGTGTGGGAATGCCGGCTGCATGGCAAAGGGTGGCAGATGAGGTGGACCCCGCGGATGCTGGCCGCCCCGCCAGCCACCCAACAGTGGGAAAGGCAGCCAGCATTCCTGTCGGAAGTGCAGGCTTTTTGTGGAAGCCAAGGCTGCAGCATCACCAAGTGAACAAAAAGTGGCAGCCTCAAATGAAAACAATTTGGTGGACTGAATGAAATTGGTAAAAGATTTGTGTTGCTTAGAAACATGCCACTCTGCCTTTTTGCTTGCGAGGTTATAGCCCACAATGATGACCACAGAGACAGCAACCGGTAGCTCATTGTTTGTGAGGAAGGCCCTGTGTTAACTTTTTGGTGTCCCAAAAACTCCTTGTTGCAAGGAGTCTGTGACGATTGTTAAAAAATCTGTTGCCTGTTTTTAAAATAGACTCTTTCTCCCATACCTGAGCTTGTGGTGTGGGGCTTTAGCTGGCTGAGCACAAGAAGGGGAGGCTGACAGTAGATTGGATTGACTTTGACATTCACACCATCTCCAGCCTGCCTGGGCTTGGGTTAGCATTGAACGGGCTGTGGCTTAGCTGGGGCTGCCCACAGCTGCTTCCCTGCTTCGACTCTGCATGGGGACTCCTTCAGACAAGCGAGGCTGGAGGGACACGTAAGGCAGCTTGTCTGGTCTGACCCCTGAATGACGTTTTCCTGCTTGGATGAGCACAGCAGAAGAAAGAAGGTGCAGATCATGGGAAAGTGGTGAGAACCTCCCTTGATGAGCCAATTACTCAGACTTTCCCCCTCTGATTGTGTCAGGTGCCTCTTTCAAAAACCTTAACTCACACTGTTAGGAGTTTAATTTTAGGCTCATGCCTCCCACATATGGCTTTTATACTGTGGGAAGCCTTCAGACATATCACACTTAATCTGTTTATCCTTACTCATTTTCTTGCCATGCTCGATATTTGTTTTTAATCAAGAACAACTTTTCTGTCTCATGTGTTCATCCAGCTAAATGGTAATGTGCAGTTCTGCTCCAAGAAGTCACTATGTGCTTGCTGCCTCGGTTCAAAGCTGGGCTTGCTGAGTTGGCTGGCAATATGGCTTTTTCTTCTGCTGCCCCCGAGCAGCCAGCACAATTCTAAGGCAGTAAAATGAATTATATTTTATTTTGTGCCTTATCAAAAGAAATGGCAGATAAATTCTCTGTGTAGCACTTTGAGGATGCTTGTAGGACTTTTCCTAGGAGAGGAGTTAGTAAGGACAGAAAGATTCCTGTTTTGAGTGATACTGTCCATCCGCTCGCTAGAAAACCCCCAGTGAGTGGAAGCTTGGCTCTTCAGAAGACAGCAGAGCTTTGCTACAGACTTTCACAAAACCAGGATTAAACTCACCTACTTTTAACACAAATTAAGCAAATTTTGCACCCAATACATCTGACACACTTTCCATTGAATTCACTAAGTTGCTGAAATGGGTTCTTGGATCTGAAAGACAATAAACTCAGAGCCACAACCATATCTTGCTGGGGAGCCTACACTCTCATACAGCAGCTGATGTTGCCAAGGCAGAAGTACTTGGAGCACAAATGCAGGTGTTTTAGTTCTGTAAACCCTGGAGTCAAACTGGAGGAAGAACTGGATTAAAAGAAAATACACTCTTCCTTCCCTTACAGTCATTGAAGCTGTGATGGAGAGAAAGGAAAATGCTCATCCACGTGTATCCGTACAGTATGAGTTTGCAGGGTGTTAGAGCAAATAACTTCTATGAAACCAGCTTTGTAAAAAGATAAGGAGAAAAGGTGTATGTGGATTTTTCTTCAGCCATCACATTTTAATCTGCTCCTTTACTTCTATCAGCTATTTCAGGGAATGTGAGCTGTATTTGGGAATACCTGACACACACATCAGGTATTTTCCATGTCAGAATCACCATTTGGGAGATATCATTATGTTTTTCTGCACTCATTTTTATCTGTTAGTGAAAGAGATGAGTGAATGAATCTATGTTCCCGGCAGAGCTGCCCAGGTGGGATGGACATCCCGTACACACAGCCTCATCACAGATGCTGCCAGGCACCAGCGCTTTGAAACTGCTTATCTTTCTCCTTCCATTTCTGCATACAAAATACCTGCCAAAAAGTACGTGCCCTGGAGGGGTCAAGGGCTAGGTGAGACATAACCATACCTAATTTTTCTTCTACCTCTTGCAGAAAGCATCCTCCAAACCTCTTCATTTAACCTCTTCCCTGCTGTGGTTTATAAGGGGCATTTTTCTGTGTGGCCAGGTTTTACAGCATCCTGCACCGACGTCAGTGTGTTCCTTCTCTGCTCCTTGGAGCATCAGCTCCCATGTGGGTGGCCAAGAGGGGCTGCACCGCAGAGCTGTGGTGTGACACTGCCGGTGCACAGGGACAAGACGGGGCACATGTGGGCTGCTGTTTCACTCAGCCATAGATGTAAAGACAAGCTTTAGCCGATCTGTGTGTAACTCCTGGGTGAGCAAATCCCTGGCCTGGTCCTTATTAGCTTCTTTGGGCCCAAAGCCTTGGCACTGCCTCAGTTCTCATGTGGCTTCTGGGGTTGATGAATTAAAAAATTATCTACGTTTTGCTTTCCTGGAAGATGGTACAGTCATGGGACAGCTGGGAAAGCGGTGACGTTACAAAAACCAGAGAGTGACCATGGGGCAGCTGGAAGGGAAGAGATGCTTAGTCAGATGGTTTGCTCTACTCTGGGCCAGAATTTCTCCCCTGCTGAAGAGGTATCCCAGTATTAATTCCAGGTGTCTCCTGTTATGGTGACAGACAGTTTTGGTTTCTGTCAGCACCCACATAACTCAATGACTACTTCTTTATAGAAGTAGCCATCAACGACTCAAACCATCTGACACTCCACAGGCAGGTGTAAGAAATGCCAAATAAAAAATACAGAACATCAGTAAAACTTCTAGAGCAAGGATGAGATTTGAATTATTTTTTTTTTTATTTCAGACCGAAAAAGAAAACAAGTCTTTAAACTTTGATCTTTTTATATGTCATCAGCTAAAGCGACTATAATCCTACGTTAAAATAAAATATCCTTCTTAAATTGTCTTTAAGTTAGTCTTACCCACATTTCAGTCAGGTACTGAAGCAGCAAAACAAAGCAAAGCAGTTTTTCAGTCTCATAAATCAAAAAGCTTTTCCCATCATACTAAAGCTTTGTGCCAGAATTTATTTTACAGATAAATGTACACATATGCTCTGCCTGAAACATCCACAATTGCTAGAAAACACAGAGAGGCTTTGAAGGATTAAAACAGAACATGGGACCTGCAAATAGAGCTTGGCTAATAAGGGGTTTTTTTCAGTTCATTGGCAGTACTGAAAGAACTAAAACACATTTTGTTTCAGGTTGCCTCAAAATGAGAATATTCAAAGTGTTTTGGATGAATAGAAGAGTGAAAAAAATCATTTGTGGCTGAACAAAATTGCTTATTGTGCCTGAAATCAAACTTTACAAGTATTTAAGTGAAGCAGGAGCCCTGTTTATAGTCACAAAAATGTAGCATTTAATCTTAAAAATACAAACATTCAATTTTTTTTTCACTTTGTCAAGGTCTTTTGAGGTCTTATTTTTCTGACCAGTCCAACTAGGCAACGTTGGACATAAATTAGAACTGTTTTCGGTCAATCTATGTCAGCATTTTTCATGAAAAATCTATAGCCATAAATGCCATCCATCTGTCCAGCCAGAAAGCATGATGTTACCTGCTTCTAATTTGTGCAATGTGTGATTCACTAATGACATGCAACTGTTAGAAAATAATCATGAACTCTCAGTCTTACAGCAGTCCTCTAGTTTTTCGTCCTTTTAGGGTAATATTGTACTGAAAAAATGAAAGAAGACACTGGTCTCTGCTGCCTCTTTGGGGGAAGGTTTTTCTCTGAAGTGTCAACTCCATCTCCCATGCAGCTGCCTGCTAAGGCTGCCTGGCATGAATAAGTTTGTAGACCCTAAGTGAACAAGTTCTTGAATGTTGTAATCAACTAGTGTTTTTAATGGTGGGAAAACTTCCATCTCTCAATGGGCTCTTACCTAAAATACATTATGCAAGAGACTTTTACCATTCAGTCCTGAGGTTATGCAGAAAGCTATTGAAAATTCATAATACATATTATTTTACATAATAATGTTTTATGTGCAGCACATAGTCTAAGTTATTTGCTCTGCAAAGACCTGTGGTAAAACATACGTTGACTTTAGTAACATTTCCTTTTTCTTTTTTTTTTTAATTTGCAACATATATGGCTGTTGAAGAGCCAGTGCTTTCCTATCTGTGACAGCCTTGTATTTGAGAGCCAATATGGGAACAGAAGACTCATATAATGGGGAATGAATATATCTGTCAACGTCGTATTTCTTTCTGGCATATTAATGCATATCATGGGGTGAGATCTTCAGTTGCTGAATATTGGGCCCCTGTGTGTTTCCTCTGTATAGCGTACTGTGAAGTCCAATGGTTGTAATGCAACAACAAAGCAAACCCACTAAGCCTGGAGCAACTGCAGTGTTTCATAACCCACAACATGAACACAGTGGAGTTCATGTGCCAGGACGCTCAAAGCAGCTGTGCAGGCTCCCGACCCCTGGGGAGTTCGACGTTGCACCTCGATCAATGGAGATCAGGACTTTGTGAAAGTTAGCATTTGTGTTAATTAGAATAACTGAGATGCTTGTCTGTTTTTTCTTTTGATCTCTATCATCCATGGATACGTGTGCTCAGGCTAGAGAGTATTCCTTTGACTAGGAAGCCCACAGTGCTTTTTGTTTCTTGGTATTGTCCCACAGGACTGGCTCCCTGGACACAGTGGAGGCGGATTTTCAGAGGGTTAGTCAAAATCTTTTCCTTGCTGGAGATTGTGTACAGTGACAGGAAACAAACACAGAGGAGGGCATGGAAAAGCAGCAGACATTAAAAGCACTGTCACATGCTTCTTTTCCATTCTCAGAAACGCTGATTGTATACTCTGCTTGTTCTCTATGAGGAAGAAGTCATGGGGGTGAGGACAGGGGGGATGTCTTTCAGCTCACTGAGGAAATTACTTCTCTCTGCCCTTCTCCACATAGGAATGGGAACCCTGCAAGGGAATCCAAAGGGATGCACAGTCCCAGAAGGATGTGTTATTGGTAAAATATGGTGCTTTGCACAACTTAAGAAATGTAGCAGCCGTACATTAAATCATGTGCATCGATGGGAAAGACATTTCTACCCTGGGTAAGATCATGTCTTTGGTTCTGCAGATTTACTGCTCGGCTGTGGGGGGCTCATGGAAAGTCCTGAGTATTCTGGTATGAGCTGTGCTGTGGAGGTGGGGAAGGTTTACCCCTGCCTTGGGCTGGACCACTCTCATAGGGCAGTGTAACTCTCTGACATGATCCAATTCTGGACTACAGAGGACAGCTACTCAGAAAATCAGTCTGGAAACAGCAAGTTGACGAAAAACCCAGAAACCAATTAAAAAAAATATCCTTTTCAGTTCCAGAGAAGTCTAGGCTCCTGCAGAAGATCAGTTCCTGTTACTTATTTGCATTGTGTTGCTGCCTGCAGGTATTACTGAAATGCCAGCAGCCTGATGTGGCCAGCACATATTAGCAGCAGAATGAGTTACAGTGACCTTCTGGCCAGCAGTCAAGCAGCAAGTACAGAAAACAGATGCAGAGGGTACCACTGACAGAGGGGCAGTTACTATGAGGGTAAGCTCTTGCTGTTTCCCAGTAATATACTACAGTATAAAATTGCTCAAGGTACAATTTTGGCATGTCATGTTCCAGCCTGCACCTTGGCTGAGGAAGACTATGCCTGACAATGTGATGTGTGAAGATTGATTTTTTTTTTTTTCCCCCATGGGTACCATAGCACAAAGTGAGGACCTGAGTCTGTCACCACGACCTTGATGGTCCACACAGCCCTGCAGGGCACTGCAGTGTCTATGCTGGAGATCTATTGGGGCTAGGGCCCCTCACCACTCAGGGTGGCTGGAGTCTTGAATCCTTTATCAAAAGCCTTCTTCCACAAGAAGAATAAGGGAAAGAAATGTATAGATGAGGGAAGACTGAAGGACAGTAAAAAAAGCAGCCAAGGTGCAGTGTGTGAGTAAGAAAATCACTGGACATTTCGGTCTGTACAGTGTGGCACCCAGCCAAACTGCGATACCGTGCACTGTTTATCATGAGCAACAAAGTGAAAAAACTTCATGGTCACTCTGCAATTTGTCAAAAAAGACCCAGGCAGAGAGGCATGTCATGTGAAGTACAGGGAATGTAAGTGGGGTTTTGCTTTTCCAAAGGCAAGCGACACACGTGATCTCCCCCTAACCCTCCCACTCCAAAACAAGTGGTACTTGGTAAAGACAACCCCAGTCAGTGATGCTAGGGGAAGGTACCCCCTCCTCACCCTTCAGACTGGTGTCTCTTTATAGGAAGAGAGACCTGAACAACAGCAATAACCCTCTGCTCAACCTTTCTCAGCTGACTGATTCACTCTTTTTATGGAGCTAACCCATTCGTACATGTCCTTTGCTCCACAGGCAGAAATGATTTGTCGTTGTCTTCTGGTTTTTTGCAGTAGAGTATTCTTGCTCCATGCCCGCCCAGATCCCCTGGGGCCCTGTGTGGCAGAGAGACTGAGAGCTGGGTCCTGTCCTTCCCAGCCTGCATGCCCGAAACCCATCACACCACCCTCGGAGGCTCAGCATTGCCTAAGAAAATCATACATTGAAATGTAGGGCATGGGACTTGGTCCCGTTTGCTCCTTTCACCAGTGATGTCAGCTCAGAGCAGGGGTTTCATGGAAGCTGGTAGCTCTGGTGGGTTTGGATCTCGTCAAGAAGAGGGTGGGACTGTGAAGCCGTAGATAGGGAGGACGGGTGGGTGGCCTGGGAGGTCAGTGGGACCGTTCCTTGCTCTGAAGCAAGCCCAAGTGTATCTGCATTGCCCCTGGCAGCCTGCTCGTTCCCAAGCATTTTGGACCAGCTCCCCACTTCTGTGCCTGAAGTGTCTCAGAGATCCCCAGCATAGCTGTCCCATGCCACCAAGTCTGAATTTCAGCATTTAATATTGTTCTGAGTATTATTTACAGCGGAACCCTTTTTCTAGACTAAATGAATTACTCCCTCATCTTTTCCCAATAAATCATACGCTTCCGTCCCTTGCAGCTCGTCTTGCTCCTTTTCCCTATGTGGTCCCATTGCCTGCATCCTCTGCAGAGCCTGGTGCCAAGGTCTGGGTGCAGGGCTGCTGCTCAGGGCTCCTCAATGTGGAGCAGAGCGGAGTAATTGTTTGCAGTGCTTGCTGGCGTGTCCCAGAATGACATTTGCCTTTTTTCCAACAGTATCACATTGTCGATTCATGCTCACTCCCCGCTTCTCTCTGACCCCTGGACCAGTTTGCGCAGTAGCCTGGTCTGTCTCACCAGCTTGTCCCTCTTCTGGGCACCCGAGTTTTCCGTCCTGAATGCCACCCTCCACGTCCATCTTGCTGAGTTTCACCCTGATGGTTTCAGATCTGTTTTACTTTATTTTATCAGGACTGCTTTGAATTCCAGTTTTGTCTGTGAAAGTGCTGCTCAGGCCTCTCCAGCCTCACATTGTTGAAAATCTTACTGAAGCCAAGATATACCACATCTACAGCATACCCCTACCCACCAGCCCTGTGACCCTGCCAGAGAAGGAAATTTGGTTGGTTTGACATAACTTGCTCTTCACAAATCCATGTTGGCTCTTTCCCCTCCCCTTGTTATCCTCCGAGAGTCACAAACTGATTGTCTAATAATTTGACTGAGTATTTTTCAGGGCATCAAGCTTTGGTTGACTGCTCTATCATTCCCCAGGTGGTCTTTCTCTCCCTTTCTAAAGCCAGGTACCATGCTTTGCCCTCAGTTAGTGAATCCCACATCTCAAAATTCATTCACACCTGGCTTATTGGGAGCACTCTCCATGGGATTGCCAGGAGCACCAGCAGTATGCAATGAGTACATGGCCAGTCCTGTAGCTAGATCTACACACTCTTACTGGCCAGCTTTCAATGAACCATGTGTTCCCAAAAAGCAGTTTGCTGTTTTCCAACATGCAGCAAAAGCGGTGTCATAGGAAGAAAGGCTTCTGCAAATAAGTTAAGTCAAGATCTGCTGTGTAATTCTGGGAGCTGAATTTGTCCCATGAGAGGTGAGTCTCCATACATAGGTCTGGGAGTGATGCCTGAGCTGACCAACAGAATCACTGCCTTTTGCTGTATTTTTGGAAAGTGTCACAGGGAGTTAGCTCCTCTAAAATAATAATAATAATAAAAAAAAATAGTGCAACATCCTCACATTCGCCTCTCCTAAAACATCTTCTGGTGGAGTTCTCCCCTGTTCCCTTGAGATTCACTGCTGAGTTTTCTGAATTTGGGAATGATGTCATTTCCTTGATCTTAGTCTGGTCCCCCAGCCACCTAATCCTGTGCTACTTGCACCTACCCACCTGACTTAAATCCCTGTGCGATACCTTTTACAGATGCCTTCTTTAAAGATAAACATATGTTATAATAATAGTAAAATAACACATTACTCTCGCAGACCTTCACACTCGTTAACACTCATCTGGATCTATGCAACCTCATTTTTATGTGTATAATTTTATTTCCATAAATTTTAAATCCATACCTAGGCTGTGGGATTTAATCGCAGGTAACTAATGCCTTTCTTTATGAATCTCACTGTTGGTGCACTTAAGTGTAGTGCAGAGAACAAAGCACAAGAGTAAATTTCTTTCCTGGGGACCATATGTTAAAAGAATAAAGCTCTGACTTAATGCCATAGACTTGCAGAGTAGCACAGTCAACAAACCACTATTAGATCGTGGGATGAATATCGACAAGTTCCAGAGTATTGTTTAAGCCTGTTGCTATAGTAATTTGAAATTTTGTTCTATCAACTACTTAAAAAAAAGGGATGAAACAACACATTGGTATTTAATTCTTCGCAAATTTGCTGTGTTGGCAACACTGAAAGCAGAATCATCTGCTTTTAAAATAAAAGTGGAGCATGGGCATCTCTACGCCAAGTTACTCTGCAGTTACTCTGCAGTTACTCTGCAAGGGTCTACTTACCCTGGAAATTACTTTTTCATATTAATGGAGAAGAACAGTCCTTTTCTTGCTCACTCAGCCGATGCTTTGAGGTTCACAGCTCCAAACCAAATGACACTACCTGTTTCTGGAGCCACATAACTTTATAATTTCATGTGAAGGATAAGTGTTTTAATGGGTAGTCGCAGAAGGGCACAGGGTCATGTAGCGAGCTTTCCTGAGCAGCGAACGCCGAGGCTCTTAAGCACAGTGCAGGAAGGCATGTATCATCCATAATATATGGACGACCCCTGAGCAGACTTTCTGCAGTGTGAAAAGATGGTGTGGCTGTGTCAGGGGACAGCAGAAATGAAGGTCAGGAACCTGGGCAAGCCTGAGGGGACTAGATTAATTGTAGGATGCGGCAACGGATCAAGCATTGACTCTTATCCAAGTTACTTCTTCATAGCTGTAGCAACTGTGTGAGGCTCGTGTGCCTTAGCGGGACCCGACAAACTGACCACTAATAATTTTTCTTTGTTTCTTATGCATTTCCTTCCATACCTTTAGTAAACCACAGTGCAATCTTCTGAGACTGCATCAGTTCCCTCCTGCATGTACAAAGTTGCTACAGAGGGTGTGTAATTTGAGAAAAAGTTTCTTTTGCATTTTCTCTGAAGTAGGCAGTATTCTTTTGCCCCTCTGTTTTTTACTGTTCCCTTTATAAGCAGTTAGAGGTGTCCTGCTAGGTAGTTTCTTAGGATTTTACAGTTACTTTTTCTTGATATAAAGCTGTAGTTTAACTCTTAGCGTTTTGTAAAACTGAGGCTCTGGAAGGGAAAGGAAAGTGCTTTTCAGTCTGTGGTACACACATTGTGCTGGTCTGTAAGGCAGCAGACGGGTGGTCTGTGGATGGATAAAAGAAGTAAGAAAATCAAAGCATGCCCATACACATCTGAGAAACAAACAACCTAGGGGGGGAAAACAGACTTAAAAATTAACATCTGAAGTTTAGCATCAATTGCATTTGGCTGCAGAGGAAAAGCAAATTGGCAAGCACTACACAAGCTGGCTCTTGACATTTTTTTCAAGCCGATGCATAGCTTTTGGAATAAGGAATGTTAAAAAGCGCTGTTGGGCAGTATTGCCCACACTGTTGCATAAGAGTTATAGAGACTGCAACATCGCCATGTGAAATTTGGTAAGTGCCTTTGTCTAAATGTCTGGGGATAGTACAATTGCTGTTGTGTCTTTGATTTGGCACCATACTGCAAATGATTAAATAGATGGCTGTCTGCGCTGAAGTTACTGCGTAAAGGCCTTTCATGGCAAAGACTGATAAAGTGACTTTCATCGCCTCGCGCAAGCCAGGATTTGTCACTCTGGTGAGTCTTGGTACCTGCCTGGGCATGCTCACTGTCCCGACTCTCTGCAAGAGCAACCCTGGAAGGGTTAAATCTTTCTATCGCCAGAACCGACTCACACCCCAGGGTGCAGCCTTTCTCTGAGGAGCAGGCTTTCCCCCTTGTCAGTGCTCAGAAACCGGGGGGCTGGCACTCTGCCCACAGCTTGTTTGTCAGAAACTGAGATCCTTTCTTTACCGAGTGCGTGGCCGAAGAGCAGCGAGCGTGTCTGGCCTGACCTGACAACGTCCTGTCATGTCCTGGGGCTGAAAATGTTTCTTTCAGCTCTGGTGACTTGCTGCTGGTGTGGTGACGGTTCTCAAGATCCACTGCATGACATCTTTTTTTGGTTTTTTTTTTTTCTTTTCTTTTTTTGCACCTTGCAACCCTGGCCGGTACAAATCTTCTACTTATGGCTCATTAAGCAAGCTTTTTCGCAAGGAAGGGTTTTGTCCCCTCCTCTGCACTGATCTTGACATGTATCACCCAGAAATGAAGACAGCGTGGTGGAGGGAGTGGAAGGAAAGGGGAGCAAACCCTCTGCACTTTCACTGAGGACTGCTCACCCTCTGCAGCTGCCACGAATGCATCTGAGGGATGCCCCCACAGCTGCATTTCATGCAAAATAGGTAAAGAGAAATTCAAACAGTCTTATTTGCACCTGCAACTCATTTGGAAAGTGCCACACTGCAGGCTCAACTGAAAGGTTTGGGATAATCTATTCTGGAGCACCATTGCTTGGGCTGCTGGCAAAATTGCTATCTGAATGGTGGGGCCAACAGATGCTTTTGCACATTTGTTAGGTCTCATATTTGCAGGGCTCCCCACATAGCTGTCATCTGGATCCTGACACACAGGATTTATAAATATTCAAAAGGTGACAATCTAGTTATTTTTGCATGAGTGAGTTGTCTGGGCAGTAGTGAACTGTAGCTGCTACTCCAGCCTGGAAACTGAGGTGGTTTGTGTCTCCTTGACTCCTTTTTCCATGGGAAACAATGGCAGACAATTTCATTCAGCATCGCCTACAACATCCTACCCCAAGCACTGTCAAACATCTCCTGGGCAAAAAGAATCTGGGAAGCTTTCTCATAGCTACACGCTGTAATGTGCAAATTTGTCTACTTGTCTGCATGATGCAGCTGCCGTGAAGCTTTCAATGGCTGCAGAGGAACTACCTCTGAAACCTTCTCAGAAATTCCCAAGGTATGCAACGCATCCATAGCCATTTTTAAGACCTGTCTGTGATTTTTACAATAATGTGCACTTTCTGGGCACTCTGTTGGTATAAACCAAGAGAGAGTCAAGGATTCAGTTAAACAAAACCAGTTGTTCAAGTGAAAGGACTTATACCACTGGACAAGACTGAAGACAAAGACCCCTAATTTTGGAACCACAAGCGCCGCGTGCTTCCCTTATAGCATACCAAAATGGGCTGGCAAGGAAGCCATGGTGCACGTCCCCATCTCTCCAAGCTCAAGATCTGGTCTATTCCCTTAGGGCCAACAGGAGTTTTGTCATATGCAGAAGCCCAGGAAATGTCACAGCTGCAAGTTTTGGGTGGGAGGAGAGGAAGAGTATGGTCCACTAAAGATCAGCACTCTTGGGCTCACTGAAGATCACAGGTGGAACTCTGGGGCAGCACCTTTCTGCACATGCCACTGGCAGCATCAGTGAGAATTAGTGGACAATTTGGACCAGTTTGTGAAGCAGTAGCTTGGAAATGAAGCAAAAATGACTTGGGAAAGTAATATTTAATCAAGCTGTGCTATTATGACTGAGAAGAAAATATGCTCAAAGAAAATATGAATGAAATGGCTAAGAGGACAGTTCACCTAAGTCCCACATAAAAAATATTTGGTCACCCTTACCTCACTAGCATACCCAAGGAAGTCTTGCAGAAGTTATTCTTCAGATATGACCTCTTTTTTTTTGACATTAATTCTTTGCAATGCAAGGATGGTCTCTGAAATGACACTGTAGGGAACCGTAACTCTATATATGGTATCTGTGAGTTTAGGGCGGGAATGCAAGCAGGCATATGTAGCCATCCTCTAAAGAAAAGGCTCCTGAAAAGTGAAGAATGACACTGTAAAACTGAGACACTCTCTAATAAACTAGGAGCAGTGGGCAGGTCGAAGCATTGGACAGGGCTAGAGCCGGGTATGCATATGCACACATGACAACAGATATGAAACCAGATAACATTTATTTTACTTAATCCTTGGTAGAGGCACATTCCTGACAGCAACTAGAGCACTGTATCTCATGTGCATTTCAGAAAAGCTATTTCGGCAGCAAAGAGCATGCCGAAGGGGCACACAGCCCTTTAGTGAAGGGCTCAAGTGCATGCCAGGTTAGTGCAATAACAAGCTTTTCACCAGGCTTATGTACAGATATCTTTCATTAGACCAGCTGATATTTGAAAAAAATCCCAAACAGGCAAATTGATGGACACACAGCTCTTTCCTCAGGACTCAGAAAGCAGCAGCATCGTCTTCCAGACAAAACACAAGTTAGAGACAATAACTCTATTCAACTCAGTTGTACTAGCTGACCAGTCAACTTGAGAGAAAAAGGGTGGTTACAGCCTGTGGGGTCAAGATAGGGTTTTAGCAAGGGGAAAGTGATAACACGTTTATTCGTTCAGAGCAAAGCTGGGGGCAAACAGGTCGGCAGGCAGCCCATGTGGGACGAGCATCATTCAGCTAGACAGAAGGAAGATCAAAGTACGCCTTAAATACATGGACTTTGTTGAGTCCATAACTCTTTTTTAACTCTAGGAGAGTTACGCATTTTCCTTTTCAGGATTGTCTTTTGGAGTTTTATCAGAAGCCACCCTTCAGGATGACCCTACGAGAGGTTAGAGGGAATGTTTGGTAAGAAATACTCTCTACATGGTAACTGGATGCTATGGTCCTTTATTAGTTGTCCAGCAGAGTTCACTCCAGCACATAAGTGTTGTCCAACTGCATAGTTTCCATAAGTCCTGTAGTGTACGGGTGCAGTGTGTGTGTGTCTGCGTGTCACATTTCATGGTGAGCATGTGAAGGCTCCCTGGATTGCAATGGGTCTGCTCGGAGGGCAGCCGTGCTAGGGTCTGCCGATGGATTTTTCTTCTGCTTGTTGCTGTTCACTTGTCAAGGGGGTGTTCAGTTTGTTTTGCTTCTGATTATGAGTTTGTTGAGGCTGGGGGCAATTCAAAAGTCAGGAAGCTAGATGCTGGGGAGAATGTCTTTCGAAACATATGGTTGTCTAACTCTGGTTGTGATTGCTTGCTGATTTTCCATGTGGATCCCATTAGGGTTTAGTGTGTATGTGAGAACCAATGGGTAGAGTCAGTCAGTTGGTTTGGGTTTTTGCGTTGAAGTAAGCTTCTGGTTGCTCATTCACTGGGGTTAGGGTTAGGGTTAGGGTTTAGAGCAGTTAGGGTTAGGAGCAGTTTCTTTGATAAGCAAAACCCAGTCATACACCAATGAAGTAAGTACCATCACTGGTCTCCTCCAGGTGACTAGTGGTCCCTGAGTGTCTCCTCTAAGGTACAGCAATGTAATATGTTTTAAGTGCTTGCAAGATCAGTGGAGGTACATGTGTTAATCTGCAGGCATGCTTGTGCATGGAAGATTTAGTGTGTCACTTCTGTAATGATAGTGCCCATGAAGCTGATAGAGGTGTAAGAATATTTCAAAGACAGCTTGATGGCATTGCTGATTACTGAATTTGCGATGGGAATTGAAAACAAAGTACAGGCTTCCAATCCAGATGGTGAACATGTGATTTCTGAATGTTGGTTAAAGCATAGGCTCGGTGACACAGTTATTTAAAAAGAAAAATCTTCTGTGAAGTTAGTTATAAAGAAGTTGGTGTGTTTTTGGGTAAACTAGGTGCTTATGGCCTGAATTTATTGAAAAAAAAAAATGGTGGGGTCAGGGATGAAGTGGGTGAGTTTGGTGGTATGCTTGGTTTGGGAATCTGTAACTAAACTATATTTTGTAGGTTCTTAAGAGAGGCTGCAATGCTCTCAGTGGGGATGTTGTGTAGGCAGTACTTGGCTGTGGTAGCATGAATGGTGCTAATTTGGGGTGCTTCATGTTACCCAGCCCATGGAAAAAATCCTCAGCTTTCTGGGTGAGGAAGGGCTGAGGATTGTTTCTCTGCCTTGTGATAATTCTTCAGGACAGTTGGAAGCAGAAGATCTGCCAAAGTTGGGGGGTTTTTTGTGTGTTGTTGGCTCAGGACAGTGAAAACACTGAATTCAGGATTGTTGTCTCTGTGCAACCTTTGTGTGCCTCAGGGCTTCCCAAACGCTGCAGCCGGGCAGCTGACCGGCCTCCGGCAGCAGCCAGGCTCCGGCTGCCAGCACTACGTGTGCACGCATGCAAAGAGCTGCCTGTTCTGCCTGCTCCCTGACCTCCTGCATCTCCCCCTCTTACTTGCTCAAATCCTCCCACGGAGGAAGAAGTTGCTGCAGGGCCGAGGAGTTGCACAAGCAGGGAGCTAGGGGGATATCCTGGGATTTTTCAGTCTTATTACCCTGCCTTGGGAAGCCGTTTGTCCTCCTTCAGTATTCCAGGCGGCCAGCCTGAAAAGAAGTCCTTATCCTGTGCTACAGGCCGGTCATATTCACAAAGGTCTCTTTGTTACACCCATGTCTGTTGCATTGTTCCTCTCCAACAAAACTCCTCTGCCAAAGCCCTGCCGTACTTGGCTCTGAAAGTGCCAGGCTGGTAGCGCAGGGGGTGAATTCCTGCTCGTTCCTCATGTCCTGCCTCCTGCCTCCTCCTGCCCCATAGCTTTCCTCTCTCTCCTGCTATGACGGGCAGAAGAACACAGGCAAGACATGGTGGTGCATCCTCCTTGCAGCCCATGTGTTTCACCGGCTTCACATAATCAGGTGGGCAAAAGTCCTGCTCTCCAGACAGGTTTGGGTAGGTTTGCCTAGTGTCAGACCTAGCACCTGGCCTCTGAGCAGATGATGGCGAACGGGCTTTCAAAAACAGGACTGGCTGCTCAGCCTGTGGGGAACTGAAGTGCTAAGCTCTTCATCATGCAGGAGGGTTTTTAACGTGGGCTGGATTCATTGGGAGGCTCCTCCCACCTCCTCGCTGCAGCCGTAGGAGCAACTCGGAGAACAGCAATATACACTTAAAAAAATGACCCTCCAGGATATGAAGCAAAAGGAGAGCAGTTACAGGCTCAGAAATGGAAGCACTGGGGCTGTCTGGGGTTGCCGCGCTCCTTGGTGTGTGCACAAAATCACACTGCCAGGCACCTGGGAACATTTGAGAGCTTTTTCGTTGAATGCACCCATTTCTGGTCCCTGGAGCAGGGGACACGCTGCAATCCCAGCGCAGCCAAAGGCTGTACTTTGGGTTCCTGTTGCTGGGAGCTTTACCTGAACTGCCATGCAATATTATTAATGCTCTCTTTTTTCTAGTCATCTGTCCCTCTGCTCCTGCGTGTGTTCACTACTGCACTTTTCACTACCTTAGAGGAAAATCAGGAGAGTTTTCCAATGAGTATTTCTGCTCAAGTTGACTTGTATTTCATAACAGGAGGCTTAATAGGGAGATAACAGAGGTAGGGATCAGTAAAAACCCTCTCCCTTTCCGCCTCTCTGGCTCTGCATCTCAGTCCTGCAAGGTCCCTGTAAGGCATCTGTCTGCTCCTGGCAAACGCCAGTCAAACACCTGTGAGCCAGATGTAAACAGCTGCATGGTAGGCGTCATTTGTGATCCAGCCTTAATACAAACCATGCTTAGGAATGGTTACAAATGGCTCCTTAAAAAAGACAAAATGCATAGCACAGGTGAGTAGCACCTCTTTTCTAATTTCATCTTTCCTTTTATCTTATTTGCTTTCATATCTACGCTATGGAGGACACTTTTGGGTGGCAAGATGAATAGCAGTTGAATTTCATTAATCTAGACTCAGTGTATTAAATCACTTAAGTAAATGCTTTAGTCATGTGCTCAGTCTAAACATTTGTTTAACTGCTTACCCGATTAGGGATACTTTAGTGCTATTACTTACCTTCACTAACACTAGTAGCTAGCCTGGCAGGCTGGCTAGTTCTCTCCTTGACATTTAACTTGGTGCATGTAAAATTACCTAATCCGAGAGTTTCTGATAGCAAATCCCTTTAAGCACTGCAATCCCAAGGCAGCACAGACTTTGCAAGGGCATTGCTTTACAGCAAAGTACCTTCTGAAGACCCCTCTGGGTAAGGGTAATGTGCCTTTTGCCTTTGAGACATCAGCGTTACAGGGTACAGTTGCCTTTGTTCACCCCTCCAGGGCTGGCTTTTCACTACTTGCTTCCCATTACGTTTTCCATTTTTGAATACTTTGGATTTATATCAGAGGCCCTTTTTTTTGTTTATTTATATTTTAAACTTGCAACTTCTTGCCTTGTCCAAACGTTGCTGTTAGCAACTGTAGGGAATGCACTGACTGTTTTCCAATAGTCTGTGTGCCTTTGCTGACGACTTCAACAAATATATTGAATTTCAATCTGGATCGTAATATTTTATAATCTCACTTTTTATAATCTCACATTCCAGGCAGTTACAGTTTGATTCTCCTGTCATTGTGAGCTATTCGTATTTTTAGCAGGCTGCTGAATAGTTCATGTTGTATCAGATCCTGCTGGTTTCTCTGTAATAGTTGCATTATAAGCCCTCAAGGAAACATATTCTGTAAAACAGGTTTGGCTCAGACTGGATGTTAAATAAAGGTTATAAAAAAGCTTGCGCTTTCTTTTCTTCATTTTCTTTCTTTCCATTCCTCCCCTTCCTTCTTTCCTTTTCCTTCTTTCCTTCTCTTTCTTCCTTTCTTCCTTTCTTCCTTTCTTCCTTTCTTCCTTTCTTCCTTTCTTCCTT
>VYXH01008436.1:0-59643 GCA_013397275.1 Burhinus bistriatus | reverse complement strand
CCCCGCCCCGCCTTCCTGCCATTCCACCCTCCATCCATGTCTGTTATGTGTCTGGTTTTGTTTGCCATATAGGGTGAGAATCCTCAGGAAAAAGAAAGCCTTGATGTTGTTCTCACCTACCATCAAGCAAAGTTGCTGAAATGAACTTGTAGCCACAAGAAGCAGGATCAAAAGGTACATGATAAATAAAGGCAATGTCAATATGCTGCTTTTGCGAGCCAATCTCAGGTACTTTTCAGAAACCTTTAGAAGGTGGAGTACCTCTAAGTAGACTTTTAGTGTTTTTCTAATCACACCTCAATAAAGCACTATGGCCTTGATACAGTCAATTGCTTCATGTTTACTTTATAAAGCAAACAGCAGCAATTAACTGGTATCCTCAATTGTATCCTTACTAAAATTTTGAGGGACAAATAAAATACATATCTAGAGATAACAAGCACATGTCTATCAGGTAGGTTTGCACATGCATGCAGACCTATAGCAACATCTCAGTACAGATGGGAAGCAGGGCTGGAGGTTATGTCAATGCTTCCTTAAATCAGATTACTTCATAGCAGTGGTCTCCTGTATGGGCGCTGTTCCCTGCCATCTCCACGATGCTGTTTCCATGGAATCACTTTGGCGACAAGTCCTGAAGAGGTGGGGAGAGACTGGAGTCAAGCGTCTGCTGGTACTATCGCACGTAAACATGATTTACTTAATCTTCAAATGTCAAAAGAAAATGTAGAGATGTCGGGCTTGGCTGGCAATACCAGTTGTAGGTTGGACACTTGAAAGTTAGAGATTCAGTAAATACAAGCCTTTTTTGCCTTGTTTGCTCTTACTATCTCCCTGGACTTTTCCTACCAAACACTTCACTCTCCAACCCAGCAATAAGTTGAATCATTTTTATTACTGTTCCAGGAAGTTCTACCAACAAATTTCAAGCTTTAATAGAAAGCAAAAAGTGGGGCAAAGGAAATACACCAATTTGGAATTTTTTTCTTGAGGGCAAATTTGCAGGAAAGTATTTGGATTTATAAGGTCATAACAGAAAATGGAAGATGACATTTAAAAATGTTTAGTATCTGGACAAATTCTGAACATGAAAAAAATTACTTTGGCTTTCTTTGAAATCATCGCGTTAAGGCTGGGGTTCACTATTGAGAAGAGAAAAGAAAATGAGAAAAGAGAAACAGGTATGTTGGTTTTCCCCATCAAAAAAGGGACTGAAACATAGTCTTCATGTGAAAAGCAAACAAGAAAAAAAGTAGACTTTGCAGGGCTGAGTAACCCTTGCTAACAGTTACTGGCACTGTACCTGAATGTAAATGAGGACTGTACATTGCATTGATCTATGTGTACAGCCTCTGCAGTTACACTGCAAAGGAGGAGGAAAAAAAAAAGTTATACCATCTCTGTATTTGATCTAAAGGCTCTAGCTTGTTTTGGGAAAAGGAGTGATATGGTGGTACAGGTGGACCAAATTAAAAAAAGGTCATGCAATGATTCATGAAAACTTCCAACCCTGCACCCACCTTTCCAGACCTACGTATAAATGACTTTCTGTTTCAAAACAGCAAGACCCCATAGCCCCTCAAAGGCAGTCACTTTCTGGTCCCTGGCGTTTGGTGCGCAGTGGGTGGCCGGACAGTGCTGGCATCCCATGGAACACATTGGGAGGTGGCATAAGCCCTTTTCTCCCCTCCTTTCCTGGTCTGTAGGACAAGTGCCCTCCAGAGAAAGCCCATTGCTGCGTAACACAAGTCAGAGCTGCTCCAACCATCTCCTTGCGTCTTCCTTTCTCACACGTGGGTTCAGTTCCCAGATGCCAAAATTGCCTCATTGCTTTGTGGGTGATGATGCCCCACTGGGTATCCCTGGGAAGGGCACTGGGCACAAAGGCTGAAGCTGGAGCTAAGTTTTGGGGGAGCAATGCTACCAGCTGACCCTGCCAGAGCCCCACTTCTTCACACGGGTGAAGCATGATGCCAGACCATGCTTCAGCCAGACTTTCCCACACGAGGGCTGAAGGGGTTGTTCATCCCCCCACCTTTGCATGAGCTGAAAACAAGAATGAAAACCTTCAAATTCGTTTCATGAGGCTCCGCTGTGTCTTACCTCTGAGTGTTGCAGGATGCATAATGCCAAATAGGGATTTGGTATTTGTCAGGGACTTTCACCCCCTAACCCCAGATATAAAGCCGAACAATTTGAGGGACATAGCAGGGACGACAGGGGAATATCCCAAGTCATTGCAATTAATACGTGTTTGGTCCGTGCCTGAAAACCACTGCCCTATAGAAGTACTGTGTTTGTAAAGGAGTGGAAGTGCAGGATCCTGATGCCCTGGGTGCCACGAGGGGTTGTACCTGGACCAGCACAGCACAGTGGCTGCAAAGCGGGGCTGGGACTGTCCTGTCCCTGCCAGCGTAGCCCTAAAACCCAAACCTGTTTCACCAGCTTGCTCTGGCACCAACCACTTTTTTTTCTATGCCCCTTTTTTAAGATGGCCTCTGCCCATCTAGAAACTGCTAATGAACAGCAGAGTTTTGGTTTGCTTTTGAGACCCACCACCAGTTGGATGGCAACTGTGGAGCATCAGAGGGATTTGGACATGGTGATGTGTGTTGGTGAGCGCTAGAGCTTGTCTCTCCAGTTGATGCTCCTGCCCGTTCCTGTGCATCTGGGGGTGGTGGTGGGGTACTGCTGCTGATGGAGCTTTACCAGCTGAAGATCTGCAAATGAATTAGGCATTGACTGGTGGGTTTAGTTTATTTTTAGATTTCTGGTCCTTTGTACACATCAGAATTACCAGACAGGTTTATCAGATCTTCTGGATCTTTGTATTTTTGATTTGGTAGCCTTATGTTGACTTGTTGACTACAGACAATCTTTTCATTTAAGACCATATAAATGAAGTCACTGCACAGCTCCTGAGAGGAGTTGTTTATTTGGAAGAGAAACTCTCTTGTTAGCTCTCTGTCATAAATTAGATATATTTGTGCCTGCCACAAAACAGTTACAAATTTTTTTACTTCTTGTTCTTTTCTGTGATGTTCCTATGTCAGACAAGATGGTAATGCACATGAATTAAATTTTACAGAGTCTTCCAAACTTCATGGCAGGTGGTGCTTTGTCTTACTTTACCATAGATGGAATACTTTGGGATCAAAGCATGTCTCCCTGCATGGGAGGATGCCAACAAACTCCTTCATGACAGGTGATAAATGATTTCAGCATTTTAACAAGGTGGCTGCCTTCACCTGGAAAATCAGAACTGGCGAGGGTAATTAAAGAAACTGCGTATCTAGAGACATCAATGCTTGAGTGTTATGAGCAGTCTGAGACTGCTGTGCTGAACAAAGATGTTCTTCAATTAGTTACAAACTGGATAGACAGAGCTGGCCTCTTGAGCTCTGTAGACCAGGCCATTGAAATAAGCTGGTTTGATTTACAACTACAGAGAATACAAATTGTAATTGTACTATTATAAAACTCCAGAAGAGATCATTTCTGTTTTCGAACAGCACCATTTTCTCCAGGAAAGTACAGCATAAATGCAAATTAAATGTTCTGTGAAACTGTAACTATCTCAGAAGAAAACCACAACCCAAATCCCCAGACAAACAAAATCAACAAACCCTGATATTGCTTTTCTTTATCAGAAAGTTTCATTTTAATAATTTTGAGAAGTTCTGTTCTGAAGAAGCAAAACCACTTCATTTGGACTTCATCATTTGGTTCACTTAATTCAGAAAACTGTTGTGCTGTGCTGTGCCATGATATAACATATTCTACCACATCACTAATAAAACTCTGAGCACAGCTGCACTGCTTCAGGCAGAGGTCCCCCCAGCCAGTACCCCGTCTCCAACAGTGGCCAGCAGCGGATGCTGGTGGTGAGGAGCAGGCAAGCTTGTGGTGCAGACTGTTCCTGGGAGGAGGCTCGCGGTGCGGAGCCCTCCACAGCTGGGGCTGGTGTCTGCGCTGCCCCACCATGGTGGCGAAGCATTCCTGCCCGAGGGCTCTGGCACCACAGCACTTTCTGAGTGGATTGGCACCACAACTTTTCACTCCTGTGGGAGATCTGGAAGCTGCAATTCACCCCCACTGTCAAGAGTGGAGAGATTTGGATGTATTGGATGGGTATTTCTCCTGCCATGTTATCTAACCGTGCTGTAAACAGCTTTAAAAGACCTAGTACCAAAAGTGCTGGTTTTGTCTACACTACAGCTCCTGGTCCTCCAGATAGCTGAATGGGCTTGACCTACCTCCCTACATGCAGGAGTTCACATGACTGTTTGCAGATGACAAATCCGGGGACGGGCAGCTCTGGCAGACACGGTGAGTGCAGTGGTGGTAACGGAGGGTGAGGTGCAGGAATTGTGTGCACAGTTCGCAGTGTTTTCATTGCACTAACAGTCTGCTCTGTGGCTGCTGCATCTATATCATATTGTGTTGGACACAGTTCAGCATCACTAAAATAATCAGTCTTGCAGGTTATGAGTATATGTCTATTTTGATACCTAATTTTGAAGGCCTTCTGTTTTGAGGCAGAACAACAACAGCTAAAGAACAAAATGACAACAATTCCTACAGGCTGACCATCCCTTTTCTGTGTGGAACAGCAGTACAATAAACTGCAAGTACCATGTCCCCAAACTCCAGAGGTCTTTTAGAAAGCCTAGAGCACAGCCATGGTTCCTTCCCAAACTTACCACGAGAAATCAGCATCCTACAGTGCTATGTTTTGAGCACTGAAGCAATACAATTGTTCCATCCCATTCATTTGATTTATTAGATCAGTAAGTATTGAAAATGCCAAATTAGTTACTATTGCTGTATAACTGGAAGGCTAAATTTACAGCTGGTGCAAATTTAGGGAAGTCTCATTGACAGAATTGATGCAAGTGGGGTCAACTGTGAATCTGGTCCTCATATTGTGCAAACTAGGGCTACAGCCTTGACACCTTCCTTTCCAGAGAGGTCTTTTGAAATTGCAGGAGTGAGCTTAGCAGGATGAGGCACTCTAGTTCCACAGCATCTCTTACAGTCGTTGCAAATAGATGTTACAGACTGGTAGAAGATTGCAACCCAACCTAATCTTGCACAGGTTGTAGCTACCCAGGGTCTCAGTGCAGCCAAGGGAACTGTGAAGACACAGTTGAGGAGAGGGTGAATAACCAGAGCTTTTATGAGCTTTGGACCAGTTATGACTAAACCAGTCCACAGTGCAGAACTGCTGGCAGTTACAGCTAAGTCTGTGTAGCTTGGAAACCAGGGAATCTGACAAAGACCTGTGTGATGCATTTGTTCGTTCTTTCATCCGTTTGTTCATGCAGTGGCTGAGTTGTAAGTGATCAACATAGCCCAGCAAAGAAGTCTGCATCTCACAACCATAATTCCAGCTAGCTCTTACAAGAGCATCCCAAACAAGTTTCCTGTTTCTTTTCTATCAGGTTAAACAATAAACATAGAAAGGAGGAATCAACAGCAGAAAAGTTAATCCCATATAGGCAACGTACTAAGTAGTGGTGCTTGCTGAGCCTCTGAAGAGCCTTTCACTGTTGAGTGAAGATGCTGGCTTTGCCTGAGAAGTCTGCACCAGTGCTGTTAGGAAGCAGCAAACCCACTGGCTGTCCTGAGCTCTGGAGCTCAGCTGCAGCCCACTGCAATGGAACAAACTGGTTAGGGGCTTACAAGGGTGGCCGGTTGCATTTGCAAACCCGTACCTCAGGGTCTGACTGATCCCCATGAGGCTGTGTCCTTGTCAGATATTCTTACCTCAGGTGCAATGTCTGTGGCAAAACCCAAATCTTTCCACCTATTTTCCAAGGGTTTTCAATTAATGTATCTGAGTCCCAGACCCAAGGCCACAGCAGCATCAGTAAGTCCTATTTCCTTCTCTGTGAGGTTTGTCTTGGAGGCAGCCAACTGGGGTGGCCCAGAAGAGAGCCAACTTTTCCTTTTAATGCTGGCTAGGTAGTGGAAAAACCTGGTCCCTTCATCCTGCCCAACAGCTTGAACTGCTGTCTGTGGAGCTGGGCAGCACCTTTGGCAATCACAGTCTACACTCTAGGTGATGGCATCCAGACCTGCTTTCTCCTTTGCTCCCAAGAGACATTAACAGGCATCTTGTGCGTGATACACAAAATGCTGATCTCCAGGCATGCGATTCACTCATCCTTTGCTTGGAGGTGTCTGTGAGAAATTTAATTTTAAGTTTACTCTCACAGCAGTGTACCGTCAAATATTCTTTAAAGGTTTCTTCCTCTTTCACAAAATCTTTATGAAAATTTACACACCATGAGCACGAGCTAGAGCTGCCCGCAAGCCTTGTCAGCTTGCTGGTGCTGCAGGCAGATTCCCTATACAGGTCATCATCCCAAGGATACTTTCCATCCTTTCCTTGTCTGTTGGGATAGATGTATCAGTAACGATTTCAGCCCTACCAGGATCTGCCTGCACCCTCGCTGTGCTATTCCCCCTGCCAGGCATGCTGTTTCTGTTGCATGGGGTTGCAGTCATCGTTAGCTTTGCTGCAGCCCTGGGAGGCTGAGCCATTTCCTGAACTCAGATCCGTAGATTTTCTTCCCTTTAGACAACAAGATTGTGTATGGAGACCAGGAATATTTATGCAATCAAAAGGTGGCTTTTCTTGAAAGGTTTCTTCTCTTGAGAAACACCCCCAGTTCTGATCACTGCCCCAGTGGCAGTGAGGCAAGAGCATCTCTGAAATGAGGATGCTGAATGCACACGCTGCTTCAATTCCAGCTCCTGCCCAAGAGCACTGCCTGGTCTGTCAGGCGTAGTGTGTGGTATCAACCGTCTCCTAAAAGCCATTCCCCTCTGGGAGGAAAGGAAAACGTGCTCTGTTCACCTACAGACTTAATTTTCCTTATTTATTTAGTAAGCGACATTTCCTCCTGTGGATGGATACGGAGTCCCTCCAGGGCTGAGTTTCTCCCTGGACCGCTGATTCCCAGGGCAATGTGTTTGCAGCCTTCACCCCAGGCTGGGGGTGAGAGGTTCCAGCCACCCCCCTGGAGCAGACATGGGGAGGGTGAGGTGCTTTTGTGCTCTGTTCTGCAGTTTGCAGAGACCATCTCTACTCCCTGGAGCCTCTCAGCTTTTTCTGCTGTTGTTTTGACTCCAGTGCATTCACCCTGGGGGTGAGATCAAGGATGTGACATTTTAAAAATCCCTGACACTCTTATGAACTCTCTTTCATTTGCACATGCCTTTATCTCCTCCAGTGGGGAATAGCCCTTCTGAGCCCTTTCTTTTCTTACCTTATGCAGCCTGTAGCTTTTCTTTCAGTGCTCGTAACCCTGTCAGACACCTTATCAGCTTGTGCAGCTCTGTCCAGCCGAAAATTGATTATTGCCATTTGCCTACGGGCTAGTTGCCCTTTTATCTTGTGCCACAGCATTTTTCATGGGTCCTGTGAATAAGCCCCTTCCCGCTAATGGTGCGGTCACCATCCTCCTCGCCCGTGCTGTGTGCCACAGGTTCATGTTGATTCTTTCTCAGACAACATAATCTGTTGTGATTCTTGCATCTTTTCCCAAATGCTGGGTGTAGCTGCGGCTTGCCAAGGTCTTTCAGTGTCTCCCAGCACAGCAGACTCAGCTTGCCCCTCCACTTCAGGGGTCTTTCCAGAGTCTTTGCCCATCCTTTCACCAGCCTCAGTCTGTTCTGGTTGACTTCCTTTACTTGGCAAATCCTAATTCCTTTCTTCAGAGTTAATTCTGCTTCCTGCAGTTGCCTCCAGGATCTGACCAAGGCAGCCATTGCAAGGGAGGCTCTTGCCAGGGTCCACTCCTGAAGGTCCCAAAGCTGTAGCTTTGGCTCTGCCACGTGAGGGCAAACTTTTCTTCTTGTATCCTCTTATTTATCTTTTTAGCTTGTAGATGAAGTACAGGACTCACATTTCTATAATGGTTTCTTTGCCCGGCAGAATTGAAGATTATTTGGAAACACCAAGGAATGGCTCTTTCTCCTGCCTCTCCTGCCTTTTGCGGGCAACCTCTCCTACCCTTAACGTCCTCAGTCTCAGTACACCACAGTTTATACCCTATTCTAGTGTCCTCTCCAACTTCAGTGTGTTTCAGCTCTGTCAGGTCTTTTTCAACCTCTGGTCTTATGCAAAGAATGTTTTCTTAGTTTGCGTTGTTCCCGAGGCTGCGTGCTCTTGTCCTTGCTGCCCAAAAAATGTCCCTCTGTGGTTGTGCTTATCGCAGCCCAAGCTGGGGCCGAAGAGGACATTGAACCTCTTGGCTTTCTGTGACCTGTCACCCCTCTGTGCCCTGAGCATCCCCCTGCAGACAGCAGGGCCCCAGGAGTTTGACCAGCCATGGAGAGTGGCTGGCTTCTCTTATGGGGTCCTCGGTTGCACGCCGCATCGGGCCTGCAGAGCATTTCTCCTTGTAAAGAGAAATCCAAATCACTCCTTTCTAAAGGTAGTAATCAGGCAGTGTTTTACAAAAGTCCTTAAATTTATAACCGTAAGGGTCTTTACTCTCCTTCTGTACCTGAAGTCTGCCTCTGATTTCCACTTGCAGTTTGAGGCATATTCTATATCAGAAAGATGTTCTTGCTTTTATTTGGAAAAAAAAAAAAATCATAAAAAATTGCATAAGATGCCAAAACTACACTCACACCAAAATCTGTAACAAGATCTATTTAATTCCTTATTCTAGGCTTACAGTATGGTGGAATAATTAAGTTCATATGTTTATTTGGACAGAATAAACTGCAGTACTCTAAGGAAGTTCAGTGAGCTTCACCTCTGCTGTGGAGACCAGAAGGCAGAGCATCCAGCTGTCAAGGATCAGGCAGTGGTGGCACCAAATTTGCACCTAGTGCAAGGTCACAGGCCGCACCAAAAACCACAGAGCATTGCCGGCTCTCATTAGCTGAGGACCTGGCCAGTTCATCTGGGTTCAAAGGGACTTGTGTGTGTGTACAACTGGATAGAGACTAGCATAGATCTCAGTGCAATTAGAAAGCTGCCCACAGGGAGTGCCAAAAAAGGACTTGTTTCTGGACCTCTTTAGTGAGTGGGAGTTTTGACTAGGGACATTTGTGAAGCCGGGATTTCAGTGAATTGGCCAAAATGACCATATGTCTGAAGAGCTACCTGCAAAGAGGTACTAAAACGCACAGGTTTTGCAGCTGAGGGCGCAGTCTGAGCATCCAACCATTCCACCATAATGACTTTTGTCCTAATAATAACTTAAATGGTCTCCTAAACATTAACTTGAACTTGCTCAAGGGAATGGCCTTTCTTTGCTTATAATAATTTCACATGAAGTACAGCATGCACATTAGAGGGTAACTGGAGTTAATGTCAATTATGAATCACCAATTTCCTGCTCTAAATAGCATTTCTTCTCAGCAACTTCACATACGGCAAGCTGCCCTGCAGTTTTAACCCAAATTGTTTAGCTGAGGCTGACTTTCATTTAGTGTTTTGTTTTTAAATGTGTGGTTTTGCACAGGGAGTGGCCATACAAATCTGGGTGGAAGAAAAATTAATTTGCTTTAATTTTTCATAGTAAATAGCATAGAAATATGTCTCCTCCACTTTTCTTATTGCATTTTTACTGCAAGAAAAATCACATCATATGGGTATTGGCAGGAGACAGCAACAAAATAAGTTTACCATTATTAGTATCTGGCTGTGTCTTGCCAGGTCATTTTTGCTGCTCTAAGTGAATTTATGGGAAGGTTTTTGTCATTATGGAAATGTTGTTCAAATCACAGTCTGAATCTGATATTATACTGAGGAAGGCAACCATGGCCTTCTCAGTTAAGTGGAGATACTACTGCCACCTTAGGTAGTGTTTTCTCTCTCTCTCCTGCAAACCATCCGAGAAATGAAGCTACAGTTTGACCCTCAGTGATAAAAAAGCTACAAGGAAGCCTCAGGATCTGACCCTTGCTGAGGGAAGCTACTTTAAACGACATTTAGAAACGTTAACCCCCAGTTTGTACTTGAGCAAAACTACCAGTTGTGCCACTGGACACTGCTTAGGACTTTCTGACAAACTCTGACCTCTTGAGGAACAAGGGGGACAGGAAACAGCAGAAATGTTATTGTTTGTGGTTTGGGATGGTGGGGTAGAGAGACCAACTTTGACGCCCAGGGAGCACCATGTATCACCCACATAGGGAGGCAGAGATGCAAATGCTGGAGAAGCATGGGAGAAATCACCAGAGATACCACATGTAAGCTGTATCCCAAGGTCCCAAGCTCCACGCTGGAAACCTGGGGGGCATGACTATAACTCCTTCCTACAAGAGACTGGGGTTAATAGAGCCTGCTTTTAGATGTGGTTTGGGAATCCTGTAGGACAGATCATAACTGTTCTTTGATACTCGGATAAGCATTTGACAGACTACAAGTCTTCACAGAGAGACTCTTTCTGCCTCTATCAGATGGAAGAAATATACTGCAAATTGCACACTGCATATCAAGTGTTATTATCCTACACTGTTTGACACAAAACTTTCCCCGCAGCCTTGGCAAAAAAGCAGATATTTAGCATTGATCTGCGTACAACTATAGATACCTGGTATGTTATGTATCTACTGCATATGCTTATAAGATAATTTGAAACAACCTTAAAGGTGGAATTCATTTTCCCTAACCAAGGCATCCAACAGCTGGATGACTAAATCTGAACTAGTCATTCATGGCTCCCTTTGTTATTAATAGAGATAAATAGATACTGCCAAAAGGCAATTCCACCTGGTCCTATCATCAGCAAGCGAACAGCCCTTCAGGCAGTACCTACTTGTGGTTTCCACTGACAATAAGAGGACCCAAGCTGGGACTGAGATATCTGACTTCAGGAAGGCCTGATAAATCTCACAAGTGTCTGCAGAACTGTTGATCCGTATTGCTGAGATTCAGAGAAACAAGGTAGCTTTCGTCTTTCTCCATTCGATATAAAGAAGTGGCAAAGGAGACCAGAGAGGGACATCTTTACTCTCTTATTTATGATTTTCTCATAGGATCGAGTCGTCTTTTTGTCTCTGTGCCCTGATGTTAGACTCTCCCATTGGTGTTTCAAGCAGCTGTCCAATTTCAACCAACTTTAACAGCAAAGCAAACATCTCCAAGAAAATGAAGTTTCTAGACAAGTTCTTGGATATGAAAGGAGCTGTGGTACTTAGGCTGGAGCGTTGCATCCTATTGCTGTCCTGCAGAAGGAAACTGAAGCACTCATGGTTTGGCAGTCTGAGGAAGAGAGGAGCAACAGCATGCTGGATGATAAGCACATACTTGCTAGCCATGGAGGGCACGCTGCCCCTTGCTCAGCCAGCAGTCTTGTAGGGGCTTTAAAAGCAGTTGAAAATTTTGTGGGAGGGAGCAAAGGCAAGGTGGGACATTACCCATCATCAAGAGATGCAGGAGTCAGGGAGTTGAAGGTAACATAGAGGTAAAACCTGAGTGGGTAACCACCAGGGACATAGGCTTAAGAATGTGTAGGAATGCAGGCTTCTTCACTTGCCCTACACAACCTGTTCATCATGGCTCTGTGGTGAGTGCAGGGGAGCCCGAGTGTGACTAATGGCAGGCAGCGACTTTCGTTAGGAGGGCAAAGCAGCGACTTCATGCACGGGGATCACTCATGATGACCTTCCCCTGCCTGACTGCCGCCCGCCTCTCTCCTGTAGACCTGTTCAAGCCACTGTTCATCCAAGATCTCTCTTTGGTATGTTGTTTTCCTTGTCAGGCTCTTGAGCTTGTCTTTTTTAAGCACCAATACTCCAACATCATTTGCACCTTGTAGGCAGCATGCCGCAGGGCAGCCCTACCTGACCAGCTTCTGCTTCTTGCTGAAGGAGCCCGGGGGACACCAACTTCTGGTCCTGCTGCAACCACATTTTCAAGTCAAACTACAGTCTGAGTATAGTCCACAGGCAATATGTCTTTCTGACTTCTGTGTTAAAATGAATAAGCAAATAGTTCAGATCCAATTTTCACAGTCTTCTCCATAGCAGCCCTATTCCTCAGATGAAGGGAGCCTTGCTGTAATAATGGCATATGTGTAAGGCACTGAATCAACATTTCCACATACTGTGTCATAACAACACACATTCATGGATACATATAAACACTGAAAGAAGAGGCCTGTTTAGGTTACAGAAGAATATATGCGTTTAGGTATTTAAATATCCTTGCACAATGAATCTGAGAGAATGCACAACAGGGTGACAGAAGAGATGAAAGACATTGAATGCTTAAACAGGCTTTTGTGCCACCTGGTCCTGCATTGATGTATGTGGATATGTAATTTTATTTGTTGGGAACATTATTTACCTAATACTTATTTTGATTATGAAAATGATAGGAAATACTTACCTTAATAATTCTGGGTACCTCTTGTCTGCACAAAGTATATATTCATTATATAAGTATTACGTTGCTTGTTACTGTAGACTATCATTACAATACTTCCAGTTCCTCCTACATTCCCAACTACAAAAAGAATACCGATAGCCAAGCCCCAAGTACAAACCACCCTTTGTCAAGTCAATAATGAAACAAAGCATCGTCCTTCCCTGAACCGCATTCCTATACATCCTACTCCCTCTAACTGCTTGCAGCAATAGTGTGCGTGTTTATGTCTGTGCATGAGTATATATCTACACTTAGATTGTCCTTGCACGTGTACTCCATTCATGGTCTTCGCAGACACAACCAGCACAGATATGAAGTAGTGCCTGTTCTGGCAGTACATTTGATGATATGGACGTCTCTTATCCACCGTCTCAGAATGTAAAAGTTTCCTGTGGAAGACTACAAAACGGCAGTGCTGGAAAATCCTTTAGATGGAAATGAAAGACTGATTTTGCTGCAGAATTCTGAATGTATTTCACAACATGTGCACGATGGAGAGGTGAAATCCTGCTCCTTTGATGAAGCAATATGGTATTTGGTGGTGCCAAAAGGGCAAACAATTCAGTCCCACTGAATTGCAGGTAATGGTAGTACAATGCTTTGCTGAGGACAAACATGAGTCTTGTAGGTCATACGGTGGTGGGATAAGGAAACCTGTGAATTAGGGCTGCAGGTCCGCAATGCATTTCATGGACATGGAACCAGGGAGGTTCGTAGAACTCCATGCAGAGGTGGATCTCCAACTCTTCCAAATTACAGTCTGAGTCCCTGAGGGAGAGATTTATCTCACCTGGTTTTATCTATCTAAAAGAAATAGGTATTTAGTCCAACTGAGTCAGCAGAATACCTTTGGTTGTTCACAGAGACAAAAACTGTTATCGATGCCAACCTGAAACTGGCCTGAACTGAAAGTAATTTGGGATGGAAACTCTCCATTTGCTGCTGGCAGAGCCTATACTTATTTTTCGGGCAACTACTGCTAAGTGAGATAAAAACTCCCTCTGAAGGGAACTCAGATCAGAACTGATGGGAGCAGGATACCTGAGATCTTCTGGAAATCTTATCTGGGGTCATCTGAGATGTCTAGTCATCTTTGAAAACTGAGCTCTGAGCTCCTGTGCTTTCTGCTTGTATTTGTTTCTTTAAAATGACTGGTTTTATGGGTGGGATTAAGAGACAGTGGTTGAGAGAGGCTGAAGATTTATTAACAGCTATGAAAAAGTTATGGGCCATAGTGTTCTTGAGGTGGGGGGAAGCTACATATGATGCTTCTGTTTTTGTGCTTGCGATCATGTGTAAGTTCATTCAGAAGGCCACAAATGAGAGCATCAGTTTGTAAGTCACCAACCCGTGAGGTCAATTAGCTGCCAATTAACTCCCACTTACTGCCAAACATGGTCTTGAAGCTGAAGATAAAAAATTGATAGCCACTTTTAGTTTTTGAAAAATGTTTAGTCCAATGTTTAGTCCTGTATTAGGAATTTGTAGCTGTGGTAGCAAACCGCTGTGTACTACTTCTCAAAAATACTACTGTTTGAGGTATTGTAGATAATTGTTGAGTATTTGAAGTATGCTTAGCACCCAACAAACAATTAATACAGATATTGTTACCTGTAGATGATGCAAAGATAAGAAGCCTAAGTTGCACCAGTAAAAAAATAAAGCATCATTTTCAGTATGGACCATGAGTAGGGTACGTACTGTCTCCTGGAGGATTTAATCCAGAGCTACTTAGGCAGGCCTTTGTCTTGCACATGGCAGGTCCTTAGTGCAAGCAACTGGAGTAAGTGAGCCACTTTCTTGCCCATGGAGAAAGAGAGACAACCTGGCAACATAACGACCAAAGGGCTAATAGCCTTAATTTTAAAAGAGGGTGTTGGCTAGGTTAAAAAAGATTGCTATGTGCAGTCTATTCGTTTAAGCTAAGTGTAGTACCAGAGCACCGGTGACATTTCAGCCCACAAAGATGCCGGGTGAGCTCTGCCATCATCCACCCTGGGCAGCTGCGGAGGTGGTTTGCGAGGGAGGCAGAGAGCTCGTACATGTATGGTTGGGGAAAGAAACCTGGGGTTGACTTAAGAGGCAAAACAATGTAAACACTGAATTCAGGGAAAAAAATATGCAGCAAAACTCACATCCTGAGAATCTCGGTCCTAAGTGGATCATTTGTTTATCCCACCAGCCAAACCTGGCTCTGCAGCAAAGCAAGCCAAAGAATGTCTCCTTTATTGTTTCCATGATGCTTGCTCATCGACAAGCCATTCCCCTTTTAGATTATTCTATTTTTAAGGCATAATTTCCATCTGTTCTTTGATCTTATACCGCATAAGACATTTAGCTAATAACATCATCCATCAAATACCAACTTTCCTTTAGAGTTCAAACACAATCGACACAGGACCCCGTCCATCTGCTGGCCAGTGCCGCTGAACAGATCCCGCTTGTGAATGGCCAGCTATGTCGCCTATTTTTTAATTAACCGGCTAAGGTCTGTGCTTCCCGTAGCGCCACAGGACGACTAGGGGGCACTCCAAAGGGAAGTGAAACGTGCTCCTCTGCAGAAGCGGAGAAAAGGGTTTGGTGCATCCAGAGCTGCGATGTGCTTGCTGTAAGTGGGGTTTTCCAGTGGATGGAGTCTGTCTTCAGTCCCTCAGGGAATTAATTTTTGCATAAAAGATGCAATATTTATAGAAAAGTTTTGAAGGATAACTGTTTTCAAACTTGGCATTCTTCAGAGGAAGGTGGGTAAAGCAGAAAGATAATGTTTGTTTGAAGTCTTAAATAGCTCTGCTTCTGTGAGCGAACTTCTGAGTTTATCTGAGAAAAACTTCAGAATTTCAGGGCAGGTTATCTGAAGCATTCAAATTGCAGATTTGCAGACAAGTATTTATACAGAAAATGCTTGTCTGCTTACCCAACTGGAGAGCCAGGGAATGTCAGATGATTTAGGTGACCAATTGTAGTGAAGCAGCACAGCTTGAATTAAGGATATCTGAGATCAATCACAGTTAAAAAAAATCTAAGAAAAACATGTCAGGAAAAAGGAGATTAATGAGTAATCCAGGGAAAAGGTAGTTTTTCTATCGATATTTCCAAGTACAAACAGATATCAAATTTTTTAAATCATTACTCTCAGATTCTTCACTTAGCTCTGTTACCTTGCTTCACAGTGGTTTGCTTTATCTTGCACACAGTGCATTTGTTTAGGAAGGAATTTGATTCAGGATTTCTAGTCTACTGGCTTACATATGCCACAGTGTACGTATCTCCAGATCTGAAACAATAACAACAACAAAAAAAGCGCCTACATTTCCTTCTATTTCCTGGCTTGCCAATAATAAGAAGTCCCTGCAGAGGAGAGCTTGGCTGGTGGTGTTTTGTGATTTCTCAGATAACAAGAGCTTCACATTTCTGTGGAATTCCCATTTGCCAGCGAGCTGCTGCTGCCGCTGCCCTGATTGATATATGACTGCAATGGCACTTTTCCATTTGACATTCCCTCTCTCTCTCTCTCTCTCTCCCTCTCCCTCTCTCTCTTAAACAACAGCCCGAACTTTTGTGTGTTGCAAATATAAAAGGCAAGCCATGTGACAGAGGGACAGAAGAACAAAAGCATTTGGAAGTAACAGGACCTCTTTTTAGGTCTCCAAAGAGTTTGAGGGGAGGAAGGAGCGGTACATTTTTAAAGGTAAGCACACAAATATGAGATTCCTACAGATTTTGAGTATTACTGAATGCTTAATCTCTTTATCTGACAAACACATTATCCTCTTGTACCATTTTTTAAATTAAAATGTATTGATGTGGAATCGACACAGCTCTGGTACCTGTGTCTCCTTCTTATCCTTGTATTTTTAGCTGTATCTCCTGCCTGAAGGATGCCTGTAGGTAGTCAAATAGCTAGCCCAGTGTACTTCTGAGCAACTTGGTCAAACATCTATTCTTGTGAGCGTGCCGGGCTCATGTCTGCAGCTCTGCGCTGGTCCTAGCTGTATGGCTTTGGAGTGAGTGAGTGGACGTGCCGGACTCTGCCCTGAATTCGTCGAGAGAGCGCCAGTATTGCCAGCACCCTCTTTGTCCCACCACAATAGGGCTCTATGAACACAGGCGAGCCTGCTAGTTTAAAGCTGTACTGTTTACTTTTATCACTACTTATGCATGCTGTTCTCTTGCCAGTCATCTGCCGGAGTGCTTAGAATAATTTGAAACAACAGGCAATATTTATTTCTAGCTTTGTGTGTCATGCTTCACAGGAGCACTCTTAATTTGCACATTATTATTCATCCGAACTTCTGGGAAGCTTTACTATGGACTGGACAGCACTGGTTATAGATTAGGACAGAGTTAATAGACAGTCTTGATTGGCTGAAACCTATGAGGAAAGCCACGGTGTTTGCCTTTGCTGTAACGCCGAGGGGTATATTTAGTAGGTAGTCGACCCCGTCAGCGCGACACGTAATGCAGCGCGGCTGTGCAGTCGGTAGCTGACACGGGAGGATGCTGCAGGACCCTGGACCGCCTGCTGAAGGAGAGAGGGAGGCTCTCCTCCTTTCCTGGCGGATCATTTCACTGTGTATCAGCGTCAGAGGCACGAGCATAACTGTTCTCTGTGTCTTTGGGACAAAAGAAGAGTTTCACTGTATAAGCCCGGTGATAAAGTGCCAGTATAGTGTAACTGCGAGGCACGGGAACGGACACTGCCCCAAGAGAGTCCGGCTGAGGAAGAAAGACCCATCTCCCTGCTAGGATTCAGGTGAGTGAATTCATCCTATAAAAGTTCGAGTTAATGGGTTTAGTAGCAAAAAATAGAGTAACAAAGATGAACCCTGTGAAGAGCAATCTCAGTACTACCGCTGTAGTGTCAGTAAAGCAGGCTTACACAGAATGTGTGCTGGGGGAGTCATTTTCTTGTGGCAACTCTGAATTTGCAAGACGATGTGTGCGGACTCACTCTTGTGGGACTGTCGGGCAGATTTCTTAACCTACCCCTCAAGTTCATTTAAATCTCTCCCACAGCCTCCCCATCTTATTTGTTTCTGCCTGGGACCGATGGCATGACAAGTAACCTGTTAAGGTTTCTGCAGCTCTTTAAAGATGAAAAACCGTTTCCAATATGCTAAATGTTACTAACAGTTCCTAAAGCTGTGTAGCTGTCCCAGTGGCTGAGAGGCGAGAACTCTGCATATTGGAAAAGGACAGGCAAATGATTATTTAAAACCAGCAGTGGAGACAAATTTACTTCAAATCAGTTCCTTATTGCAAAGTTATTTTCTAAGGGAAGCAACCCAGCTGCCTGGTGGGTTCAACAAATGTGAATGTAATAACCACAGTGCTGTTATTTGTCCCTCCTCAAAAGAACATCTACATTTTAGGACCTCTATATTTATTTTTCTTTTGAATTAATAATGACGCTCACTTTTGCTCGGGCTGTGGGACCTTACTCATATCTGTGAGCAGTTGTACACACGAATAATTCCCCCGACCTAAATAGAACTATTTGGTGAGTAATTACTTACCAGCTTGAGTCAGGGGTTCCCAATGTGACTTATATATATATTGACATGCTCTTGCTAGAATAATGTAATCTTATTTCCAATACTGGTACTATAAGAAGATGCTTTAAGATTTTCCAGTTAAAAGCAATTGTGGAAGGAATAGAAGTTTCAATCTTACAAAATAAAATGTCATTTGACTTAGTGAAGGGGTATAATTAGGGGCTGCTGGCGATTACTCTAGTTACAAGCTCAGATCTCTGCCTGAAGGTGTCCCATGTAGGTTTCTTGGGCTTGTGCAGCACCTGGTTTTGATCAGATGCATGTATGTTGATGACTCCCCCTTGCAGAGCAGGATACTTGTTATGGACAGTCTTGTGTACAGTTTGCAGTAGCAATACCCCAGGTAGCTACCTGTGCATGGCTGATGCCCACAAAAGGCATCTGCCCCACCAGAACAATCCCTCACGTGCCATCGAGGCGTGTGAAAGCACCTGTATGTTGTTCTTGCTTGAGTTTCCAGGGTTGTAATCTCTTTTGCTCGGGTGGGAGGGAAGCGAGCCACCTACTTAGGGGAGGCATTGATGCCTGTGGTAATTCATTTGACGGGGAGTCCTCCTGGAGTCGGCTTTGATCCCCATTTCCCCTGGGGCCGACTATGTTCTCTTCCTTGCTTATCCACTTTCAGATGCACTAGGAAGTGCTCAAGGTTGTTCTTGGACCTTGAAGGGCTTGTCTCTCTATGGTGCAAAGTTTGCATGAAGCCACTGAGACATTTGTTTTTGCAACAAGTCTGGCAGATTATTTGTTTAACTGAAAGTAGAGGAAAAAACCTCCTTTTTTGCCCCAAGTACTACCACTGTAACTACAATTATAAATATTATATAGTTATATTACAATTACTACTAATTCCTCTGCCTCTAATATCCTGCTGAGTATGAGGAAACACTTGTCTCTATGAGTTTTAGAAAAGTTTTACTACATAAGACTGTGCCACAGTCCCATGTTATTTGAGTAATCCACCTCTTGAGCATGGCTGGAAGCGGTCACATCAAAGACAGGCATAGAGACCCTGTGGCAGGCAGCTACGGGGTAACTTGCTGTGGCAAAGGATTTTTCCCTAACCCCATCAACTGAACTCTGAGAGTCCTGAGAGTTTATAACACTTCCAAAAACTCTTTAAAAATAAAACCCTTACAACTGTAACCCTCCCATACATAACAAGTCCTTTTGCTGAGCCCAGCTAAACTTTTGCCCCCTGTGATATCTTGTTCCACCGGATCATTGTCGGTTGTGTAAACATGTGTTTCTTTTCATCAGTGTTAAATGTGCAGCCTCTCAGCTCCCCTGCCCTTCTCCACGTTCTGGTATCTTGGGATGGGGTGAGTAGCCATGCCCAGATCACCTTTTTTTTCTACTGTCTTGCTTCCCGCGCAATAGCCCTTTTGCTGAAATTCAGCTCCATGGCAGGAGAAAGGTTCAGCTGGTGTCGGGTTAGTTTGGGTGCCTGAGTCTCCTTGGCCAAGAGCACCCCACTTTACCCACGCTTCTGTGCGTGCATATGAAGAGATGCTGCAGCCTCCGCTGACTATGATCAGCTGTTATTTCCTTTTTATATGTGTCAGTGTGGAACACATCAAAATTTCTCAGTAGTGGTATGTTAGGAATCCCTCTGATGCCCCACCTCTAACTTAGCAGAACAATAAAAGCAAGGTTGTAGTAAGCCTTTGAGCAGCTGGCCGACTATATATTCCTTCTTTTTTCACATAATCTAATTCAGACTATTATCCGGGTAGCAGTGGCACTACCACTTCCAGACACCATCAGTCCTTGTCCTGTTTGCTGGAATTTTGTTGTGTGGCACTGAGATCCTTTCTACCACAGACAAGCATAAGCCTTTCTTCTGGTGTCAGGGTATCAGGCTGCTGGTGCCATGGAGACACCGGTCCTAGGAATTCCACCGCATTGCTATTTTTCAGCTTCTCTTTGTTATTTTTCTGTTTGCATCAATCACTGTTACGGCTTACGCTTGTCACATTTACGTGCATATTATTACTGAGCTGCGAACTGTGTCGGTCCGGCAGCGTGGAGGCAACACAGGTTATGTTGCCCTTTAAGACATGTGAGTTGAGGATCTGAGTTAATGCCTCAGCTCTGGTTTGGCAAAGGTTAAGCATACCATGGCAGTGACAATCGCATTACTGTCATAGCAGCACGGCTCAAAGAGAGTGGGACCTAGGGGAACGCTGTTCCCCTTGTTAGAAGACATAAAATTGTTACCATGAGCCAAATATTTAGGTTCCCTAATTATCAGAGGCTGAGGTATATGAATGGGGGCTGAAACGTGCCTGCATATAAAAGAAGAGAGGATTTTGCCCCTAGGGTCAGAAAAGAGGGAATATCCCTTCAGTCACATGCTATCTCCAGCAGGCGTAGCACTCACTGCTGGTCCCAGCGGCAGGGTTGTCTTTGCTTAGTACTAAAGAACAAGAAACCCATTCCTACTCCTGCGTCAATTGATAACTACAGCCCTTTGAGTTCTCTAGAAAATATGTAAAAGAGAGAACAAAAGCCACCCACCTGCTTGTAACACACTCCAACAGGTAGAGGACACATGCCCGAATGCCCTAGACCTCTCAGCAACTTGTAATTTGGCCAAGAGTCGTTTTGCCTCATGTTGGGTCATAAGACTAAAGTAGAGGTAATTACTGAAGCAAATCCTATAGCTAATGCTTGGCTGGGAATATTTGCACTTTAGCCAGCAGCCACCCTTGCTGGTTTGCCTCCTGAGAGGGATGGACGGCCTTACTTAGACAGCTCGGCTCTGCGCCTGCTGCTTCACCGAGGAGTGATCCCATCCTGCACCCGCTGCATGAGGAAGTGGAAAACTGTATTTGTCTCAATTCCTGTCCCAAACTCAAGACCGTGACTACTCTGATATTCAGCGAGACACAAGAATTAAGAAAGAATCCAAGGCTGGCATCCCTTCGCCATTAAACGGCTCTACTAGCTCATTAGAGAGAGATCCCATACATGCCCCTAATCAATCTATTTAAAGTTTCCTGGAAGCAGGAAAAGGAAAGAATAAAAATACAAGTGCTCTTTTGTCCACCAGTAGTTATTCTTTGCGAGTGTATTAAAAACCTTTTCTCCATGTTGGCCTGTGCCTGTCTGCTGGCAGGGCGCCAGCCCGCAGTACCCACTATAGAGTTTGTTATTTCAACTGCCTAGCAGGAAGGCGCTGTTAGCTCCCCCTCTCCTAGCTACCTGAAGGACTGGAAATATTCTTGGAAACTTCAAAAGGCGAGGGAAGCTCAGCCAGCTCAAGTGCTGTTCAGCTTAATGTGTTCCACCCCGTGCACCGGGTCCCCGCTGCGGGAACACTTATGGGGGCCTTACGTGAGCTGCCCCAGCAAAGCCTGGGAACCAGTCCCGTGCGTGCTCGTCCCATGTGTGCTGGTGCCCCCAGGGGTGCTTGCAGCAGGGCCTTCTTCTATTATATTTGCTGCCATTACTACGTTGCTTCTTGCACTTCCAATACCATGGTCTTCCTATTTTTTCAGTCTGCTTACAGTCACAGGTGTTCATCTCCTGAAATATTAAAAGACATGGCAAAGCCTCACAGCAGACAATGGTGTGCAGGAGTTTCTCTCAGCTACCATCGGCGTGTTTGACATTTCTGACTGCTCAGAGGTAGTGTCCATTCTCTCTTCTTGTGTTTTATGGGACAATGCTCTGCAGTTGCTGGCTGGCGGGCGGTAGGACAGAGCAACCTCAGCAGGACCAGAAGATGTGCTTCCCTCCTGTGGACACCCAGACAAAGAGGCTTAAGTCCCTTCTTTTGAACCTGTTTTCCTTTCTAATGCCTTTTTGCTTCCCCTCTCCTCTTGCCCGTCAGCTGCTGCCAGCTCTGGCCAGGAGTGGGTGTTATTCGTGCACCCTCCTCGCAGGCGCCCGCTGCCCTGTAACCTGCTGTGTGACGGGTGGATGGAGCTCCTGTACGATGGGTGAGGACTTTCCCCTTGGTGTCAAAGGGGACAAGCTTCAGCACAGCTGGATGTCAGCAGGGCAAACGCTCATTTGGCACAGCGAGGCCTCGGGGAAGCATTTCACTTATTTAGACCTGTAAGGATCTCGCTCAAAATATTTAGTTTGGTATTTGCCCTGTCTTGGGAGGGGAAGAAACCTGTTCAAATGCTGGAGGGAGGCATTTCACAAACAACTGGAGTTCCCTGTGTTCACCTGCTGCTCCCCGGCTGCCACATGGCCGCTCGGTGACTTTGTCAGGTGTTTTGAAAGGCGGCTGCAGAGTGGAGCGGGGATTTTGATAGCATATATAGGAGGCCAGCCACTTCACTGCTGGAACAGAAATGGCCACAGTAAAATAACTAGGTGAGAAGAGGATTACATTTATTTACAGAGCTAAAACATACACTGGAGCTGACAAAACCTCTGAGCTGATTCAACAGAAAGCAGGATCAGGCACAGCATCTTAAGTCATCTCTCCTACTAGGTAAACTGTTCTCTCAAATTGCTTAGACGGTCGATGTACAATTTTGTCCCGCAGCACACAGTGCTTCCCAAGGGGTTCCCGGGCATGGTGCAGGCGGTTGCTTGGGCTGGAAGCCATCTGAGTGCTGTGGAGCCTGGAGGAGCTCTGGGAACAGACCACACCACGCCATGTGGCTGCAGGGCTGGAGAGCCACTCCAGGGGGGGTTTAACGTCCCAGCAGAGATGTGGCCTTAGAGCAAGACTTGAGCTGTGGACACGCAGAACAATGCTTGGCTTTGGGAGAGGGGTATCCCTTCACAGGGGTAGCCCCGGCAAAAGGGCAGTCCAGCTGCCACTGTCATCTGGGAGCTGTGGTCGAGTGTGGGGCTGCTCTGTACACATGGACCCCCCAGCCAGCCACCCAGCTGAGGCCTTGGCAACTCGTTGCAGGAGCAGAAACAATGGTTCCCTGAGTTCCCTGAAAGCACAGATCTGTTATTCAGAAATCCCAGTGACGGGTCACCGTGGGCCATGCTAGCACTGTGGCCAAGCAGTAGCAGCAGGGACACAGCAGGGCTACCCCATGCCCGGGGCTGGGGGGACTGGAGGTCATCTCCAGCACAGATTGCCCCTCCTTGCCTTCCCATCCTCAGCCCCTTTCATGGCCCTTCTCACGGCAGCAGGGAGTTCGGCCCTGCAGAACAAACCCTGGTGTACCCTGATGGTGTAGTTTGCCCAACACCATCATTTCCACTCCAGACCAGATCCTGGAGCACAAAACCCCCAAACCCTCATGTTTCTGGTGTAAACTTTTCCAGGTTAGATGAAGTTCTTGAGAAATCCGGTTTGGTCTCAGAAAGTTTTTTGCAGCTTTTTTGTCAGAACAGCAGCGCCAAACTACACACACACACACACACATATACACATACATGGTTAGTGACAATTTTTAAGGCTGGAGTTTGGAGAAACTGAGTAGTCTTGTAACTCTTGTGTTTACATAACAAATTCAGAATGAGGGAACCACATGGTAGGATCCAAGTAATTGTGTTTACTAAATATGCACAGCATGCAAGGCCAGGCTTAGTTATATATACACACTGCTGCTCCAATGGGATTTTGGCAGCCTCCGAAACATAAAAGGCATTGAGTGACTTGAACTGTACCCTTATCGTCAAGCAGGAGTCTCAAGCATGGAAAATGCACAGCAAACAAAGGCCAAGCTGAACATACGTGCATGCCTAATTCAGGGGGCTCAGGAGCGGGGAACAGCTAAGTAGAAGTACACCATAAGTGAGCTTTTCCATTGCTCCCTTCCTACCTTCCAGGGTAAAAGCGGTGCTGATCCAATAGACCTTTGGAGAATTGCTCAGCTCTATTTTTTCCAAGATACATAGCAAAAAGGGAATTTCTGTTTACGTTCTCACAAAGTGACTGGCTAAATAATTCCAGATGATGGAATTTTCTTCTGTCCTTAAAGCAAAACAAAATCTTAACCTTCACCACTCTCTAAATGGTATTAAGACTATGATAAGAAATCTTTATTTCAGCATTCAAAAAACAGCTAATAACAACATAAAGTTGGAAAAATAACCCTAACTCTGCCCCTGTGTCATGTACAATACAATCTTGGATTGTATCTTCACATGGTCTTTCTTTGGGATGTCTTCTATTTTTCCCTGCAGTTTTTAGGTAACAGCTGTAGCAGTTTTAGGTAACAGCTGTAACGGCTTTTAAGATGTTGTGTCTCTATGAATTCCTGAAAACTAGTTACACGGAAAGGACACTATAAGCCTGTAACTAACAACACGTAATGCCTATATCAGTGAATTCTGAAAAAATGGGAAGTCACGATATTCATCCACTGTTAGGCCAAATGTTTTTGTAGCCAGTTTTCAGCCTGAAAATATGAAGTCACCTTTGCATCTTTTTCTTTAGAGGATGCTGTAAAGAGGAAGAATTTTAGCTTCCTTTTTTTTAGCTTCGCAGATGAGCTGTTTACCACAGTTTTCACATGAAAAGAAACTGAGGAAAAAAAACAGCTTAAAAGAAAAAAATTCTATGTGAAATTTTTTATTTTGATAAAAAAGGTGTATTTTCCAAGTGAAACTAAATGTCATTGTAAGTACAGCTATAATGATTAATGATTACAGGTGTACTTGCTTCTGGTTTTGGACAGAAGGACAGACTGGAAACTACATATGTCACTCCTGATATCATGTACTGTCTAGAATTTTCTAATTTCAAACAGCTTTTCTAAAGGAATACAGCCTTTTTTTTTTAAAAAAAAAAAAGCAAGAATGCTAAATTAAAGTGAAATTCAGTGCACAATATCAACTGGAAATGGAAAATGTCATGTCAACAGAATTCATCATGGTGATGTAGCTGAGTGAAAATATTCAGTCATTTTTACACAATCAAAAATCTACACACTAACTTCTGTATGTTTAAATGTCCCTGTGAGACTTTTTTCAGTATATCTCAATTATATATGTTTTTATATATCTCAATTTTATTTTTTTTATATATATATATATATGCTGGTCAAACTGGAAATGCACAGGCAGTGGAAACAGGGACAGGTATTCTGGGAAGAGTATAGGGACACTGCACGGTTGTATAGGGATGGGATCAGGAAGGCCAAGGCGCAGCTGGAGCTGAACTTGGCCAGGGACGCAAAGGATAATAAGGGNACCTGTTGGAGCGAGTCCAGAGGAGGGCCACAAAAATGATCAGGGGGCTGGAGCACCTCTGCTCTGAGGACAGGCTGAGAGAGTTGGGGTTGTTCAGCCTGGAGAAGAGAAGACTCTGGGGAGACCTTATAGCAGCCTTCCAGTACTTAAAGGGGGCCTACAGGAAAGACGGGGACAAACTTTTTAGCAGGGCCTGTTGCAACAGGACAAGAGGTAATGGTTTTAAACTAAAAGAGGGTAGATTTATACTAGATATAAGGAAGAAATTGTTTACAATAAGGGTGGTGAGACACTGGAACAAGTTGCCCAGAGAGGTGGTAGATGCCCCATCCCTGGAAACGTTCAAGGTCGGGTTGGACAAGGCTCTGAGCAACCTGATCTAGTGGAAAATGTCCCTGCTCATTGCAAGGGGTGGGACTAGATGACCTTTAAAGAACCCTTCCAACCCAAACTATTCTATGATTCTATGATTCTATGATACTATGATTCTATGATTATATATATAGCATATGTACTTGAAAAACATACATGTATATTTCACATAGGTATGTCAGGAGATACTGGCACGTGCAAATAGCCCAGTGTTGTCTGCAGTCCTGCTTCCAATGCCTACGCACTCGTTTTGCCGGTATGACTATTAACAACTGTACACAGTTTTTTCCCAAAAGATGGGTCACGTTTACATCCATGCTCTCTCTTTTTACTAACAAATATGTGATAACAGTATTTTTTTCTTCTTTCAAAGTTTTGTTACCAAAGCCTGCTACATTTCTTTGCCAGGGAAGTATCAGGACAATTTTAAAAGATTGAGAAAGTGTTAATATGTTTTGTATTGTGCTGTGCTTATCCTTAAGAAGGTACAGACGCTTCCTTTTCTCACATTTTTCCCTGCTTCTTTCCAGCTTTCTCAGAGTGTTTTCATGAGGCAGACTCTATGTCATCCAATTATTTCCTGAAGAAAACTAGAGAGATAAGCCTTTGAAAACTGAGCCAGGACTCCAGATTTCTCTCACTGTATTAAATCATACTGATCAAAACCATAGAAAGATATAGAAGCACAAAATTAACAGTGGGACAGAGAGATTGGGAAATGGGGATCCCTGGACGTAATATTACATATGAGACCGTTCAATATCAAGTAAATTTATTTGGACAGAGAGGGAATTACTGGGTGTGTAATACTGATTAACTATGTTGGAGAGAGACCTTGCCAAGCAGCGTGTTTTGGTCAGCCTCTTTATAAAGAATAGGAATGTAGGTAAAAGGTTAAATATAAAAAAAAAAAAAGGAAAAAAGTGCATCACTCCTCCTGTTAGCTAATCCTTGGGCATCATCTGCATGAACCAGAGTAGTACAGTCCACTTCTGGGAAGGATTCTGTCCCAGCTCCCGTGACAGAGAGATTTCTCTCTTACCCTGCTAAAATCTTTGGAGGGATATTTATTGACATGAATGAGACTGTGCATAAACGTATCCGAGATCCTAAGTGTTTAGTGTTGTTTAAGCTCCCTATACTGCAAAGACGTAGTATTTTTTTAATGCCCTATCCACTGAAAAACATTTACTTGAGGAAAATACATCAGGTCATAGCTCAGACTCTGGGAAAAAAAATATATTGTCTATTAAATCTACAGTCACACCATTTTCCTTTTCTACATAAGCACATGGGCGATAGTTTGAAACCCAAAAAAGGCTTTTAAAAATGTCTAATACACAGAGCACCCCTAATTACATTTCTTCCCAGCACGAGACTTTGTATGTCACTTCAGCTCATCAAGTCCCGACTCCCAGCTTGGATGAACTCTGGAAGTGTTTCTCACTGCTATGCACTCCTCTCACAAAAGTGTCTGAGCAAGCTATAAAGCAATACACAAATCATCAAGCACTCTGGTGGGGAGGCCTCGTAATTTCAGGCTGTTTGGGAGATGAATATCAGTTGGTTTAGAGTATCGCCAGCAAACCAGAGAAGAGTTCTGAAAGAGGTTTGTATAAGGCAATAAAGGCACACATCAGCTCTTTAAATAGGCAAGAGGCTCTGGGGGAGAATTTCTGCATAACCAGGGAACTGCTTTATCATAAGTTTCTTCAGAAAGTCCTCGCACTTTTAACTTTACTTATGACTATCCTTTGCTTCATCAGGTTATATTTAGATGGATAATTCACAGGTCTTTCAAGCTATAGTTGTTTGTGGTAAAAGTGAAATTAATGCATACATTTGAGACTAAGGGCGTTGTGAGAAGAATCAAGGGGCTGTGATGAAGCAGCTCAGGGAGATGCCCTCCTTTCCCTGCCGGCACAGAGCTCTGGGTGGCATTTTGGGGGCTGTCCTGCACCTGTGTTCTGGGCATCTCCTGGTCTTATGCACCAGAAATCCAGATGCCTGGGTGGATATCCATACGACTCAACCTGCACATATTTTTTTCCCAATCGGTAGCTGGAATGTACTTGGAAATTATGGAATATAATGTATTTTTCAGATGCTGCTCTTTAATTAACAGGGAAGAGACTGACACGGAGGAAGTGCAGCCTGATGAGTAAGCAAGTAAAGCATGCCCACCTGTGTGCGTGTGAGTTTGGTACTCAGGAGGGCAAGGCAGCCAGAGACGTAGGTGCAGGTCCCCACGCAGCGCTGGTCGGTGCTCAGCAAGCTTCCTGGGGGACCGCTTTGCTCATGCATCCCTCCACCCTGGGGCTCCTGCAGCACAAGGGCTGCAGGAGACCGACAGGCAGCCCCTAGAGCCAGGGGTCAGCCTGTTTCCAGCCTTTCCATGTGCTGCCTAGGCCAGAAATTCCCATCTGTAATGCAGGAGGCAGCCTAGCTTTGCTCCCCTTTGACATTTTGAGTGGATATACAGTCCTTTCAATTTGCAGAAATCTCTGATGTGTTACTAATCACCAGTTTTGAGGGGAACCCATTAGAGACATCACCAAGTGAAAAAGATTGGCATTGCATCACTTGTGATGCTAAAAGTCAAAAGATTCTCCCCAGTAAAATGACAGAGCTTAAAGTAACAAGGCCTTGACATCTCCTTCCAAATGCCAGATACTTTACCTACTGTGGGAATGATGCCCACTCAAGGCATATATTTTGGCTAGCAAAAATCCCGTGTGCCTTAATATTATTTATGCCTATTTTTCTCCAGAGCTCTTTTTGGTCAGGATTGTGATTTATGTTGTTTTTACTCCAGCTACGCAAGAGATTCTTTGACGGATTACAATCTCAGCAAACTCCAATTCGAGAAGAAGAATGACAGCTAAGAGACTTAAACCAAACTTTTCACCATCCTGGAAAGGAACTGTCTGCCAGTATTTGGAGTTTTTTTAATACTCTACCTCCCTCTGCTGTTATCAGCGAGTAGTTCCTCGACAATGGGAAATCATGTACTTGCGGCTTCGATTTCTGTGCTCTCATTCCTGGTGATAATGGGAGACGCGGACAGTAAAACAGACAGTTCCTTCATGATCGACTCTGATCCCAGCCGTTGTATGAGGCATCACTACGTCGACTCCATCAGCCATCCCCTTTACAAGTGTAGCTCGAAGGTAAGGACTTCCCTCACCCCTTCACAGCTTGGTGCTGCATCAGCAGAGTTATTAAAATGAGCCATTTTGAGTGATCTTCTCTGCACAAATTCCTTACTGCCAAAATCCAGCTGCAGAGACATACAGATGTAGAGACATCTGAGTGTGTGCATCAGAAGTGGGGCTGGAGAGAAAGGCTCTTGACTCTGTTTTCACCTTTTCCAAAGGAGAAACACACCATGATGTTAAAGATAACATGTAGTAAATGATAAGATTCAAAGGAAGATGTTGGGGTCCCAGCCACCAGTGCCAAGGAAATGGACTAGTTTGAAAGTTTAGATCATCCCAGTCACTCCCTCCTTCAAGTGAGTCTTTAATCTGGAGCATGTAAACTTATAACTTTCAAGTTGAAGTACTGAGATAAACAATCAAGCTGTAAAATGGTAATGAAAAAAGAATGTGAAAAACAATGCTAATTTTTTTCCCACATTTAGTTTCAAGGCCTTTGTTTTCATGCAGGATGACAATTGGATGTTTACTGTAGGGCTGAGAAGTAGGAGGAAATACAATATTGCCTTTCATTTGAGATTTCAAGCCTGAAAAATTTTGTGTCAAAATGGTTTAGCAGCCTGCGCATGTAGCCTACAGTCATCTATTTCATTGCGTGGAGAAAAAGAATGGGGAGAAACAATGGGAAAATCCTTGCTGGTCCCTTTCGTCTTGTCCTAATTTGTTCCGGCTGAGTTAACCCAGTGCATGTACAGCCTCCGCCTGGACCATCCCACTGGCCCGCAGAAAGTGGCTTTGCCTTATGCACACAGATCCCTGGATTAAGGAAAGGCAACAACTGCCAGTGCCAATGCTTTTGCCAGCCTTGTGTTGGGTAAGAGAGTGATGGGAGGCAGGTGGGAGATCAGAGGCTTTTACCCTACTGATCGTGAGTTCAAACAGTAAAATGGTGCATTACTTGTGATTCAGGAGAGATCTTTTGTTTTGCTCTTAGCCTAGATTAGACCTTCTCACTGTCTGGGAAACATCCGGCTTTAACATATAGAACTGCAGAGATGCATCTGTTTGTGCAATATTGATTTTATTGCAGTCGACTCCAGTGTGAAGTAAAGGTGAAAAGTGTGAGTGGTTTTTATGTCCTTGCTGGGGGCTGCTAGCAATATTACACCTGAGAAGCCATAACTGCTGTGATGGTTTGGTGCAGGAGGGTGATGCTCCACTCAGCTGGCTCCCGCTCTTGGCTCCCTGCACTGCCATAGAACAAGAAAAGCTGCGGTACGTAACATAGGCAAGATGGTAGGTTGCCCCCAGAGGCCCTCTCGTCTCCAGCTTTGGGCAGGATCTCCCTATGCCCCTCTACATACAGAAGAGCAAATGAGTAACAAGTTGTGACTTCACCAGGGCACTGGGCGCGCTGCCGCAGACAAAAGAGGATAAACCCAGCAGGTCCCAGACCAGCCCCTCAGGCAATTCAGTCCTGGAGGATGAAGGATGGGGTTTCTCCGGCCCAGGACCAAAGGATTGCCATGTCCTGGTCTGTCCTTTCCTGCGGGGCATCCTCTATTCGCCACTGTTCCCCAGCTGCAGAGGGTTCCCACAGCAGGTCTTTGCCTCTGCTTGGCTCTGCATCACTGCCGGCTCTCCAGCGGCCACTGCCATGGCCAAACCCACCTGTCCCTGGGCCAGCCTTGCAGCTCCACACGATCCTGCCTGTCCTGCAGCCAGCCTCGTCTCCGGTCATGCTTTTCTTCTGTGCCCGGGGCATTGCTTCCTACACAGAGGAAGGAAGGGAGGAAGGGAGGAGAGAAGGGAGGAAGGAAGGAAGGAAGGAAGGAAGGAAGGAAGGAAGGAAGGAAGGAAGGAAGGAAGGAAGGAAGGAAGGAAGGAAGGAAGAAGGAAACCCACCAACTACTCAGCTTTTTAGCATCCCTAATGACAGAGAAAAACAATCAGGCTTTTAGGAGTGGGACTGATGGAAATGAGAACACAGAATGCATTGTAATGAGAACCATATTATTATAAAACTGAGCTTTGAGAAAAAAGCTGTTGACATAAATATTTGTAACTCTGACTGCAAAAATGTCAGTGACTTTTAGAAAATCAAGCCTTTAATGGAAATCATGTTAGAAAATATTATCACATCTCTTGGCTTCCCAAATTCCACAATGGTTTCAAGAAGAGTTTTTTAACAATACTGCAAGTTGTACGGACTTTCACATGAAGTGGAAAATGAAAATAGTTTCCATACAAAGCAAAATAATTTTGACATTTCCTAGAAAACTTCTCTCTGTTTGTTAAATCAAACGTTTTTTTTTTTCTTTTAAGGTCTCAGGGATCTGAATCATCCTGCTAAACATATGGCTTCTGTTCTGGATCTAGCATCTAAACACAGACCAATATTAGACTTGCTAATGAAAATTAGATGTAATGCCTGTTCCTATATATATTGTGATAAAATATAAACAGGTCAAAAAAGGAAGGTTCTGCTGGAGTAGTGTTGCATTTAATGAAACCACTTATTGCCGTGACTATAGGCCTGACACCGGATGCACAAACAGCCTGTCTGCTGTAGGTCTGGCCACATTCAAAAGAAGCAGTCAGGTACACGAATAGTACAGTTTATTTTTATGCAACATATACAGATTCTTTAAGATTGCCGGTGATAAATGCACTAAACTGCAGAATAACTATATAGCTTTAAAGATACGATTGCAATCACAAGCTTAATTTCCCGGGTAAGCACTTGGTGTGGCCGAGGTTGCAAATCTTACCAAAAGGCGCCCCTTCTGGTGCAGGGAAAAGAGGACAAACCCATCAATCTGTCCTTATGATTTGGCGTCGGATTCTCATCCCTCAATTAGGTATGCAATCAGGGTAATATTTATATTCTTATTGTACAAAGTGAGTGGGTGGGACTGTAGTCAAGCCGTCATTCTTTGTGGTTATGCTGTTAGCTGTTGCACAAAACACTTCTCATGGAAAGTAGAAGAATGGGACCGCATGGCCTCCACCTCGCTTCTCGTTCCTCCTCAGTGCCATGGCAACACAAACCACTGGATCTTCACCCAGTTTCTGTGTCTGCTCTGGACACCAGGTGCTTATAGCTTTGCCACTGTTTTGTGCTTCCAACAAGTAGCTGTGGGAATTGTGGTACCTCTTGTTTCCACTGAGTTTCATTGTGAAGCTTGGACTGACAATAGATGTCAAGCAGAGACTTTGCCCTTTTTTGGCATGATATATTGGTTCCACCAAGCCATCCTTTTTCACTCCGTATGTTTTCCCTTTTAGTGCAGCATAGAATTACAGAAGTTAAAAACAGCTTCAGAAATTGCCAGACATATTACATTTCCTGTCCATCTTGGTTAAAAAAGGATTACGTCCACCATGCTACTCTGTGGAGGCTGCCAATTGTACCCACATGGGAAGTAGTTTTGTTACATTTGGAAACATCCACCCAATATAATTTAATCATTAAAATCCCTCCTGCTTGTGACCTCAGGCAGATGTTGAAACCAGGTTTTGAAAGGCTTCAGAAACGTACTCCATTATAGTAACAAAATGTATAACAGAGACACAAAGGAGGGATGGAAGAAGGTCATTTGTTCCTGGAAAACAGTATTTTGCTTTGACTTCAAGGAAGCGTTTGTGTCAGCTCATGAGGTATTGCCTTTCCTGACCATATTGGATTCTGCCTGACCTCTGTCACGGAGACCCACTGCTCTTCCATGTGTTGGATCACCTCGCTGCTGCAATCAGAGCCTCCTAAATTACAGTATTGGCTGTCACAAGTGCTTCCTCCAGATGTGCCAGAAGTGTGCTACCACTGACAGCCTCGCACTGAAGAATCCAGCCCAGAGAGACGTGGACCAGATGAAGAAAGATTTAGCAAATGTTTGAAGACATTTGCTCGTGAGGTAGCTCAGGAGATTTTCAGCAATGCCTGCTCACAGCCAGGCCATGGATACTGTGTGAAAGTCTGTTCTGATGAATCTCAGCCCATCTGCTTTCAGGGCTCAGCTTGTTGCTGAAGAGAACTACAAACACTGTTAATATCAAACCAGTTCACAATTTCTGAATTTCCAGAATACAGCTCAAATGAGCAGAGTCAAATATTGCCTCAGATTCAGGTTGCTCTCTTTTGTGGCCATCCAGATACCTATGAGACTGCTGGCTTCAAGTGAGAAAACCTGGTTTGCCCTAGTTGCTCATACACGTGAGACATCCTGTGGTTCCCATGTTGTAGAGTGCTGTGCTTCCAGATCCAGCATCGCAAGGTGACAGGCACAGGCTCACATGTGCGGGGGACGAGGGGAGACAAGAGGCATGCATATCAGGTTATAAAATACCCACACGTTTTTACTATATATACCCCCACTCTATTACTGTGCTATGCCATCATAGCATTGCTAATTATTTAGGCGATAATCTCTATTGCGCTATAGTATACAATGCAATAAGCAGCTGGTGCGATTGATTAAATGGCAAAGCAAAGCTTTTAAAGTACATGCTATTTCCAGCTCATTTGCACACCTGCCAAAATCCACTGGTGCTGTTCTGGATTTATGAGGAGGAGGAGGTTAAATTTTGCTGAGGACTTCAGGCTAGTCCAGAAGTTTAGAAAGCTATCAAAATGGGAAATCTCAAAATTTTTTATCCTGCAAGCTTGACTTGATATCCATGGTGCAGTGTAATGCAAAACGAGAGCATAAACCCAACACTCTCTGTAATTTTACATTATATGAATACTGACTGTACTCTTAAGAAAAACTAAGTAGCCAGCAAAATTGGAGATTAAAATTAGAGTCTCCACAGAATAAAACATGTTTTGAAAGACAAGGCTTACTAAACAATTACAAATGCAGTTGCACTTTGAAGAAATACTGACTGTTTTTGCTTTGGGGAGCTCTCTGTTCATAAGAAATATAGTCAGACCAGATATTGCCACATCAGATAATTCCGCTCTACAATTACACTGTTGCAACTCTTAATCCTTAATCCTGTTCCTCCGGGGTTGGTTTGTTTTTTTCCTGGCATTTCTGAAAGTACTTGCAGATACAGGAGCAGACGAGTGCCATAAAATGTCCTCAGGGTAACAGTGCCAGAGCGACTACCCATTCCAGCTCCAGAAGCATCAACCATTAGAAGTCACTTCCATTACACAGCAATGTGCACTGTCACGTTTGGGCTGAAATCACAGAATCATAAAAATGTTGATTGGAAGGGACTCTGGAGATCCTCTGAACCTCCCAAAAAGCAACTTGTGGCCATCACATGCTCCCTATTGCCACTCCTGAGGAGTGTTTCACTCCATGGTCTTTGCAACTCCCCTTCCAGCAGTTGCCAGCTGCCGTCAGATTGCTCCTCACCCTCCTCTTCAGCAGAACGCATGGGAATAGCCTGTGACAGAGCATGATCACAGTCCGGTGAACTGGTTGAAGTGGGGAACCTAACAAGGGTTGTCAAGATGGTGGGAAGGAAACTAACTTTTTTAAATGTCCACATCTGCTGTCTTTCCTTTGCAATACAGGCAAGATTAAATACCTGCGTAGCTCTTCACCAGCTACCTGCCTGTCACTATGGGAAGTGAGTTTTGTTTACCAGGGGACAAAAGTGGATCTTCATCTGTCAGTAACGGGGAGCTAGCACTGTAATAATTGTCCCTTTCCCTGTTTTTGTATACACTAAAGACATTGGTATTAAGGAGCTTGACATAGCTGATATGTCTCAAGCTGGGGTGTAGCTCAACAGTATGCTGAAATTTTCTTCCCACTGTATTACTACTAACAGCTGAAGTGAATTTGCTTATGAATAGGCACGCATAAATTTGTGCTACAAATCATGAAGGATGGTAAATTTATTGGAGAGCCAGAAGAGCCCATCTTTTAATTAAACCAAGGAACAAGATGTTACCAAACCCAGATCATCAGCATGTGAAGATATCTTCCTTTTGATCTGTCTGTGTTGACTGAAGTGTACTTGTCAATATATTAATACATTTCCAGGCAAATCATTTAGCATGCAAGTACTCTTGGAAGAGGCATTTTTAAGCACTGTACAAAGCATGCTCTTTAGGATGATCGGTGCCTTTCCCATGGACACAGACAGTGCTAGTATTTACTACTTTATACCAGGAATATTCTCTCCCTCTTTCCCTCTTATCTTTCCTCAGGACTCTGATTAAAGAAAAAATTAAACATTGACATACCTGCTTGCAAGACTTGGAGATTTGCAGTCAATTGATCATGTGTAGTGAAAGAAGTTCAGAAGTATTTATGTTGTAAAATATTTGCTGTCACCTTTGTAGTTATCCTTTTATATTGTCTGAAAAAAACCCATGAGATATGTGAAGCATGGTTAAAATGTAATTTTCTTCCTTGGTTAGAGGATAGACTTATGACAGTTTTTCCGCCTACTTTCTCACCTCTGTCACATTTTGACCTTGTTTAGATGATACAATAAGTTGATTTTGAAGTTTGTGTTGGTTAATGAGAATTAGATGATCTGGACTTAAATAATATTTCATTCCCTATGAAGGTATAAGAGTTTGTTTAAACTTGTCCGACACTTATCCTTTATCAAGGTGATAACAGTTGTTTCTATCCACATGATTTCCTGAGCTAGAGAAGATCCCTTCCATGTTTTATATAGAACTTAGGAGACTCTACGCCTCTCCCCTGCTCAACGAGGGGTTGTTGGGAAGGGGTGTAAGTGGCTCCCCGTGGGCTTTCCTTCCTTAGCCCCTCCCGTTGTGCAAGTTACCTTACTCTGGTCACAACTCAGTTGGTGAACTCAGGAGAACCATGGCGCCTGCACTGCTTTTGGAATATCTCACTAGTGAACCCTCATTTTTGGCAAGGAGTTCATCTTGTAAACATTTTCACCGCCTTACATTATGCAGTGCATTTTATACAGATAGAACTGATGCAAATACATATATATATTTTCACACATATAATTGAAAATACATATTCCAGGTGATCTTTGCAAAAGGAGGGAGCTAGAAACTTACTTGAGTAGCAATAAACTGAGCATCTTCTTTATATTTTACTTTATACGCTTATATATCTAAGCATTTGAGACATTCACTGGCCCCAAGGACCAGTTTTGCTGACCACTAGTATATACACTCAAAACATCGGAAAATATCCAACTGAAGTATCAGTGTGGCTGATGATTTAAGGGCTTGGCTGCCACAAATCTGGGGTCAGCAAGTCACAGTTGCAGTCATCGTGCCTGGAAAGCAGGGCTGGCTGTGACCATTTGGAGCCCTGAGGTCAGCTTTCAGAAAACCAGGCCCTGTAGTTCTTAACGGTGTCAGTGCCTGGGACTCCAGGAGGAGACCGTCTTTTCCTCCTGCCCATGTTACCTCCTCCACTCTCTCAGACAGATCTCGGGGGCAGTGCACTGTGTGGGGCTTGGTGCCCTTGCCAAGGTGGGGAGATGCAGTAAGTGAAGGAAGACCAGCCAGACCGGAGGGAGGTGCCCATCTGCTGTTATTAGCTGTGCGCTGGCAGCCACAGGGGCACGTTTCCTAACCCGTCTCTTTTCCTTTGCAGATGGTACTGCTGGCTCGCTGCGAAGGGCGCTGCAGCCAGACGTCACGCTCGGAGCCCATGGTTTCTTTCAGCACCGTCCTGAAGCAGCCTTTCCGCTCCACCTGCCACTGCTGCCGGCCCCAGACCTCCAAGCTGAAGGCCATGCGGTTGCGATGCTCAGGGGGCATGCGGCTCACTGCCACCTACCGCTACATCCTCTCCTGCCACTGCGAGGAGTGCAACTCCTAGGGATGTACCTGCCACATCAGTGGGAGGACCGGGATGCTGCTACCAGGAAGGCTCCCAAGAGTTCACCTGAAGTGATGCCGACGCTCCCAGCATACAACTGCAGCGAGGACAGGACTAACCTAGCTGGACTGGATCTGAGAGCTGAGGTGTAAAATATCCTGGGGCCATGGATGGTGCCGGTACCGAAGCATGGCCTGTGACAAAGGCAAAAACATGAAGACTTGTTTTTAAGAAGCCTTTCTTTTTTCTGAAAGGATGTTTTTGTGAGCTGCTTCTCTTTCAGGCTCAGCTCTCGCTACAGAGAGTTGCTTTTACTTTAACCGAGGGCAGCAGGAGAAAACAGAGGAAGGTCGGCTAGATGACAGAACCACGCTCTGGGAGTTGGCACTTGGACAGCAGATGGGCATCAGTTCCCACAAATGACCTCTTAACCTATCAATTTATTCTCAGTCTTCTAGTTATATTGGCCTTCAAAACAAACTGTTGTTGGCAAGGGTTATCTGTTACTAATCTATCAGCCAAGCGCTGGATAACTTTAACTGTGGTTTAGCAGAAATTGCAAATAAATCATTGAAAAGTGAACAGGATATGAAATGCAGAGCTGGGACTACCCAGCCCTAGCCAGCTGAAGTGATTATTTGCAGCATGCAGCATCACAGTTCAGTGGCTGAGCAACTCCTGAGAAGTGAAAGGTCGTGAGACTCATTATTCCCCTCTAAAAGCCTGGAATGTGACACATCACATCTGTCACAAAAACCGTTGTTCAAACACTAAAAGCTAATCAAAGATTAAAATGACACGTACTAAATAGAGTCTTCTCTTAACTTGGGTAGACACGTTGATGTACAGAGCCAGAGCCACCAGAATAATGACCAAACCTACGACTTATTTTTATCTATGGCTCTGAGGCCATTGAGTGAGTACCATTTTGCCTTTTAAAGACAGGCAATCCCAGACACAGGGGAATCACACTGAGGTGCCCATAGGAAGTTTAAGGCAGAGTCTGAGTTGCAGCGTTATTCACTGGACCACAAAGTCTGTGTTTCACTTTACCTAATGATCTGCTACCTGGGCTTCCAGTTGTCTCACCATGGAGCTTGGCAGCTGCTCATGGAATCACACAGCTCTTGGCTGGGGCATGTGCCCATGCATCCTCTGTGTGAGCACAAGGATGTAGGAGGCTGTGGCAGGGTTAGCATGAGCCCAGACACCTCACCCGTATTTGAAGCTGTCTCACATCCAGGACATCAGAGCCGCCGGGTCCTGCAGAGCAGGGGTAGTCAGTGCTTCTCTGTAAGAAGCAGTGAGGCCATTCAGTGAGGACCATTGCAGAAAGAAATGCCCCGAGGAGCTGAATGAATTGCAGTCATTGATAGTGTGAAAGGATTTCAAAATAACAAAGGATCCAGAGTTCTGGAATGGTATTTGTAGAGAAACTCTGTCCCTCCTCCATTAACATGAGGTTTTAGGAAGGTTCAGTCATAGTCTTTGTGACTGCAAGGAAACAACGTATTACAGTTCTCGTCTCCTTAAGCGGCAGTATATCCAGTCAGTCAGCAATATGTATGTGATGTTCACATAAACCTGGGTAAGACATTTTTGATAGAAGTCATGAAGGTGTCAGGAGCATCTTTACTGTGCAAGGATTCAGAGTCAGTGCAATTTCTACCCCTTGCTAGCATCTGCATGCTTAGTCCCACAGTTATTCTCTGGGACAGGCTGGGGCAGCTCCACGGTACAGCAATGTCTGGTGGGGCCCCATGGTGCAGAGAAGAAGTCACAGAATCATAGAATCATAGAATCATTTTGGTTGGAAGAGACCTTTAAGATCATCAAGTCCAACCGTTAACCTAGCACTGCCAAGTCACCACTAAGTCCTATCCAAGTCCTGTGTTTGGTACATCTGTTCAGCGCTCTCCAGTCTGTCTGCAGCAAACGCCATAGGCAGCAGCTCAGGGACAGGCACTGACGTTGCAGGGGGTCCCCAAGTTCTGCCGGGGAGGGCAGTCATCCCGTGATCTACACAGGAGTTACTGTGGCTGCTCCGGCAAGGCCAGATTCCTTTGCCACTGCCTCCTCATGGTGAATACGTATGGGATGTGAAGGCAGGCAGGTGACAGACACTGGCCTCGCAAGCCAAAACCTGGACCTGGATGGCTGTCAGTCAGAAGTGGAAAACAACAGGGGACAAGTACACCCACAGACACTGGCTAGAGAAGTTTGTGGTACACAGGAAGGACTGCCTCTGTCTTCCAGAGAAGACTTGGAGATGGCCAGTTTTCAACAACACAGAGCTGTGGGCAAACAAAAGGGTGAATTAAACCATTAGAAGCTGACGGACTCAGATTAAAATGTCAAAACTGGGAGTGATGAGCCCCAGTGAGCTCATTAGACACCACTCGTTGTTTCAGTGCTGTCAGTCATTCTTTTCACATCTGATGCATGGTCTGAACATCAAAGGGCGAGTAACGGGAGCATGAGCCAGGCATTATCACCAGGCTACTTTATATGAAAGATCATATGTGTGTCCCTTTTCCAATGTCTTTCAACCTTCAGCATCTAAAAATCCCATTATCCAAAAAAGCACCACCCCCTACTGTTAATTATATATAGAAAATTCCAGTCCTTATCCGAAACATCAGCAATACCTTTGATAACCAAATAACTATACCACAAAATATGTGTGACCTCTAAGCATGGGTATAGAGACCGCTGCACACAAGCAATGCTATGCTGTTATTTAAGGAATGGGGAATGTTTTAAGGGTAACTGCTATATCCAGTGTAACCCCCCCCACCCCTGGGTTGTACTGCCGCTGGCCTTTTCTGCTGGTGCAAAATGGGATACCGGGGGCGGATGACATGAAATTTGGGTGACAATTTGCAGCGCTTCTGCACAGCTGCAGGATGCGGCAGAGCAGCATGGACCCGGTCACAGTCCTCTGGGGAAGACAGAGGAGGGGTTTGAGCAGAGATCGTGCCTGAGCCAATTTAGAAAAACAGAGAATATTTATAGTGAGAGAAGATCTTGGCTGGTATTTATTCCCACATCCCCTCACTATCACAGTGCCAGAGCTATAATTGCTCAAATCAGTCTCACAGAAGATATTCGTGTTTCAACAAAAGCTTTTTTTTATGTCTCACACCCCACATTCCTTCCACTTTTGCTTGGTTCCTTTAATGAAATCATTGCCTTGTGACCCCAGAGGCTGTTGCCATGCATAAATGTCGAGGTGAATTCAACATTATCTAATTTAACTGTTGAGTTGAATAAATGCATGGAAGGAATATAACAGAAATTATGACTGACAAGACAAAACATACTTGTAAATAGCTAGAACTGGATATTAAACAATGAATCAAACTTTCAAAATCTCCTTTTGGCTTTGCCAGGCAATCTTCATATTAACATGTGAGAAAAGGAGGAGCTATTCTTCAAAACCAAATGCTCCAAAGTCAGTTATAAATCTATATTTTGATACTTTTTTATCAGTATTTTAGGCAACTAAGTGCTGAATGGAGCATACAAGTGCTACCCATGTTAAAATTCAGGAGGCGTATTGAAGCAAAAGAAAATAAGGCTTCAGGTAAAAACTACGGGATATGGTGCATGGTGAGAAAGAGTCTAAGTGGCGCTTAGAGATGAAATGGTTTCCTGATTTCTTGGCCTGACACCACTCTGTACACTTAAGCTCTGTTTTTTAAGTCAGACTACTGTGTAAGTCCTTCTTAAATTGAACAACAAGGAGGGCAATGTCCAGTTGTCCAGATAATATTGTGGGGTTTTGTCTTTGCTAAAGCATCCTTTTGCTGGGACTTGAATAAGAAGGCTTCCTCCTTTTTTCCCCTCACTGCACCTCACCTTTCAGGCGCCATCTTCCCTCACAGAAAGGCTGGTTCAGCTATGACCATTCTGTGGTTTGCTCAAGAAGACATGTGATACAGACTTTCGACTGTCACCATTCTATGCCCTCTTTTCTTTTGATTAAGTTTCTGAGTCTAGCTTGGATTACTTTTGAAAGCCACCCATCCCAGCAGTGCTGGTGTTATATCTCAGATGGAAGGATTGCACTCATGGAGACCAGAGGGAAACACTAGACCTTTGCTGGTACCCTTTCCTTGTAAGAAAAGCCTTATAATGCCAATGCATTTTGTGCCTATCGGAAGTAATCTGTGATTTTCCAGAGTAAAAGAGCCCGTGACGTAGCAAATTTTAATTATTCTGCTTCCAGCTGCAGTGGGTCTGTTAAGCACTTAAAGCTGCATGGATACAAAAATGGTTTGCTGGTTCAAGCCTTATACGAATCATTAAACTGAAGAGCTCATTGCTTTCTTGGAGGTGTCCCCACTGACTTTTCTTACATCTCACCTTGCCCTCTGAGCTTGGAGAACTTCTACAATTGATCCTGACCCTGGTTGTCTCCTGGTGGCCTTTATCAGGGCTTTTGTAGGTTACTGTCATGGCACTCATGGCAATAATGGAGAGGTGAAGTTCAGTGACATCCATGGTACACCACAGCCTGTGCTGGGCCTTCACCTGAGCCTTAGTTGAGACCTATTCACCAAGTCCTTGCAGATCTACCATGAAGCCCTGAAACTCAAACAGAAATGTGTAGACTGCAGCTAGAATATTTTTGTGAAAGAGGAGAAAAATAAAAGATGGGAGGGTACTGTCTCATAGGAATAGTCTGCTACTCTTGCTGCTTTGTGTCTCTTGCCTCATTTCTTAGGATCTGATACGAGAAAAGAGATGCTCCTGAGCTCCCTTTTGTGGGTGAGTGTCTTTTCAGAGCCTGGTCCTACATGTTTAAAGACAGTGGTTTCTTACTGAGTTTGTCTGAAGCAGGATTAAACCCTCTAGGAAACACAGTTCTGCTTAGCAAGGAATTTTTCCTCTGACTTGGGCCATAAGTATTTTTGAAAAATCCAAATGCCATTAAAAAGGTCAGGGAGGGCGTGTCTTACTTTCTTTGACTCTGTAGTTATTTAAAATACAAGGGCTGTGGAAAAAGAAAGAAAGATTATATCCAGGGTAAAAGTGACTGACGGCCTTCTAAAACAGATTGCCTTATAGCTAACGGGTACTGAGACAGATACTCTTACAAAAGTGCAGCAGGCTGTGTTGGAAAGTAGTAGCCCAGTAAGTGTGCTGTGTTGCACATGTACAAATACACTGGTTGGAAATCCAAATAGTGAGTCCATCCCTTTCATTTTGCAAGCAAGGGGTCACAATCTTTCTTTATAGAATCATAGAATAGTAGAATTGTTAAGGTTGGAAGGGACCTTTAAGATCATCAAGTCCGACCATTAACCTAACCTGACAAAACCACTTCTAAACCATATCCCCAAGTACCACGTCTACCCTTTTTTTAAAAACCTCCAGGGATGGTGAATCCACCCCCTCCCTGGGCAGCCTATTCCAATGTTGGATAACCTTTCAGTGAAAAAATTTTTCCTAATATCCAACCTAAACCTCGCCTGGCTTAACTTGAATCCATTTCCTCTTGCCCTATCACTTGTCACTAGGGAGAAGAGGTCAGTCCCCATCTCTCTCCAACCCCCCATCTCTCTCCAACCCCCTTTCAGGTAGTTGTAGAGAGTGATAAGGTCTCCCCTCAGCCTCCTCTTCTCCAGGCTAAACAGCCCCAGTTCCCTCAGCCGCTCCTCATAAGACTTGTCCCCCAGACCCCTCACCGGTTTTGTTGCCCTTCTCTGGACACGCTCCAGCACCTCAATGTCTTTCTTGTAGTGAGGGGCCCAAAACTGAACGCAGTACTCGAGGTGGGGTCTCACCAGTGCTGAGTACAGGGGGATGATCACCTCCCGAGTCCTGCTCACCATGGTTCAAAAGAGAGAGGACAGGTAATCATTTGTCTGCAAACTATGTTAGCAAGCAGGCTAATGCAGTGAAAATGGTCCTTGGTGCTTCTAAGACATGAATAAGACTCTTTATGTACATCAAATGCAAAAGATCAGAGTTCACTAAAGAGCATAAATAACCTTGTTTGGCCTGCACCAATAATGCATATTTCAAAATGTTTTGTTTTGCCTTTTTTTGTTGTTGTTTGTTTTTTGTTTAATAGACCATTTAGGAGAGGTCTAGGAATCAAAAATATGTAAGGGACATCTATCATTTGTCTGAGTCAGAATTAATACTTCCTTTAGATGTTGACCAACAGTACAGCCCATTGAAATGAAATTTTAAAAACAGTAATCTACATGTATTTATCTCATCTTTTTTTCTAGAAAGAATTAAATAACCAGTCCTGAGTTAGAGCTGTTTTCATTCAGATGCACAACTGCTATTCCAAGATCTACATGGATCTCAAGTCTTCATAACACAAAAACTAATGGAGCTTAGCCCTGATGTTGTGTAGTGTAGACAATCACTATATAAAAAAGAGGATTAATCCAGGGAGCAGCAGTAAGTGGTGTGTCAGGATTCATCTCCCCCAGCTCCCTAACCCTAAGCACTAGAGACTTTGTCTTGCTGGGTCTAGTTCCGCTTCCAAAATGATTGATACTCAGGAGGATAGACAGAAGGTTGTCTCCCCTGAAAGCATGAATCCCCAGCTCTGTAACAGATCGAGGTCAAATCCCCTGTTTGAGTGGAGGAAGGTCTGGAATCAGTCCATACAGGAGCTGTGCAAAAGGGAGATAGTGCAACCACCGAAACAGCTGTCGCTAAACGCAATGCAGTCTGAGTGAGCTAAGCAAGCTCCAAGCGCTGGCAGAAAAATTAGGCTGCTCTTTGGACTTGAGTTTTTTGTATGCCAAATGACTTCATACAAATGCAGGTTCCACGTAGTCCCTGTAAAAAAGGCAGAGATAACCTCCGCTGGTCACAGAGGCTTCTGTCTGAAACTCTGAGGCTGAAAATGTCCCAGGCAGATGTCTGAGTGTATTAGAAATTAAATTTGCAGAATTTACACAAATAGTACTGAAAATTCAGAGTTATGCTCATTTAAATTTTCTTCATCCTTTTCACCTGCCCCGCTCCTCCTCACCCACCCTGCACGTCTAACACATGGAAATAATCATGCTCTGGGATCCTGCTGCTAGTCAGACACATCTCCACATTGTCACGTACAGAGCTTGTCCAAACATTCCCAGCAACTGGGAATGGGATGCTGGAATAAGAAACCTGTGACTTGCTGCAGCAAGACTGTGCAAACTTAACCGATTCTAATTTTATATGAGCTATATTATGTTCAAATATTACCACTCCAGGGACTAGAGCTACTACTGCCATGCATATTTCATTCCCTTTGAAGTGCAAGAGAGCCCCTACACTGGGAGAACCCATCCCTGTGCTTCCTAATTTCTCCCATGTTGTTTCCTTGCTTATGTTTGCTGCTGCCTTTAACACCTTGAGCAATGAGGAGCCGGTAGTCCACATCTCTTCCTCTGTACTCTCCAATTTGGAAACAACCTCAGAGGAGAAATATATGCATCATCCTCCTCTATTTTGAAGACTTCTTTTCTCTTTGGCATCTTGTTTCAAAGACTGAATGATGTGCTAATTCTGGTTTTTCATCTGCAGGCACCACTGAGTCCAGGACGCTGGGGCTATCTATTTCGTGACCTGGTGTTGGAAACTCACTAATGACTACTTTGTTATTTTTTTCCCTTAAAATGTACACAGGTACATGTGTATGTGTAAGTGCACACACACATGCATGCACACACAGAAAGAGACAGGGAGGGTGAGACTGTGTTTACTCTAGGATAGGAAAAGCTGTAGTTTCTAGCCTTGATTTGGATAATCACAGCTTTGTGGGAAGTGATCTATATTACAGCCTTTCAGCGGGATATAAAAGAGAAACATATGGAGACACACACACAAATCTACTTTTCTATATTCAGAAATATACTTTCATTCATTTAAACCTCGATAGTGCCATTACTGTCAGACAAGATAACTGCATGAATGACCTTGAATGCAATAAAAGAAAAGGTGATAAACACAAAAGGATGCTAGGTCAGCAGCACACCTGGCTGCAAGGGAGGCAAAGGGCATTACTAACTCTGCTCCTACATTTTGCTGAGTAACCTACGCCTTTCCCTGGAGGTGGAGCACAGCGTGAGGCTCAGGCACGATGAAATAAATCCCGGCGGATGTCTCCATCCTTCCTGGGAGAGAGCTGGAGCTGGGGCTGAGCCTTTAGGTGGAGCTCACGTACCGCCGCTCCCGGGAAGAGCAGCGCTGTAGCTCCTGCGGGAGGCAGCCGGCCCGGCCCGGCCTGGCCCTGCAAGGAGAGAGCCAGGAAAGCAAAGCTGGTCTCCCGATTTTCGCAGCTCGGGTTAACAGCCAGGTTCCTCACAAGCTGAAAAATGGTTTCTTTCAAAAGCTGTTTGAAGATGACTTTCCTCCTGTGTATGTACACAGTGTTAACTAGTGCATAGGGGCCATAAGGCTGCTCCACCTTGGCCAGGCTGTGTTACCAGGGCTGGAGGTGTTGTGTGCACCTGGCTGCCGTTGCAGGATGAGTATGGTATCAGAGACTCTTTGTGTAGGTTCACACAGCCATGGAAGCTCCCTTCAGGTCTGCCTCGCATCCCAGTCTTAAAGGATCCCGTGGACCTTCAGCTCCAGAATGAATCATAGAATCAGAGAATCGTTTAGGTTGGAAAAGACCTTTAAGATCATCCAGTCCAACCATTGACCCTACTCTACCAGGTCTGCCACTAAACCATGTCTCCAAGCACCACATCTACATGACTTTTAAACACCTCTAGGGATGGCGACTCAACCACCTCCCTGGGCAGCCTGCTCCAACACTTGATAACTCTTCCAGTGAAAAATTTTTTCCTAATGTCCAGCCTAAACCTCCCATGGCACAACTTGAACCCGCTTCTTCTTGTCCTGTCGCTAGTTACTAGGGAGAAGAGACCAGGGCCCATCTCACTACAACCTCCTTTCAGGTAGTTGTAGAGAGTAAGAAGGTCTCCCCTCAACCTTCTCTTCTNGCAGATCAACACTCCCGCTTAATTTGGTGTCACCTGCAAACTTACTGAGGGTGCACTCAGTCCCCTCGTCCAGATCATCAATGAAGATATTAAACACAGCTGGCCCCAAAACTGAGCCCTGAGGAACACTGCTTGAGACCTGCCGCCAGCTGGATTTAACGCCATTCACCACAACTCCCTGGGCTCAGCCATCCAGCCAGTTTTTAACCCAGCAAAGAGTACCCCTGTCTAAGCCACAGGCTTAGAACAGCCCAGGAGCATGGGACAGCAGATGCATCTGGCACATTTTGCTGCATGGCTGCAGAAGGCTGTGTTGGATTGTGGGATGGGGAGAGCAGTGCGGGGGCTGTGTGATTGGGAGGAGGGCCATTGCACAAGCGAAGTGCAGTGGAAAGCATGAAGAAGCAGGCTTCTGTGCAAGTTTTGTGCTTAGGAGGGGAAATTTGGCAGGCTTGAATCTACTGCAAAGTGTGTCATTCCCAGTTCTTCCCATCCCTTCTGTGAGATCTGGCAGGCTGGATAATGGGCAGAAATAAGTGGAAAAAAGTTTTAAGCTAGCAGCAAACCCCGAATCAATGGACTGCATTTGAGTCATACGTGAGGGCTTGCAATTTTGTCTAACAAAGCCAGGCTTGTTAAAGCTGTATTCATTTTGCACTGTAAAGGTGACATCAGGCTTGACAAGCAGGGCCTGTGTCAGCTCAGGATGAAGAGCCTGCGTGTCCTGGAGAGCATCAGGGAATAGCTCTGCACAGCATAAGGGGACAGGAATGGTCCTTAAACGTACAAAATATGAAAAGGCAAAATCACAGCACTCCACTTTTCTTATTACACCTAAAGCTGCCAGTAATATCATACCATCCTCACAGAAGAGCCTGACATAATCTCAAATTTTGCCCACTACGTTTTCATACTCCCAAGCCTCCTGAGATGAACAGGTGTTTGGGACAGCAAACTTTTTAAAAAGCAACTTTACACCAAAGCCAGCAGTGGGATGGTGAGAATCTTGCATGGATATCAAAGAGGGATTAGAGGTGCCAAATGCCCTGTTGAAGCCCTGGCAGTGAATGGAAATGTTAAATTTATAACAACTGCCCCCAGCTTGCTGCCCCAGGGTTGAACTAAAAAGTTTGGTGGTTAGAGCGAGCCTGGGCCACAGGGTCAGTGTGCAAACGGCCTGTCCTGACGCTGCAGTTAGAGTGGTGACGTGTTAAAAACTGAGTTGCTCTAACACCCTTGCCACTTCATGACACTGTGTGAAATAACATGACTATGAGCTCTTGCTCCTTCTTGCACTTAAAGTAAGTTGACATGAGGTTTGGTCAGGGACAAACAAGGTTGGTATTGCGAGTCTACAAAAACTTCAGCCAGGAGAGTCTGTCTTACAGCATCCGAGTTTATGTAGCTGGGGCAGCTAAATGGCAGGCAAAGTTCAGATACTCAGTTAGCAGCCAAAGCTTCTGAAGAGCAGATTTTGTCATCCACCTGCAGCTTCATACTTAGATGATATTTATGCCTTTATAGCTGAGAATCAGTGACAGGTAGAAGAGGAGATGTAAAGTGATGCCTCCGAGCAAGAACTGTCTGCAACCATGCTATAGACAAAGGAGAGTCCAGAAGGGCAACAGGCATTTTGAAAAAACACCCCAAACAAAGCCTAAACTGAAACCAGATAGGCAGCCTGCAGAGCTACTCTCCTTTCTTACTTTATTTCAGTTGGATTCTCACAAATCCCCAGTCTTTTTCTCTACTTGTGCAAGCAAAAAAAACCTGATGGTTCTGAATATCTGTAAAATAGCAAATTGTTTGTTGAGCTGTTTTCCAGACAAAACTTCATCAGCTGAAACTACATTTGTACCAAAAATCCTTCCCCATTTTGTGATCTTTCATACCAGTATCCAAATCTCCCTCTCATATATGGGATAAGGAGTATCAAAAGGAAATCAAATTACAAGGGCAACAAATTTTAACAGTGTTCCTGGTGCATGCTTCTCATTCTGTAATTACTTTATTTTCCTCCCCAGTCCCCTGTTTTTTCACAGGATAAATCCCAATTACTATAAATGTAAGCAACATTAGTAATTCGAGATGATCTCATAGGTCAAGGTTAGGAAGACTCACTATCCCTTTCCCACGACAGATCACTACCCACTACTGTAAGTAGTTACTGAGATGGCCAATAACAAATTCCAGTGTTGCAGCGTTAGTCCTATTTGCACTGTAAATATTAACCTTCTTGCTGGTTTTCTTCTGCACTCTAAAAATGTATACCAAAACATGACTAGAATATACTGAATACAGCATATTACCCTTTGTGTTACAGAGAACTTAGCAGACAGGATTTGGCTCACAGATCAAGGCACCCAGAATCAGCTCTATGTCTAATTTCCCACTGCAGTTGGTGGAGATCCAGTCAAGACTACAGAGTGAACTCACCTGACTAGACATTAGTGTATACCTCTGGGTGAGCTGAGTAGCCTTCTAGACTGAACTGACTGTCCTGACTGTCCACGAATTATAACAGGAGGTTAGACACCTATTGCATAGGCAGATATGTCCTCTCCAGTCTTAATCTGCAAGCTGAATCAAACTGCTATTTCTTTCCTCAAAAAGAACAGCAATCCCACTACTCTAATTTATTACTTTTACTATCACTCTTATTGCAGAAACTCACAGGTACAGATCAATATACTGTACACATAAAAAAAGAAGGATCATTTTAACTCAAAGAACCCAGATCCAGTTATAACCACACAGCAGCTGTGGAGATCAATAGGAGTCACAGGGATGCTCTTAACATATTCTCTCTAGTGATATCCTCACAAATAAAATGAGGAAACATGGCCTAGACGGAACTTCTGAGAGGTGAGTAAGCAACTATTCTCAGAGAGTAGCTACTAGCAAACACTGTCAAAATGGTAGATTACATCAGTTGGGGCCCTTCATATTTTCACTCATGACTGAGATGATGGAATAGGGAGGATGCTTTGCACGTGGCATTAAGCAGGAGGGACTGCAAACACAAATTAATATTCAAAGCAATCCTGACAAATTGAAGGTACTGCCTAAAGTAAACAGAAGGGACACCTGAAAGATGCAGCAGACAGGAAAGAATAATCAGCTGTACAAATATAAACCTTCACCAGGAGGACATATGGGGGTTATGGTGGGTCACAGTAGAGCATAAGTCAATAACATCATGTTATTATGAGAGAGCTAAATGCGATCCTGGGAGGCATCATGAGGTACCTGAAGCAATCCTTCCACTTTATTCAGTGTTAGTGAAGCTTCAGCTGGAATAGTGTGATCAGTTTAGAGCTCAAGAAAGATGTGCACTAAATGGAGAAACTATAGAGGAGAGAAATTCTAATAGTCAAAGGGCAAGAAAACACAGTCTATAAGAAAGAATTGAAGGAAGTGGGTTGTATAAGCTAGAGAAGAGAAGGCTGAGGGAAAATCTGCTGAAAATATTAAAATATGCAAAAAGACTCCTAACACCCGTAATGAAAAAACATTTTTACACAGAAGACAATGAAGGACTGGAAAAGATTGCAGTAGGTGGCTGTTAAGACATATCCTTAGGTGCCTTTAAGAACAGTTTAGATAAATGTTTAGGTATAGTCAATCCTAACTCTGGATGGTGCAGTGAACTAGATGGTCTCTTCAGGTCTCTTTCCATGCCCCTGTGTGTAACAGAAAAATTATGTCGAAGTGATTCTCTGATTGGGAAGCAGAAAAGGAGGGTCACTTGCAAGCTGCCATGAAAACTGAGCTAAAAAGCCAGCAGAGCTGCAATGTTTTTAAGAAGTAAATGTACCATGACTTTGTTTCACGTAACGGGGCAGCTTGCAGAGGCCTGGCAACATTTGGCTAGTTAAAGTGTAGGCTAAGGAAGCCTATTTGTCCTGAGCATTCTTCGGCAAGAGGAAATCTGGCTTTAGCTTGCAGCTGCAAGCGTGAGCTCTCAGTGCCTGCTGCAGATGCCTGTAGAGCTGAGGTAGATTTAACCCAAAGTCTTAAACATACCTCTGCATCTGCTTTTAGCCTTTTTTTCCCCCACTTTTTCTCTCCAAGAGCAACTTGAGTCTCTTTCTTCTGATTTACATTTCTACTGCTGTTCTTGTTTATACTCTGCACTTCCCAAAGACCTTAAAATGTTTGTCACGTAGCCAGGAGGCTTGGAAATCTATAAGGCTTGAAGTCAGGTCCTTGACACAGCCAGCATCAGCACTAATCCTCCCTTACTATAATGCTCCAGCAATAAACAGATACGGTACTGGTCTAAAGTACAGTGTCAAGACCGTAAGAAGTAAGATATCTTGCTTTTGAATAAGGGAACAGAGGCTTAGATTTTATAGCTGTGAAGGTATATAGGAAAGGGGATGGCCAAAAGGCAGGGGAAAAGGTGTTTTGAAACCTCAGAAAACAGCAAAAGGGAAAATATTTTGAGGGGAGAAGCTAGTGGCGAGGCATAGGGATATGGCTTGTGAATACAATGCAAAAAAAGATGTAAATGCTGGTTCCATAGAGAATAGGCACATGGAGCTACACTGACTGTCAGGGCAGTCATCTCCTGGGAGCCTCTGCTAATGGCAAAGAGCAAAGGTTAAGTGAAGATGTGTGAGGAACATCAGCTTTTCCCTGAGTGAGCTTTGCTGTGCATATGCCTCTGCTAAAGCACTAGTCCTCTGAGATCCCAATTCAGGAGGCTCCTGGGCAGCTTCACTGACTTCTTGAAACAGTGTCACCTTTTACTAACCCTGTTTTTCACTAGAACTGATGAAAGAAGTATTTCCACTTTCAAAAAGAGCTGATTATGCTTTCCTCCTATTCTCCATCCCTGCATGCCCCTTAACCCCAGCTGAAGAGGGAGTTATATTTGTATATTCACTGCTTTCCTACCTACTTACCTGTGCTCCTGGAACAGCTGACTTTCAACTGAAGCAACATTAAAATGCCCTTTCCTGAATTCAAAGACAAGCTAGCAGGGAAAAAAAGCCAAACCACAAAACCAGACCTTCAGTTGCACCAGGAAGGAGTAAGGCCCCATTCCTCATCCTCTCGATTCAGCAGAGTACCTCATTATACGATACAAATGTGCCACACCATGCTTTTTCTGGTTTTAAGGTTTGTAATGTTTCTTTCCCCTGTCTGCACTGACCGACAGCAGCAAGAGTGCACTGGACACCGGCTCCTCTGCTGCCTTTCAACATCTGAGGCAATGAGCAGCTCCATGTTGCCTGGTGTTTAGCACTATCCAGTTGTACTTTACAGGCTGCTTGGAGTGTGAGAGGCAGCATGGAAACAGGATGATTGTGGGGAGATTTTCTCTTTTTTTGTAGCAAGTGTAAATCCTTCAGTCACAAAAAGACCGCAGTTACATAGTCTGCTGGGGAACACAAATGCCCCTTACAGCTCATGAACATGTATGACCTATGGACCATTTTGGACAATAACTATGATTTGGAATATGACCAATGTCAACAAGGGGATAGGGTGACATTATCATAGTTTATTTGAAGATTACTTCATCTGTAATCCATCTTGAAAATTGCTAAGGTTATGAACCTTCTGGAGACGCATACACCAGTCAGTAGAATGCTTTGCCTCTATCTCATTTAATTGCCATGGCCTTTTCAAATGCCAGTGCTGAAAATTTTTCTGTACTGAGATCTAAGTATAGGACATGTGTTTGGGCTCCGAGGCTTCATAGGACTACGGTAATAACCAGAACATAATTTTTAATTGTATTCTGAGGTGTCATTCTGGTTTTGCTGGATTGTGAAACATTGTTGAGTATCAGACAAATCTACCAAAGCTCAACACATAGAGGAAAAAATAACCTCGTTGATAAAACTCAAGATTTTCCATTTTGCTGCTTCATACATTTAAACCAGGTTGTTCTATCACTTCCATTATAAATAAAAACAGCTTCTCTGTCTCCTGGCAGGCAGGACATGTGCTTCTCCCCTCCTTCCCTCTCCCTCAGGGACTGATACTTTGATGGGAGCATGATTAGATAGTGAAAAAAGAAGAGGAATCTTGCTAGAACAGAACCAATGTCAAGAGAATGTAATAAAAGACCACACTGTTCACACGAAAGAGAACAAACAGGTACTTCATAATGTAGCTGAGACACATCACCTTTTTGATTGCCTATTCAAAAGCAAAGAGTGACAATACAGTTTGTCTTACACTGAACACAGATCAAAATGCTAGCAAGATGAAATAATTATCAAATAATGAGGCTTGTGATAGAAATTGTTAATCTTAAGATATTCCTCTTCAGTATTTATTTCTGTTACAAATGTTTACAAAAAATTCCTCTTGTAGAGCACTAATAAAGTTGAAATGCAACAAAAATTGCTATGGTCTATGACTAATATTAGTGTAGGGTAGGATGAGACTAATGCAAACTGCCGAATATATGCAGTGACAGTTCTCCTTTGAAATAAACTGTTTGATGCTGTGTGTGGCATGCTTGAATTTTAAGCTACAGCTTGCATCTGGAAGTGCTGGAAGTATTTCTTCACAGTAACACATTCAAGTCTTACACTGTTTCTAGTGGATAGAACTGAGGTATGCACTTCACATCAGCCAGAAAAAGATATTTATGAATAAAAAAGCCTTTTTGTAAACATCTCTAATCATAATCAAAACAATTCCTCTCAGAAAGAATGTTGTTCCATACTTAGGAATTAATGATATAATTTAAATTTTATGCTATATCTTTAAGCTGTGCCCAGACATTAATATTCATTTATATTTTATCTTTGCTTTTCTGTAACACCCAGAGGTTACGGAGTCTGGTGTTCCTCACCTGGTGATTCCCAGATTTTTTATCCCTCTGGCCCATGTCACCTCTCAGAATTTCTGTAGGCAACCATACATCTTCAGCACAGTTTTAATTGGAAATACTGTGAAGGTGATGTTAGCTCCATGATCATTTGCAGATCACTTGCCACAGTCTTGCAGAACACCATGCTTTGAAGACAAACAGTTCCTCAAGATTCACTTACAGGGTAAAAAGAGTAATTTCCTTTAAAATTCAGAATGACATTATTTGGCAGCTAATAAGCAACACCATTTTCTCTGGAACAGGTCCTTGTTCAGGATGCGTTTTACTGTCGGTGGAATGATGACCAGCAGCCTACGAATGTTGAAAACTGTTTTAAAGAAATTACATAGTTACTGCCCATGACACCATATTATCTAACTTTGGTCATTTGAGGAAAGAGTATTCTGAAGGCACAGTGCCATCTTAAGACAATAGCCCCAGAGCCACGTTCCAATGTCCCCAAGTTTAAATAGGTCCTCAAATCCAACAGTGAGTGCCCTGGCCACATAAGACTTACTGTATGCCTGCAAGATTACCCACAGAGGAACTGTGCTCTGGGTCTGCAGGATCCCTGTGCACATGTTTCATTAGAGCGTGTCCTATCCACAGGTGCTGTACCCGTTTCTGTGGTCATTGGTCAACACTCATCTGGAGCTCAGGACACCTTGGGTAGCCTGTTATCATGAATACTTTTCAGAGGGGACTGAAAACAAATTACAGCTATTCATAATGAAGAAATCAATTAACATCAAACACCTGTCATGATCATATTCCATGTCTGGATCAATTAAATGTCACTACCTTCAATCCTCTACAGTACATGTGCGAGTATTTGTGCTATCTTAACCTCCTGTCACCGTGAAGTCCTTCATCTAAGCTTTACCTGCACTTCCCTGTCTACTGTTCGTTGCCAGACTTGTATATCTGCAACCTCTTTTTCAAGCGTAGCAAACCATTGTGAAAGTAGGTATAGCAACACTGCCTTAACACAACAAGATGAGAACTAGACACAAAATTTCACAACACAGTGTAGAAGATATGAACACTGTTTACTTTACAAAGACTTATGCAAAGGAAAATATGACATGGAAAATTCCAGGCATGCTCTTGGGAGACATAAACTTTTAGTTAGAGCAGAGTGCCCTGGAAGGAGTCTCTTGTGGTTTAAGGCATGACTGCCATCTCCCTTCCCATTCAGAATGGCCAGAAAGACCATTCAAGTGAAGAACAGCACTGCTTATTTTGCTGGGTTCCTCTACACCTTCTTAGGCCAAAGTCTCACTATTTCCTCACATGGATAAGCAATATGTTCAGTATCAGCACCACCTGAAGTAGTGTGAATGCAGCCCCCATCCTGGCTTCAAGAGGCCTCACTGGCCCTCCATCAACACGGAGCTTATGTGAAATCTGTGAGTTTAACTCTGACCTTTTGATTGACCTGAGTAAATACAGACACTACTGCCCAGCCCAGCTCTGCAACACCGTTTGAAGTAGCACTGAACCTCGAAGACAGTTTTATGCATAGTGATCTCCTAGGAGTATGAAAACAGTGCTGGCATTCCCTGGGAGACAGCTGAAGGGAGGAACAGAGGGTCTTAAGAGTTTGACTCCCGGGTATATAAATCAGTGGCTACTGGCTAGCTTCTGCAAGCACTCACCATGGGACTAAGTCTACGGAGCCCAGATCCCAGCAACTGTGTGATGGAGTGCTAATCCATGCTGTGCAACACCTTCTTCAGAGGAAAACCTATACCTGTTTCTCAAGGGAATGATATTTTATAATGCAGTAAAAGCCAGTGTCCATGGGGATATGGCTACTGAGTGCCAGTTTAAAAGATACAGGTACATCACTTCAGAATACATTCCCTCATCAAGCAAGCCTCATGGTTATAAAGTGCTTACAATCCCAGAGTCTCCTATGCAAATGTCAGGATTTTTTTCAGAAAGACCACATATATTTGCTAATTAATCCTGGTGTGTTTACTTTACTTATCTTTACTATTTTTACTGGTCAGTCAAGCCCAGATGAAATGCTGACTATTCTAATGAACTCAGGGTATTTGAAATCACTAACTAATATTCAAAAGGCCATTTCTTTCTGGTATTGTCTATACCTATTCTCCAAGTATGACAGTATGCAAATATACTCGGTTTATCAAAATCTTGCATCAGTGCTAAGGCATTTATAACTGTGAATTCATAAGACCTGACTGACAGAATTGCTTCAATTGCTTCACTTGACTGACATAACTTAAAAGTCACATTTATTTGCCAGAAAAATTACCAGATGAGATATTTCTTGTACCTTTGTCCAGGTATCTCTGGACAGGTACCTGTTCCAGAAACCTGTGTGGCTTAGACAAAAGTCTGTCTAACTTCAGCGAACTGCTTGCACATGTTAATGTTTTTTTCATCTAAAATCATACATGAAAAGCAAGCCAGTTTTTTCATGCCCAGGAATTTTAGAATAGAAATAAAACCCATAAGACAGGCTCTCAGAAAAGTCCCTGACACCAGTATGAATCTCTCCACCGACTCAGACAGTCACTGGAACAAGATCACAAAGCACATCAGTGATCAGCAATATGCCAAGCAAAAAAATGTGTCAGAAGTCGCAGATGGCTATAAACTAACCCCTCATACCACAACACCAGAAGTCTGTAATACTAAAAAAAATCCAAACAATGAAACTTATTTTGTGACCTACCTCCAAACTGGCAGAGAGATACAGCGGATGAACCAACCCACAGCTGAACTAGCCATATACACCATATAAACAAGAGCAGTAAGCAGTGCTACTGTATTCAGAAAGACGTCATAGCAGCTACCCTGACCACTATGCTTATATTGCAGATACATGCAAGTAACAGGAATAAAGACTGAGGAAATGCAGGCTCACTCAGCCACCGTAGATAATGACAACAATGGGGAACCAAAAGAAAATTATGCAAAATGGGACAGGCCGAAAGGATGTTAGGTAAGTAGGCAAGACTTCAAAAAGAGTACAGGCTCAAATCAGTGCATGGTCTGATCCCAGGGCATCATTTGGAGTTCCAATAGAACATTCAAAAATAAAAGGATGCCTGTCTGAACAAGCAAAGCAGATGGAAATAGCCTTGCAGAGTACTCTATTGTAAGTGCCTGCATACAATGAGTTACAAACATCTGACACATCACCATCAGATATCAACCATTTCCCAGAAGGGCATGAGAGAAAGCAATGGCCACTGCGTACAGAAAGGAAGCAATCAGTCAAATGCACACGACGGCTCAGCATGAAGATTTTAATCCCAACAAAGAAAATGCAGAAGGCTCACCTTGATTTCTTCTGCCATCTGCTGTGGAATGATAAATGCTAGAAAATGAAGGATCACTGCAGTTCTTCTCCCAAGCATGCAGACAGTAGGGTCAGGTATTTGAACATGACAAGCTTCTGTTTTCACACCCCAACCTAGATGGTTGATGATATTCTAGATGATATTCTGATTCAAGAATCTAGTTCATGAAGATAGAGCCAGGACTAGGGGAGGTCTTCAGGTAAAATAAAGTTGCTCTCAGCCTTGACAACTCCATTTAATACAGTCACCAGCAACAGGAAACTAGATCTCCTTGAGACAAGAGACAAGGTCCCCTGGTGCTGTCTGGATGGTTGCTCATCTCTGTAAAGTAACAGCATTTTAAAATATCCCATCTAGTACAGACCTCTAAAATCTACCTTTTGTGAAACACTAACTACATGCTGGCTACCTCATGAAACCAAAATACTGATAATGAGAAATGTGAGAGGAGATTAAATAATATTTTTATATTAATACTATTGTTCAGTGTCTGTTATGTGACAGTAGTTAAAATTCTGATGTTCCTAACCTCAAAATATTTTTTTTCATTGAAACTAGACGATTGGCTTCCATAGGAGATCTGTAAACATAAAGTGAATTCAAGAGGCTCACTTTGCAGGAAACGGAGAGACTTATGACCAATCCTAGCTGCACTGCAGAGAAATGCTACTGTGAACAAAACACCTCTGCAAGTTAGGCTTATTAAAATAGCCAAGTGTTTCAAAAGAACCAGGCTATAAAATGGAAGACAGTAAGTGAAGACAGACCTAAATACTTAGAGAGACAAAAGATAGCATGAAGACAGTATGAAAAGCCCTACTCAGTGTTAGATACAGATTCTATGGATTTTAAACTATTGTACATCTAGTAAGTGGATACATACGTATTTTTTTAATTTTCTGGAGGAGGTCTGTCTTTTATGGAAATGAGTTAAAGAAAGCATACAAGGAAAAGGTGATAAGGAGCTGAACCTGGGAATTTATAGTGTAATTAAAAATTCTGGAGAAGGTTTAGGCCTGAAAAGAATGAAAACTGTGTAGACAATAGAAAGGAAAAATAACATGAGTATGGAAAAATCTACCCCAAGCCTCAAAGAACAGGATCAAGTCCTGACCCCAGAGGATTTAGCACCGAAAGATTTGGATTAAACTCAGCACTTTGCAATGCCAGGATTTTGAATGTTTAGAAAACACAGAGTGCAAAGGGCAATTATAAGACAAAAAATTTATTCTGGTTCAGCACACAGCTGATGCTGTTTGTGTCTGTGAGTGCTTAAAATCTGTGCTATGATGTTAATAATTAGTAAGGCCCCCATCTTCCTATGTAAATGGGTTCTCCATGCCCATTCAGGAAGCTGTATCAGCTTTGCTTCAAGGCACTGAGGGGCACTAATGAGAGGCATGGAGGATGAGCAGGACAACACAGGCCTTTGCAGAACAAGGAGCCAATTCATCTTGAAGTCACAACCTTCTGCTGCTTCTCAGAAGCAAAGACAAGATCTGTACAAAATAACTCAAGCGGTAAGTTTCCAGGGAAAATTTGTATTGATTTCTCCTTTTCTTCTAGGTTAGAAGTACTACTTAACACTTCTGTCACCTTCACTGAAGAACTCTATGAGTAGCTCTTTGCTCCCCAAGTATGTATCGGGAGTGGCACTTAGTTCACTAGTTCTAACCATCTGAAAGTTTATCTAGTCTAAGTCAATTACTTAAGTATCCTTTGAGAAAGCCAGGCATCTCAGGAGGAACCATGTCCCACCTCTCTTGATTACCTATCCTAGTATAGCATAAATCACTCTCTAGACCTACCTATCTCTTCCATTGCCCAGAGAAGGGAGCTTGTCGGCTGGTTCAGATGGTCAACATAAGATGAAATGAATCCCACCTGTAAAAACTATAACCTTTTAACCTTCTCCTCTTTAAATTTAGATTTTTCACTAGCAAGCACTTTCCCAATCTGTCAATTATTTTCAGGGCTCTTCACTGAAGCCACTTCAATTTATACAGGGCCATCTTGAACTATGGAAGTATGCACAGAAGTGTAAACAACATCCCCCTAGTAGTCACAACAGCATTACTACACACACGCATAATAATACGTAATACATGCACAATAGCCTCCTCAGTGATAATAACCTCCATATCAATACATGATAGCCTGCTGTTTATTACTTCAATTTTTTCCTAAGTTTGCACTGTAGGAGCTTCCAGAGTATCTTCCTGTATGCTTTTTCCTGCAGAAATACATGAGTTTTGCTACTGATGGTGGTCTATTTCACCACAGCTAACAATTAGGGAATGAGGCATTAGAAGAAATATGGGGGAAAAGACATAATTGGAGAATGAGGAGCCAGAGGAATGCAAACCTGGGAACTCCTTTTGACTCCAGTTCAGGTGAAATAGGTTAGCAGTGAATTAATGAAGGCTGGCAGTGGCCAGACTGAGAGGGAAGTATCTTTCAAGTGACAGATGGAAACTGTGTGCTGTGACTTTGATAGATGTGAGGCAGCAGGACTAGCACGATTAAGAAAAAATAAAAGGTCACCTGCCGTTATTCACTAAGAAAACATTTGACATGAGTGAGAAGCATAACCTGTTTCTTCAGAAACTCTTCAGATTAGGTTATTAGCGAAGGACATAGCCGTTATTTTTGTTAAAAGGATGAAAGTGTTTTATTTCCTCATGTGTTCTGAGGTATGCCAATATATATTACACAGGGCACTGTCTGTTTAGAGGTATGAGAAGGAATTTCACTGCTATCATCTCCTTTGCATCTTTAGCCTTTGCTCATCTAGTAAAAAAAAAAAAAAAAGAGCTCAAATAGACTCTAAACAAGAAAACAATAATAGGCATTACATAGCAAAAACTGTTGATTTTCAGATCAGAACATATGTCTTCTGGTCACTGCATACAAAACACTGATTATTTTGGAACAATACCCTTCGATTGCAAACTTAAGTCTGGCTCTGTCTGAAGCAGGAAGAGACTCGTTTGGACAGCTCTTTGCCATTCCAGGTCATGCCCTGCCTGGTGGTCTCTTTTGTGGCATTTAGGCTATAGGTGGACTGCAGGGCTTAGGAGCACCTCATTCAGACTAGTTCTCCAACATGGGAAATGGGGTGAACTAGTGCTCCACCTTGCCATGATGCACACATGGAGTTCAGTTTAGCTGCTGCTGTTGAGATTTCTTTTTCTTTTCCATTTTTGTTACCTTCTAAGGGACCCTAATGTTTCTAACTCCTTTAAATGTACTTAAAACATTGCTTTCCATTCTGTCATTATCCTTATCTGTATGGGTCACCTGTGGACTTGTCTGCTAGGACTTCTGCATGGTGGGAACTGGCATTGCCTGTGAATTAATGCAAAGTGTTGTTTGAAATTGGTAGAAGTCTATGTCAGAGATGCCATGGCAGTACCAGGCACCTCTGCCAGATATGCATGTTAATACCAATAGTGAACATCACCGCAACCCCGATGGTGGATTTCTTTTGGAGGAAAATTTTGCAAAAGAAAAAATAGGAAATTGGACGAGCCTGAACTGTAGCTAACGGTCAGGAAGAGATTAGCGTAGTGCAAGGATGAGCTTGACATTGGGAAAAAATTTATGCTAGCTTAAGGTTTTTCCCCTGCTTTTTCTTTGTTGGCTATATTAGTAAGTATGCACATACTTGTATAATTACCATAATTTTTATTAATCATTGCAGGCTCTTAGGACAAAGAGTGGGAAAGAAAACTAGAGACTATGAAGTAGGACTAACTGGAATGGTTTGAGACATCTCATCAACTTTTCTCCACTCCTTCTTCAGGTTTCATTACACAAGCAGTCTTGATGAAGGGGTTCTCCATAAGATCTAACGAGGGGACAAGTGATTGACTCCTCATTGTGTTGGAGCCTACACGGCCTCCCTCCACTGAACGGGAGGCTGCCTCTATACACACCACAGATGCTTTTGGCCAGGAGGATCCTTAAGTCCAATAGACAAAGAGCTAATAAGAAGAAAGACAAAATTATATGATGTTATAATGCTGTGGTCTAGAAACTTGTGCACTTGTATTTAATGATTATGGTATCAGTAGGAATCTAATTTTCATAGAATCAGAGAATCGTTTA
>VYXH01008435.1:0-20807 GCA_013397275.1 Burhinus bistriatus | reverse complement strand
GTTACGTAAGGGCAACTGGGAAGAATAACTGAGAAGCAAAATGTCCTGTTCACTGATGGGTCCTGTTGCATTGTAGGAAAACATTGAAGGTGGAAGGCTGCTGTGAGGACTCCTACATGACGAGTTGCAGAAACCGCTGAAGGAAGAGCTGTGTCGAGCCAGTTTGTGGAAGTGAAAGCCATCCAGCTAGCTTTAGACATTGCGGGTCAATAAAAGTGGCCAGTGCTCTGTCTCTATACTGACTCATGGATGGTGGCAAATGCCCTGTGGGGGTGCCACAGCAATGGAAGCAGAGCAACTGGCAGTGCAGAGGCAAGCCCATCTGGCCTGCCCCATTGTGGCAAGATATTGCTGCCCGGCTAGAGAAACTGGTTGTAAAAGTACATCACACAGATGCCCACATACCTAAGAGTTCTGGGGGACGTCAGGCTTGCTCTGGCCGCCCTGCTGGCTCTGCTCCCCTGTCCCTTCCAATACCAGCACCAGCAGTGTGGTCCTAGAGCCAAGCTGCCCAGGTTTTCATGATTGCCAGAAAGGAAAGCAACAAATCCTGTACGCGGCAAGCTCTCCATCATGGTTTTCCTGCCATCTGCCCACCTTGGTGGATGTTAACAAGCTAGTAGATCTAGACCTGCTGTGCCTTGATAGAAAGATTTATTTTTAGGACCTTGATATTTAAAATGATCTGTTATAATTTCATGCTTAAATAACACTAAATAATGTTCCCTGTTTGCAGAGTGTAATTGGAAGAGGCGAATAAACCAAACAAACCAGCTATGACTGACCTTCCTTAGTATTTTCAAACTGAAACAAACAATAAAAAACAAGGGCTTGGCCAATTTAACACTTTGGGGGTATTTTCTAGTTGGCATTCCACTTTGTCATTTTCACAGGCCAAGAAACACAAGAGCTTTAAAAAGCCAGTGGCTTCTTGCCAAAGAAAACTCAGTTGGTCTTAGATTGAGGGGGAAAAAAAAAAGAAAAAAAGGAAAAAAAAAATTTAAAAGTTAACTTATTTGTGTTTTAGGAACTGGCAGGGCTAATGATTCTGGAAGTGCCATGGGATTTTATGCAAGTGCAGAAAAGACTTAGAAAATATTCAGCAAGTTCATTTAGGCTCCTTTCATGCTTCTCAAATTCTGAGGTTTCTTTATTGCTGCTTTATGTCAATTTGACACTGCTTGATTTCAGTGTCGCTCTTGATTTTACTGCGAAGGCATTGCTGTGCTCAATGCGGAGTGGGTCCTGCACTGATCACATCTGTAACATCCCATGTAATCTGCATGGGCTTTTAGGTGATTGAATTAAAGCGTCTGGATGACCCTATTTGGGGATGGGAAGTTCAGGCCAAGCTGATGTTACCTATGTGCAAAGCAACAGGCATATCATTTAAGTGAAGAGATTTTCTGATTCGTCATGAATGTGTTGTATTCCCTTCTGGAAAACTGCCATCAGAGAGGGAATATAGCCCAGGCTTTTGAAGCTGCTGCACGTCAACTCATCAGTGTGTCTTTAGCTGGAAGGATCCCTCCTGTTAGAAGGGTGAGAGTAACTTTTCCCTCTGTCCCCATGGAGCAATGTTCCTGCAGGGTCAGGCTGTGACAGTGATGGTGCTGAGACCCCTTAACAGCCCTGCATCCTGCTCTCGGTTCTCCGCTTTCCCTCCCGTGCCCTGTACTCCCTCCCTCCCACCTGTCCTGGGGGGACCTGGCTTGCACTTAGTGCCTCCTCTCTTTTCAGGCTGGAGAAGTCCTCCATCTTCCCCTCCCTCTGCTCCCCCCACCCCTCTGCTCTACACAAGCCTCAGCTCTGTTTGTGCCCACATTAGCATTTCTGCTGACTGCAAAGATTGGTTTAATTTCATGGGTGTCATTTCCTTCAAGAAATCTCTCTCTGAGCAGCAGCCCGACGAATGCCTGATAAAACATATTTTCCTACGGTAATGATTTTATGGACCCATAAGTCATGAATTTATTATGATCTCAGCCCCTGCTGCTGATTGCTGTAAAATGCAAAGTAATTAACAGCAAGCGGTAGCAGCTATTCCCACCTGGTAGCGTGTTCTTGGGTACGCTGATGGGTTTGATTAAAGTAATGGCTAAAGTGTACAGCCCGGCTGTAAAATATTAGCATGATTAATGCAGTATCCTAAATAAGAAACAAAACTAATGGGCATGGTTTAAAGAATTAAAAATATATATATATTCCTGTCCCTCCCTCTAGCTATTGTTCTGGCTCATTTATGCTTTCTTTTCTGTTAAATAATGTATGGGCTTGAGGACCAGGGGGCAGGCTAGAGATGCATATTGCAGTTTCATAACATCTTAAGTGCTTGTGTTAATTTTTCACTCCTCCCTTCTCTTTCTCCTCAACCTCCATCTCCCATCGGATGAGGGGAGAAAGATAATCAAGTTTCCTGAACTTGGCCTGAAGTCAGATGTGATTTGATTTGGATTGCAGACAGCCCGGGGAAGTGGCTCGGAGGCAACTTGGAGAGTTGGACTCGGTTTCTGGCCTCACAGAAGAGAAACCCTGATGCTGTGTTCGCATTCTCATGGCTGGGGGTGATCTCCGGTCTGTCTCAGCAGCCTGGAGCCCGTAAGTTTTTTGCACATGAGGAATAACCACATCTGTCCAGAAGCTGCAGTACTTCCACTGAGAAAAGAACATTTTTTTCTTTTTCTGAACAGCTTAAAAGTCAAGCAGTGACTGGGGTTGGGTGAAAAATTAGAAAAATAATGCTTGAGATACAATAACCCATGTTGGATTTCTCCTGCCCTCCCCAAACTGTGATAAATTTGATTTCTGGCATTTTCCAATGGGACAGTTCAGAAATTACTTGGTTTTGGGGATGAGAATAAAATATAAAATAGGCATTTTTTTCATGTCAAACACCTAGAAAAAGAAATTTGGAAATGGAAAAAATACTTAATTGGAAAAAAAAAAAAGTCTTTTGACCTACGCATTTTTATCAGCTCTCCTCTTCTGATTTCTAAAGATGCAGACACCCATGTCATCTAATTCCCTCTGATCTGCCTCTAACTTTTCAGGTGTATTGATCTGCTCTAGTTTATGAAGGTACCGACTATTGGAAAGAAGAGTTTATAAATAACTACAGAGAAATGGGCTTCCATATCACAGGAGTTCCAGCAGTGGTGCTTTTGTTTATCGCACAACACACATTTTTTTGGGAACTCTTCTTAATCAGGAGATTGCAAAAAGGAGCTCAGCATGCCAATGTCACTGAGAATTGTTGTGTTGTATTGTACTGTGCAAATGGTGTTTTCTCCCTCTTGGGATGGAGAGGGTTCTGGGTTTGTTTTTGCAGATAAGATACAAACTTAGTAGTGGTTCTGCTAGTAAATACAAGTAACCTCAAGCTCCAGAATATGTCTTGTTGGTCCCTCCAGCAATTTGACAAAGTATCCTTCCAGCAGCCTCCTGAAAGTGCAACATGAACAATTTTGTTGATCCTTCAGTACATGGAATAGTCATTGTCAAGGTTTAGGTTGGGCTGGCCACTAAACGAATGACAGTGTCCCTTCCCAGAAGGGAAGTCTCTCTCTCCCTTATTCCCAGAAGGGAGAGAGACTTATGGGTTGAAAAAAACACTGAAACAGCTTTAATGAAATATTAACAAAAAAAAATTAAAAGATAATAATATTAATAAGAAAATAATGAAATATATACAACTATATACAAAAGCAATATTGAGCTCCCAGGATGACGATCACGTCACTGGCCAGCACTGGGACTGGACTCAGCAGCAGACAGGAACTGGATTCAAGTACTGGATTCAGGAACACACTGATTGGTATCATAGGCAGAAGAACGGACAGAGTCCTCCTCGGATGCCGGCCGTTGAATAAGGATAGCTGATCCTTTGATCCCTCAGCTTTGTGCTGGGCATGATGCACATGGGATGGAATAACCTGTTGGTCAGTTTTGGGTCACCTGTCCTGTCTGCTCCTCCCCCCAGGTGTGACCCCTTTATATTCTTCCACTTCCAACCTTCCAACTTGGTAAATAAGAAAGTTAGCTGACCTTGGTTGTTATAGGAATAAGTATAAGCAAGAGCCTCTCTGCATGCTATTCCTTAGTATTAGCTATATAAGCATCAGGCATTATCACTGCTAGAAGCAGACGCTGTCTGAAAAGCATACTGTCAATTTCAGAGAGTACAGTCAGTTAAAAGAGACTTAACTGAAAAGAAAAATTACTGAAACGAAAATTGGTTTTGTTCTACCTCAAACCGGGACAGTCGTGGCAAGGGGATGCTGGGCTCTGCCAATAACTCTGCATGGTGGCCAGCTCTCTGCCAGCATCGGCATGGGATTTAGATGTCTCACCCATGTTCAGTGGTGGTCAAAACAGGAATAGACATGTTACCAGGAGGGTGAGAATTATGTTGGCTCTCTAAAATTGCCACCACTGGAGTTGTGACCACCTTCTCTTGGGAAGGATATAGGAAACCTCAAAAAGATACAGACCGTAATCAAAGGTACAAGGGAGCTTCTATGTAAGGAGAGATTAAGCAGATTGAGATGTGTTGGTTGAGTAAAGAGACAGCTGAGAGCCACGTACAGTCCAGAGTGGAGTAGAAGAAGTGGCACAGATGGTAGTTTGCAGGGTCTTGTGATTCAAGTTCCGAGGGTTATCCAGTGAACTCACTGAGCAGAAGGTTTCAAGCAAATTAAGGGAAGTCCATTTTTCTGAAGCGCATTGTTATACATGTGTTTCATCGCCATGTGCTGCATTGGAGTCCAAAAGAGGAGAATAGATATGAAGGGGGACTAAATCATCATGGAAGGCAGATCCCAGGGGAATGCTGAATATAACCGAAGGGTTTGCAGCAAGCAGAGGGCCATAGATATCTTATTGCTCATTTGCTTCCTCCCTCCTCCCCTTGGCAAGGCTGTGGCCGTGTTATTCTGGCCGCTACGTCCTCTTGTCTTGAAATGGGCTGAGGGGCTGAGTGCCAGAGGGTGTAGCTGCTGTGGTTTGACTGACAGTGCTTTCTGTCTTCAGGGATGGATCTCCTCAGAGTCATTTCCCACCATGTATATTGGATGAGGAAGCACAGGGCAGGTGATGAGGTAAGGGCTGTGATGCTGCTAGGCTACGTCATGGTCCTGACCAGAAACATCTGGACTTGGAGAGGTGGAAGACACCACAAGCCCATGAGGCTGAGGCCTGACAGTGGGCTCAAGAAGTAAGAGCTGAACGTGTGAATCTCATCCCACCTATGAGACATGATAGTGCCGCAGCAAACACTGGTGTGTGAGGATGGTGTATGATGGCCGGGCAGGGGAAGACAGATCCTTTTCACCTCTCATTTAGGTGCTGTTGAAGTCGGCTGCTGCAGTCAGGCAGTGTGGCTGCGGGGCCATGTTTGGAAGGCTTTCTCAGCAGTGCACACGTGTTAATGATGTTTGAGGAGTAGTTTCTGTGGGAGACCTGGGAGCCAGGCAGCTCTGCAAATCAGCCCATTAGTATTTTTAAAAGAAAACCTCCATCCTGTAGGAACTGCTTTGGCCTCTGGAGACACGCCAGAACTGTATCCCAGACTGCACCGCATCCGCTTCTCCTATTAGATCTTTCCCTCTCTCTTTTTATCCACCCCTTTTCCTTCCCTCCTGGCTAGAGCTTTCTATTGCTGTTCTACCCAAAACACAGTTTAGTTATTGCCTTCTGTTCTTCTATTGCCTGGAAGTTTGTACAAGGATAGGTGGGCGGATTTTTTTTTTTTTTTTTCTCCTTTCTCCTTTTGGAGCTAATCACTCTGGTGAAATTGAGCTGTAATGCAGTTGGCAGTGGTCAGATTGAGCTGAACGTATGTGCTCCAGCACATACTCGGATTCTTGCATCAATAAAAATGAACGCAGACAGCTGCAAAGCGAAAGAGGTATCGCATGGCCTTGTTTAAAACACACTCGCGCAAAAGCATGAGCAACCTGAACAAAAGCTGCCTGTCTCCTCTTTTGAGGTGGGTGAAAGAAGTTGTTACTGGGCTTGATGTGCGCAGCAAGAGGAGGAGACCACATTTCCCCACCTCCTCCCTCTGCCATCCGCAGCCGTACAGCAGGTAGAGGAGACTGCGTTTGGTGGGGAGGATTTATAGCTGTCGTGAGTCAGTCAGAGTGTCAGGGTAAATCAAGCCTGACGTTTTTAACATCTTCCCCACACAAAGGAGGGGCAAGGGGGAATGGAGGAAGCAATTGTAATTTTATGTCTATATCTTGCTCAACTAATCAAGGTAAGCAAGAGACATGCCAGCCAGCAGAGATTTTCCTCTTGTTAGCTTGATCGTTTCTTTGCTTTGGCTTTTCCCTTTCTTTCCTGGACTACTATAGCAATCTCCTCTGTGGGGGAAGAAAGATCCAGCTGATCAGTGCTGGAGGCTGTAGGCAAATGGATCTTGCTCCTCCAGACTGTCTCTTGTAGTATGTCTCTAATCAGGTAAGTAAGAAGTCATGGAAAAACACATTTTGGCAGAGGTTTGGCTCTGGCTGCCATCTCCTCACTCCTATTCAGACCCCAAATCTACTGCTAACCCTGAGATGGCGGTGTTGTGGTGTACCATATCCTCTCCTGGTCCTCTCTTACCCCTCTCAGCAGCACCCTGCTTGGGTTGGGCAGGCCTAAAGGTGAACTATGGAGGGAAGGAACACCTGCATCGTGAGGGGAAGCTAATTCCAGGGTATTTCCAGCAGCAGCATGGCTTAGGAGTTGTGCTTGGTATACGTCTTGTCTTACCTCAGGCACATGCTGCTGCAAAGCCTCCCCATGCCTTTTACCTCGCTGCTGGCACAGGCTGCCTCCTTTCGTCCCATGTAGGCTAATTGCCTCTGCTGAGTAAGGAGAGCCAGGGAGGCAAAATAAATACATAAAGAGGTGCCTGTTCCTCGCCCTTCCTATGCTACAGTCCAAAGTATTGGTCTAACGTATTGAGAGAATCCTGGTTTGAATACTGGAATTAGCAGGGTGCTCTGCCTTTTGCTAGAAGTAAAGATCCAGTAGACTGGGATACCTTGTGGCAGTGGAAAGGCTTGTGTCCCATGGAAGGACCCTGGCAGCTTCAGTGCAGTCTTCTAGCCCATGGCATGGGGTGCCCTGAAGGTGACAGGACAGGGGCAGCCTGCACAGTCCTAAGCTGGGGTTGTTGAGCAGCATTAAAAGCTGCACGCTGGGTCCATGTGCTGTCGATGCAGGGCAGCATCATTAAAATTCCTTGTGTGCACACAAGTGGGCTAAGTCATCAGCAGAGGGCAGGGAGCCTCTGAGCTCTGTGGGCTCCTGCTGATTTACACCAGCTGGGGAACTGGGCCAAATCTGTCTCATTCAATGAGTGATCATTCAATTTTTCTCTCTGCTATCAAGCCCTTAAAAAAAAGCCAATTGAAATCAATGGGGGACTTTCATAATTTTCAGGTTATAGGCCTAAAAAATTGGATGCTTGGGGAAAAAGCCGGCAGGGGAAGAGAAAGGGAAGGGAAGAAGGAATAAACGCTGCTGTAACATTATGGCTTACAACGTAAACAGATGCGAGTGAGAAATGCTTTAGTTACAATTCTCCAGCAGCCACAATTCAGTGAAGCTGTACATGGAAATGTGTACATTGAAGAACATCCTTCGTTATGTAAACCGCTCTACGGGCGCAAAGGGAGCTTGTTCCTCTGTGAATCGTTTCTCTGCATGTCCTATTTCTATATGTGATTAAGTTCTCTGCTCTTCCATTGCAGTTAGGGCTCTTATTAGTGGTAAGCACATGCTCCACGGGATGGCTGTTACGCACAGAAATGCAGGAAGAAGCCCTGCCTTCTGCTCCTGGAAACCGGCAGGATTTTTCTGCAGTAGCTGGAAGAGGGGGAGGTTAATATCTTGTCCAGCCTCTGGCTGTATTTTGATAAAATCCTTTGTCCAATGACTGCAAAGTGTTTTGCAAGTACGGCAGGGTAAATCCCCTTCAGACAGGTATTATCTGGCCTATATTTACAGCTGAGAATTTGCAGCCTTCAGAGCCATCTAGGCAATGGCGCTGTCTTCACCTTGTGATCTCCTCGGCTGAATGAATATGTCAGGATCGGTCCTTTCAAATCCAGCCCCAGTTTGAACACAGCCCTCCAGTACGTCTGGGTACAGTTAGATCCTTCCTACCTCAGCCTCCCCATCCGTATAACAGGTATGACAATCATTCTTTCCCCTGGGTAAACATTTCATTATGCGATGCTGCTGAAGTACCTCGGAGGGGAGAAGACCTACAGATAAGTCTGCATTCTCATTTTGGCTATATTTGTGTGCGTGTTTTCTGCTTTAACTGCCGTTCTCTTGCTTTGCCTGCTCATTAGTTCTGCCTGAGTGCAGGACCTCTCCAAAAAATGCAGTGTTGGCAGTGGGCATGAATTCTTAACGACTCCTGTCTCTAATGACAGAAACTGGGGCCAGGCAGTCAGTTTGCTTGCTGAGAGCAGGAGAGGCGGACTAGACCGTAGCTCTGTGCGGCTTTCTGTTGTCGTGGGGGTGATTTTGCAAAATCACAGGAGGTTCTGCAAAAATACGCTCAGGCGTTGGCCTGCTTCTCATGCTGCAAGGAGAATTGCTTGGGATGACAGACGGAAAGAGATGCCTCTCAGTCTGTGGAAGGTGTTGAATTTAGTTTTAAAGCTCACTCTGGCCTCTCTCTGCTGTTCTACCCAAGAGGTAAACAACAGATTTTGACTTTTGAGCCAAAGCTGGAAATCCTGAGCCTGACTTGCCCAGTGCCCTGTTGTGATCTCCAACTTAATGCAGAGGGAAAATATTAAACCAGTAAACAACCCCAAACAAAACAACACAGCAATCAGTTTAGAGAAAAAAAATGCCAAGGGTTCCATTGTACCAAACAGGAGAAGGACTTCTCTTAATGGGAAGCTTAAAACTTATTTTTAGTAATGTTTTTGTTGTCTTTCATTTCTATTCTGTACTTGTATTCAAAGATTCCTTGACTTCTTGCAAATGCAATTTTTAACATAAGCTAGCTTTTCCTTTCACAAACTCTTTATATTTTGTTCAAAAAAGAAGGAAGTCTTGGCAAGTTAGAATAGGTGGGAAGGGAAAGGCAGGTGAATCCTGCCTGGGTGCCATTAATTCCGTTTCATTTATTGCTAGGGGTAAGAAGAAATAAATAAATAAAGAAGAAAAAAGCATTCACCATCTTGAGAGTTCTTTGATTTTTGACTCTTAAAAGCCAAATGAGAGAAAATTACAATTTTTGATGGTGGAGGTGAAATCCTGAATTTTCATTTTGATGGATTCCTGCTGAAATGTCATTTGGAATTGTTTTGTTTCTGATGAAATCTCAGTATGCACTGAGAAAATTTCAAGTTGATTCTGGGCTGTCCACTCCCTCTTGCAGCTCTGGTTATTTCTTTGGATTTGTCTTTGTTTCTCCTTTCCACCTCCATCCTTGTTGATGCCTTTCTTCTACTCCTGTTCCACTAAAATTGCCACCACCAAGACAGTTAAAATGGCCATGAGGTGTTTCCTTCCTGGATGGACTAATTGGGGTTGAGATCTTTGTGATTCCCAGATCTATTGTCTCTGGCTGACCAAGTTGCCTTCATTTCACACATTGTTGCTGGCAAGTTTTCTTTGTTCAGCTCAGGGTACCTCCCTCCACTTCTTATATATCGAAAGGCAGATTCTGGCAGAGGGATATTCCACATGGCCCATGGAGGTCAGTCAGGTAGGCTGGATCTCTACTTGTGTTGACTGAAGAGTCATTCTGGCTTTGCAATAACTGAAGTTCAGCTTCCTTCCTAGCTTTCTGTTCCTCTGTAGCTCAGATCAGTTAAATCAGTAAATAAATAAAAATGGTGGAAGCCGTTTGGAGAATCTTCGGAACCACAGGTTGATCTTTGATTTGCAGGAAAGGAAAGAGAAAACTGGGAGGTGTCCTGGACATGGGTGTACACTTTGGGCTTTACTTTCTATCTCAGTCCCTTCTGTGTCCATGGCCCCAGGGAAACGAACTGGTGTTCAGCCTTGTTCTGATAGACAAGGGTATGCTGAAACACCAGCGTTTTGCACCTCTGTTGGTGGTCTTGGCAAAGTAATCTGAAAATCAAATGGTCTCTGGAGTCTGGAGCTCTCTTCAGAGCTCCGGGGGAGCTTCTTCTATGGGAAGCCTGTGACATGAGCTTGGAGATGTGGCCTTCGCACCCCTGGACCAGAACTGTCTGTAGAAGAGCGGAGCCACCACCTTTTGTGGCACCCTGATGCTCTAGACCATGGCTGAGGACTGTGATGCCTGGCAATGCTTTTTTGCTGTGTTTGACCATTACCTTCCTTTTGCTTGGTGGGTCTGAGCCACAGATGAAAGTACCTACCTGTGTCTGTTCCTGGAGCCAGAGATTGGCTTTGACAGTGTGCCACCCAAATGTGTGAGGTATGGCTATAGCTCTCAGTGGGGCTTCCAGAGCTACTTCAGCCCATAAACCTTCTGGCTCCTTTAGGCACAGGCTGAAGTTCACTTAGACCAACTCCAATCTGTGTCTAATAAGTGTCAGTCTGCCCTGTCCATTGAGAAGCAAAAAGGACACCTGCTGGGAGGAGAACAAGAATGCAGAAGGCTTAGACAAGGTGCTTGGCTACCCCTGGCTGAAATATTCGGGATCATACTGGAAGCGGCTGGGTCTGGTGAAGGTGCAGTGCATCCCTGGGACGAAATATCCAATATCCATTTGTAACGAGGTCTTTGGGGCTCTCTGCTCCATGTCTCACTGGCAGGCAGTTCCCTTCTTGTCTGTGTACTTCCAGCCTCGCGAGAAGGCATGTTGATTCCACATTCCACTTGTTCTTGAGGATGGCTTTTGAAATCCTGTCGTAATTATTCGCAAGCCGTGATTGGAGCCCACACTCAGAAACACTATTTGCATCTAGGGAGGATCTGATTATAATTGTCATAGGGAAGTTAGTTTGAAGCGGATTCTGTGTTAGCTTGAAATTTCTTGATGATGCTCCTTGGGCAGGAGAACTGTGCAGGAACAAGGTCCAGAGAAAGATAATGAAAGGGACTGAATATGGAAATTGCTTTTTCTTCAGAGAAGATGAATGTGGCAGGACTGCTTAGCTGGAGAAAAAGCAGAGCTGTAGAAACTAGAATTACTTGACTGATCTTCAGGGTACCACTGTCTTCTCAACCCTGAAGACTTGAGAAAGGTGCGTGTTTTGTTCAGGGTGGTTGATTTAAATCACCCATTTTAATCATGATTTAAATCAACAAGCAGGAAATCTTGATTTAAAAAACACATTTTAATCTTGTATTTTAAAGTTCATTTCCTAATGAAACATAGTTTCTCATTGGTTGGCATAATTTGGTACTATTTTTGGCAAAGCAGAAGGGGATGCGACACCCATACATATTTATTGGTGCGACTGTATAGCTTAACATATATCTATTCTGATTTGGAACTTTTACATCTTTTTATTACATTGGAGAAATGGAAAACATGTAATTTCTGATTTATTAGACACGGCTCCTTTTTTTACACTTGTCTCAAGCTATACGAGAACAAAAATTAAAATGCAATTAAAAATGCATGAAGAAAACATTTTGAAAGTTTGTTGTTGGTATCACAGAGCAGAGGGCTGGAACAAACCTCTGCAGATAATCTACTCCGTACGCTGACATTGAGGCAAGATCAATTACACCTTTCCCCTCTGCACAGGTGTTTGTTTAACCTTTCCATAGATGTCTCCGGTGAAAAATTCTGCAACTTCCCTGGTATCTGTTCTAGTGAGAAAGCTTTTTTTTAATGTCTAAACTTAAGCTTTCTTTGCTCCGAGTTAAATTATTTCTTCTTCTGCTGCCACTGTGAAAACTGAACAACCAACTGCTGTCTTAATAACCTGCTAGCTACTGGAAGATTGTTATGCCTCCGTGCCTTAGTCTTCTCTCTTTTTCTTTTTTTTTCTAGGCTGAATGAACCTAGTTCATTTAACCTTTCCTTGCCAGTTCTTCTTCCTAAAGCTGTGACGGTTTTATTTCTTCTCCTCTGGGCTGCCTTCTGCTTTTTCATCTCATTCTGCATCTGCAGTGAAATGACTTTGTGGATGGTTCAAAAGGAGAAATTGCTTGCTGCGGCGTGTATGCAAACTGTGGAACTCATTGCTACAGGATACTGTGGGTGCTAAGGATTAAATGGGTTTGAAAGCATTTAAACAAAGTAATGAAAGATGTTCCTGAGCTGTGTGTTGCTGAAAGGCTTTGTGAGATTGGGGTAAGCAAGATGCAGAGGGAGGTGGGGTAAAATGCTACTGCTCAGTCCCACGGTTTCATTGCTGGTTTTGGGGTGCTGCTAGCTCTGTTGGGATCATACTGCCACTGCTACACTGCTCTGGGTCTGTGCCATGCTGTTGTGATGTACCGGGAGCCCATCCCACTGCTGTTTCAGAGAAGTGCTGGGATGTGCCTGTGTCTTCCCCCAGAGCTCCTCTTTACAGCCTTTCCAGCTTCAGCCCTCCAACTAGCTGTAAAAACAGGGCTGTAAAAACTCGAGCGCATTGGGAAAACCTGGGTGGCAGCAGGGGGTGTATGAGTTCGCTGGGATTTGCGTGATAACCAGAGGCTGTTGGAGTAATGTTCTGCTCTGTCCCATGGCAAATACGAGTGTGGGGTGGTGATGGTAACTTTGCCAGAGCATGGTGGTGGTTAATGCTATACCAGCCACGCTGCGCTAGCGCTGTAAACAGCCGTCGGGAAGCAAAAGCTCGCTCTTGCCCAGAATGTACTGGATTCGACAGCTCTCCTTTTATCTGTTCAGAAAGTGCTGAAGTGTTTCTAGCTGCTCTTCAAAAGCAATTCTGCACTGCCCAGAGGGGGCTGTAATTCACGTGGGGAGCCAGGAGAAAATGATGCTACTCATCTCAGCAGAAGTGTGTAAACCACTTAACTTCTGGCTTCAGCTCCTGAGTGAGATCCAAACGTAAGGATGGGAACATGGTTACAAGGACTCTGTGGGTCACCAGCAGGGTAAAAGTACACTGGGAAGCCATCGCTTTTGGAAAGGTAAGGTTTGAGGAGAGCACTGCTTAGTCCTGTGGCATCTTCAAGGGTGTTCAAAAAGGTAATTGCAGTCTTTGGCTTTCCTGTTTGCCAAGACCTCATGATGCTCTGTGGTTTTCATGAGAATGTCCTATTATTGAAGGTCTTTAGAGAACAGTCCCTCTTTGCTCCCAACTGTTCTTGGGCTTCCAATTTCCTTTTTCCTTTTCAGTTCACCTGTGGAGGGGAGCACTCTCTAGAAAGACCCTGCCCAGGTTTAACTCTGCTGAGGCCACTGGAGCACAGCACAGATGGGGTAGGTCCACCATTCCTTGGGTGAGAATGAGGCCACTTCAACATCTATGGGGAAAGCTGGGATGTGGCTGCTGATGGGTTGAGGATGGGCAAAGCAAAAATGTTGGTCATCATTTCCCAAATGATGCTCCCAAGAGGAGGATGGCTCTGGAAGGGGCTCGTCACAGGTACTTGCGTCCCTTGCATCTCTTGAAAAATATTTGCACTAAGTGATGTCTGTTTCAAGAAATAATAAAGCTGGGCAGCTTGCAAGCTGTGGGCTTGTGTTTCCTTTCTCCCTAGTGTTCATGTGCTTGGCAGTGTCTTTGCTTTTGCTGAAGGAGCGTGGATTTGTTTTTAACTCTTGCTGCTCTGTGAAAGTAGAGAGCAAGCAGAGAAAGAATAGGTTTGCATTTTGCAGGTAGGCAGGAGGTGGGCACCAAAACCTGCTCCTCTTCTTTAATCTTGGGTGCTGAAGGTGATCAGAGATTTTTGTATAGACCTTTATCTGTTGGCGGCTTAATTAACTAATGGTCCCCAAAAGCTCTTGCAGAACAATTGATTTTATCCACTTTAGTATCGTTATCTCTGTCCTATTGGCACCCAGGCTGTTGCTCAGCCAGTTCTTGGGTGGTGAAAGCTGGACATGGTTTCCTTTCCTATGGATATATCCTATGGATATATGGATAAAACCCCTGGGTTTTATCCACAGGTTTTTTGGATTAGAGATTTAGATTTAGAGAGAAAATAAAATCCTCTCTATCTGTAGCTGTGTGGGGAACACGTGGCTGCAGCTGTAACAGCCTTAGAGTATGAATGGCACAGGGCAAGGAAAACATGATCAGCATTGTTTCTTTGCTGCCTTGCCTCACTGTCTCTGCTCCACACCTGACCTGAGGACACACGTGAGAGCAATACAAGATGTTCAGCCCCTTGTTGTGTTTCCTTGCCTCTGGCCTGAACCTAGGTCTTTTCGTTGCCAGTTCTTGCAATTTTACTGCTAGCCCTCCTGGTGATACATGTCATGTTGAACTCCCGTGTCACGAGAGCATGTGACAGAGAGAATCACAGCCCTTATTTTAATACGACTTAATTCCCCTGCCTCCATAAAAATATATATGTAAGAAGACACAGCTGATCCCTCAGGTCTAGATATAAGAAGGTAGAGGGAAGATCTCCCCCCAGGGTGCGTGTGTATTTAAGCGCTTTCCTAGTGCAGGGGTGTGGACTCCTGGGGTCGTTGGATTCGCTGAAGCCACTGCAATGGGGATTGCTGGGGTGAACTCGGGTTTAAAGATACTTGAAGCTGGTTGGGAAAAAAGTAAATGACCTCAGTCCTCCTCCAACTTCACACTAGGTTGGTTTTTGCATTTTCTTTCCAAGGGTAGAAGAAATTCATAATGGCAACTAGGGCCAGAGCAAACAGCTTTAAAACTCGATGCAGGTCTTCCACCTCTCCCATCCCTCAAGCTTTCCCAGACACCTGCTTGCTCCCCTTCCACCCACACAGCACAGAGCCCACCATTAACTCAGCGGCTCATCACCTGGCAAGTTAAGCACATCCACCTCTGGTGCCTCTGTGTGTCCCCATGCCCTTCCTACAGCATCCATGACCCTATAGGCATCGTGGCAGACTCCTTTCTGGAACTAAGGGCAGCTGGGTCAGCCCCTCCTTCATGTGGTGCTCTGTAGCAGAGGGAACTACTTCTCTTTTTAGTAGAGAGTGATAAAATACAGCAGCACACATGGTGGCATCTCCATACAGATGAGTTGATGATCCCTCAGGCCTGGAAGTTAGCTGAACCCTCCCCTCTACCCCCATAGACCCTGGGACAATAAAAGTTGACTTTGTCCCATGTTTTACACTGGCTTAGTACCTTAGTGGGTCTTTCTGGGCTGCTGGTGGTTAGGAGGATGATTTTTTTTGTTGTTTGAAACCCAGAAAGGGTCACTAAGTCAACCAGTTTGGCTTCCTGCATGGCTAAGTGAGAGAGCTCCAGAAATGTAATGGGCTGCTCTCGTGAGCAACAGCTCATGCTTGATATTTATAGAGAAATGGTGCTTTGAAAAGACCCCATTTTTTAGCCTCTCCTGCTGTTCTCTAGCTAGGGCTGAGCCTTGCTGTTAATAAGGGAAATGCAGACATCTCTTCACAGTAAAGGCAAAAAATAAAACCCCTTTGCTTTCCTTCCCATCTTGTCAGGAGCACCCTGCTGTTCCCCTCTGCTTTCTTCCCATCTCACAAAGGGAGTGGATTCTCTTTCTCAGTTGTGCTCCTCACTAGAGGACTGGCTGCTGAGCATGTCCATGCAGCCATACTGTATCCCTTCAGTTGGCTTTTAATGGCAAGCAGAAAGAAAAGTGCATTGGTTTGGGAAAGGGGGAGTTTGGAAGACCTCTGGGTTAAGTCTCTGTTGTGCTTTGGAGTTACTGTATAGCCTTGGAAAAGTCACTTCTGTGCATCTGCTCTCTTCCTGTAAGCAGAGCCTCTGTCTTGCATCAATGTGGTCTGGTCGACTTCTTTAGTATTAAATGGTAGTCATGTGTCACTTTTAACCATATTGCATCCACAGAGGAAAATATGCGGGTGTTGAAACAAGGGTCACTTTGAAGCTGAGCCTCAGACGTTTGTGTTTCTCAGGTGCTTTCAGTAATATGACCCATGCTTTATGTTACAGGCTGGAAATACTGCAAAAGGCTATTTTGAGCCCTGGTAGCTTTAATTGAGATCCAGGCTCCTGCCAGTCCTTGCAAAATGAGCCTGACACCCTGCACTGTGTTGTTCTAGTGAAAATGTGTTTCTTAAGCTTTTTGGCTGTGCTTTGGATAGACATTTGTGGTCCGAGGTGTGCATAATCTCTGTCACCAAAAGAATGGGAGCCCTGTCTCTGCAGGACTTATCAGATGTGTGTCGGAGTTCTGCTTTCATTTTCTGCTCTGGAAAAATCACTAGCCGTGCAAGGATCTCCAACGAGAAAATGCTTGGTTAAAAACTCGGAGGGACACTCCATGGTAAACCTATGGGAGGATCCATTTCCCAAGCCTTCTCCATTCTGCACGGGCTATTAGGAGATTGATTTATTCTGCTCAAAGCCTGCAGGTTTGTAAACAGGGGCTCTTTTCTTCAGCTGAGTTGAAAGGAACAACTTCTATATAATTTCCTTTGGGACTGGAGCTGGCTGTCTCTATTCCTTAGTTCTGGACTGTAGCAGTGGGGAGAAGATGGGAGTGGGGAAAGCCAAGAGAGCACCAAGAGGGTCCTGGTTTGTGCTGAACTAGGAAAATCTGCATCGTGGCAAGGATGGGTAGCAAATCTTGTGATTACCTACCCAGTAAAACTTGTGCTGCTGCAGTGGCGGTTTCCTGCCAGAAGGATTAGCCCTGTTAGAGCTCTTGCTGCAGCATCCCTGGTGTAGGTGAGTGTGTGAGGAAGGGCCTGAGGACATGACTTGGCTCTTAGGCTTAGGCTGAACTGCTTGACTTTAGAAGGTGGGGGCAAGGGGCAGCTTTTCCTGGGCTGGTGCAAAACTCAGAAGAACATGGTGGCATTTCTGGGCCCTCTGAATGTCACTAGTATGTTGAAGATGGCTTTGGGCTCATGACTGAGAGATGCTGTCACAAGGAAACCCACAGCGTCTGAGAGTTTGCAGAGCTCATTGCAGGACTGAGATTGGAGAAAACAGGTGGGCTGGCTTCTCTTTCCAGGTTTTTTTTCCTATGCCATACTCGTGAAGATTCAAATACTCCTGGGACCCGTTCAGGTCTGAGGCTTCTTGGTCACTCTGTAGCTGGTGGGGTCACTTTCACCTTGCAGAATGGATTGAAAGGCTTTTCACTGGAGCTCCTCACCATCCTGCACAGGGATCAAAGGGTCATGCTCTTTGGCTTGTGAGACAGAATGACTGCAGGTGCTGCGAGAGAACAGGAAATAATCTCTGTAAAGCTGTCCAGAAAGCCTTGAATTCAGGTACAAGCCTGATGTTTATGGGAACATAAAAGGAACCATGGAAACTAAATATGGGTCAGAGCACCTGCAAGTAGAAACATTGGAGGGATTGCAGAGTTACCCTAGTTCTCTGCCTTCGAATTTGCTCTGCTGTTTTCAAATCTGCCTGGGATCCTAGGCTCTGAAGAAGTCTTTGGGATCTACATGAGGAAGGAACTTTCTGGGGAAGGCAGCAGGCAGAAGACCTCATCTAAATGCCTGTTCCACAAGGATTGCTCAGTCATACGTGAGATGCTGCTGGCTGTGGTGTTCCTGTTGAGCCCCAAGGGAGGTCAGATACCTGGAGAGGAGTGAAGAGCTTTACATGTGTTGTTGACCTGGAACTTCAGCTTTGCTTCCCTCTGCTCCCTTATCCAGAGGATTACCTCGTGCAGCTCTGCAGTCCCCAGCTTCATCATGGGGAAACTTTTTCACCTAGCTGCTGCCAGCATGCTTTTGGCGACCCTGGGTGTCCCGTCAGCTGTTATAGGCCATTAAAGGATTTGTTTCTTGGTGTATGAAAAGGCTTAATTCAATTCTCATTCTCTCCTGGCATTCCTCGGAGGTGAGTGTGTCCCCTCGGCATGAATCCTCCGATGCCGCTAATTGACTTGAAAGTAGCTCATGTCTCCTTGGAAATGTCACCCAGCCCTTTTCAAGTGCAATTCCAGGCAATCAGGATCAATATGTTTCTTTAGCTAAGGGTATTAGCACATGACTGACAGCCCTGCAGCATTAGCTTATTCATATGGACTTCCAGATGCTCATTTTTCTTCCCTGTCTCCGCTCTGGTCCCAGTAAGGGGAGACAGAGCTTGGAGTGGAGCCATCCCCTGGGCTGCAGTTGTTCACAGAAGCACTGGTGGGTACGGTGCTGGGTCTCTCATGCCTGCCCCAAATCTATAGGGTGCTCTTGTCCCCTGTCTCCCAGGTGAAATCAAACTGCATCGCCCCATCCATTTATTCATCACGTCATGGCCTCGAGATGTTTTGGAAAGGCAGGGGCTGAATTTTTCTACCCATGTTAATCAGCGTGGCGCTTTGTTTGATATAAGAAAAGGTGTCAGCATATTTTTGCAGTACCTTTGCACAAAGAATATCGTCAGTGTAATTATCTCTCCTCAGATCCCTACCCCCTCACACTCCTGGGGAGGCTGCAGTCCACAGCAGAGGACTTCCCTTGCTTTCTTCATCCTGTGGTGATGCTGGGGTGGTCCTGGTACTGTCCTGAGCCAACATTTGGGGTTTTGATTACCATCTTTCCCTCCTGCTTTCTTGCCTCAGGAATGTTTGTGAATTTGTCTTCCCAGCAGCCCTGTGTGGAAGGGGAGTGCTGCTCTCTTTGCTTAAATACAGGGGGGTGAAAGCACTGGGAAATGAATTTAGAGGAGCTTACAAAAGCACTTGAGGCAGTGCTTTTGCGAGTGAATTTGATCCGGGCCCAGGTGCCCTCTGCTTTTCTTGCCTCCCTCTCTAATAACGCTGCCACAGCTGATGCACCCACACTGCTCCTGTGGAGAGGCCTCACATCTCTTCTGCACCCCAACTGTGCCTGTTCCCTTGGGAAGCAGAGGAGACCTTGCCCCCCTAGTTTGGGAAACACCGACTCAGGGGACTTAGGAGCAACAATTCAGAAGCAGATCAAAGAATATTTCAGCTTTTCAAAGGAAGAAACTGAGATGCTGAGAGACCAAGAACCATGTCCTAAGTGAGACACAATTCTTCTGGGTGCCCATCACCCTGCCTTGCAGCCAGCGGTGCTCCTAGCTCTCAAGAAAAGCTGCTCCCTGGCACTGGTACATGTTAGAGCCGCAAGGAAAAGAACTGAAGTTAGCTCCCAAGTGGCAAACATTAATATACAGTGGAACGAGGTGTGCTGCACTGTGGTACTGGGAAAACCTTGAGGGCTTCTCTGCCATGCTGTGAATTTGAGTGTCTCCCTTGCAGGGCTGGTGAAGACATGTCATTTGCTGCCACCTGGGATTTGTAACTCCTACAGAGGCAGAGGTGGGGAATCTCTGTCAGGGAGCTGCTAAGAGCAGGTTCTTGAATTGCACATAAAGAGATAAACAAGAAAGCCTGGAAGTTTTAATCCGTGAGGCTGCCCATATACTGGCAGGTGCCTCTGACTGAATTTTGTGTCCTCTGAAATTAGTCAGGAAGGAGTTAACGTGCGTGCCCTGTGAGACAGCCAGAACGAGTGTATCCGAAACTCCGGCAATCAGAGGCAAGCAACAATTATTAACGCCTCGGCATTTAATGTGGCAGATCGCTTACGCCCCCAGTTATATTGTGTGTTCAATTCCAGAGCACTCGGAGTTGTCAGTCAGCAGGTCCATAGATCATGGCGACCTTAGCATCATGTCAAGGGGCTTCACTCCATCAGGGATAATGAACATCTCCCACCGGTTTCTTCCCATCATTCATTTGAGATCCAGAAGTTCATCATGCAAATGACAAACAGTGTTAATTTTCTGCAAATAATTCCTCCAGATGTCCACGGGATTCCAGCACTCCTTGCCCAGAACAGTAAAATATGTTTGTCTTCCTCCCTATAATTCATCACCAGGCCCACAAATCTCCTCAAACACTCTTTAAACAAAGCAGGAGACAGAGCGCAGAGGATAATAGTTCACTGCAGACGTGTCTTGCAGTGTCTTTGTGATGCATATGGTGAAAGGAGTGGTGGAAGATGTCAAGAAGTTTCTTCTCAGGTGAGCTGACTTTGACTGCACTTAGTCTTGCAAATACAGTGAGTGTGATGGTCTGAGCCAAGCCTCGCACAAACACAAGTCAATATGGCAATAGAAACTCAGGAGGAATATTTCTGGGCTTAAAATTTAGGTCTGGCATGCAGGAGTGGCTAGATCTGGGGTGAAACCTGCTGCAAACCTTATCTGCGTCACTAGGGGACTCTCTATCAGTTAGGCTTTATCATGGATCTGTATCAAGCCGTGTTTTCCAATGAGTACCAAGGCAAATAGGCAGATTTTGGTTTCTCCAAGCATCTCTCAGCTCCCTGAACTCCAAATCCAGCCAAAAATATGTGAATAACTCAAATCCAGGGAGGTTTGGGCCACAGAGCACAAGAAGTTGTTTTGGCTTGGACAGATTTGAAGATACGATGCAGGAATTAGCACCAGCCAAAGTATCTAGAATAGGGCAGGCCTGTGACGAGGCAGCCAACAAAATGGCTGTATTTTTTACTCGCACGAGAGGTCAGCAGGCAGCCAGGACAAAAATCCAAGGAGGATGCTGAGAATCCTGGGCTCCTGCCCATGTTCCAAGGAAAGTAAAGTTCAGGAGAGTTTAGGGGCACCCAGGTTTGCCTCAGGCTTGAAGAGTTTCTGTACTTGTGATTTATTTGGTTGGATATGTAAAAATATATATTTAATTTCACAGAATCACAGACTCACAGGGGTTGGAACAGACCTCTGGACATCATCTAGTCCAACCCCCCTGCCAGAGCTGGGTCCCCTAGTGCAGGTTGCACAGGACAGCATCC
>VYXH01008433.1:164777-188149 GCA_013397275.1 Burhinus bistriatus | reverse complement strand
CTTGATCATCCTTTTTTTTTTTTTTTTTTTTAGTATTTTTCTTTAGGAAAGGCAGAGGTGGGAGAGTAAGGAGGAATAGCTATTTTAAATATTTTGTATGAATTTTGTTGCTCCTGATGGATTGATCCATCATTGTAAGTGGAGGAAATGGCTGTGTTGTATTTCTGTACAGTTTAATTTCTAGTGGAGTCACTGGAGACTGATTTACTGTTGATGTGCCGCTATAGTGAAGCCCAGGGCATGTCGTTCTGGCTGGGTAGGGTTTGCTAATGGAGGAGGTGTTACGTAAGGTGGTACGTGGATCAGACCCCAAATGTTTCACTCCCGATTTTGTTGCTAGCCATCCTCAAAAGGTGGATGGCCCTATTTAGCTGTATGGTCAGGACGTGCACCTGCAGGGTAGAGATCTAAGTTTTGAGCTTTGTTCTTGCATTCCATTGAACTGTTTTGAACCACAGCTCTTAATTTAGCCTTAATTTGTCTCTGGCTCAAACAGAGACAAAACCATAAGAAGCAAATTTCTTGGATCTGTACTGAAACGACTGAGCAGTGCTCTCCCAGCAACACTAAAATTATGTGCTAGGTAAAGAGTTTTCTATGTTCATTAGCCCCTGGCAATCCTTGTTAGTAGGAGTTCTGGCTGGGCTACTGATATTTTCAGGTTCTATTCCAAAAGGTTTCAGGTTAAATATTTTGGCTTGTGTTGGAGACTTGTTTTCTGCATCCTTTAACCTATTATGATTTCAAGTATCTAGATGGGATGTATAGGTTATGGATGGGGCTTACGCTCAATTTTCCTTCTGAATGAGATGATCCTGAAAGATAAATCACAGTAAATCGCCTGTCATAGCTAACTAATGATCTTACATGTACCTTACGGTACGTTTCTGCCTTTATCAGAATACTGTATGTATGTTGGCAGATGCTCTGTTCTAAAATACTTTAGTGTAATTTTATGTAAGCAAAGATTTGAAATACGTATAAATAGTCAAACTGAATAGATTGATAGATCATCTCACTTTGCTCTACAGCAAAAGACAAATTAGTGCTATACCTGCTGAGTACAGATGATACATTTACATAGCCCCAAATCTGGAAGTCCAGATTTCTTCTGATCTTCGGTAGGAAAACTCTTCCAAGGGCTGACATGCAGAGCTGGGCGTCAAAGGCTTGCCTAATTAACTTCGTGTTGGTACTAGAGAGTTCCCTGCATGGCCCTAAGCCCTGCTCTAGACCCCACTGAGTTCAAGGGAGTCTGTCTTGTTGCCTTTGGTGAATGTTGAACTGGGCTGTAAGTGATCGGGAACCTCAGAAGAGGAACTGGCATACTAAGTAAAGGCTGATGCAGGATCCTTATAAAGATGCTTTAAAAAGAAATAATTCCCAGTCGCCTCCTTGTAATACTGTGCTAAGTTATTAGCACAGTATTAACTGTAGTTATTTGAGATATTTATTACTTTTTTTCCCCTGTAGGTTAAAATGGACTTAGAAGAATGTCCCCTTTGGAAACTGCAGGGGTGCAGTTGTTCGGCTAGTTGACTCGATGACTGCTTTCTATAGGATGAAGGATACTTCTCTAAGACCACTTGCCTGGTATCATATGGAAAATAGTAACAGCAGCTATTAGCATCTGACAGTCAGTGACAGAGAAAATTTCCTCTTAAATTAGAGACTTTACAGTGGGTGTCCTAGATAACTTTCTTATCTTTGCTTTCACAGACAAAAGGAGCCATTAAATGAAACAGTCAGAATGATCATAAATATCAAACTCAACATCTGATGTTTGAAACTGATTAAAATTGTGATACTCTTTCAAAGTGTGTTTATAGTAGCCTAAAGTGTTACTAAGTTATGAGAAATAATTTATTAAGAAAATAAGCATTGTCAACTGATTCTGCTGAAAATAATGAGACGATTGCGTTTTCTCCATGGTGGGGAATGATCATGCTGACAAGATAACTGTTGGGACAACAGTACTAAGTGTGAGTGATTTCACCAGCAGTATTTGAAGAGAACTCGGGCAAGGTCTTCTTATAATGTAACCAATACTGTATTCCCAATTATCAGGGTAGACGGGTGGACTGTCGCTTTTTTTTTTGGTAACTTTGGAGGCCCAAATCTTTTGATTTACTTTCATTTGTTCAACTCTAAATTGTCATACAAGCCCTGTTTTGTCACAGTTGTGTTGCCCTGAGCAGAAAGTTTCATGTACCACAGCTGTATCAGCACCACATCTGTATGGATAAAGAAACGTAAGCGTGCAGTCTGCCTTTTGGAATGAAAATGCGTAAAGTTAGAGGTTGCTTCATGCCTCAGCTACATGGCAAACAAGCCTTGCCGTCACCAGGGTCTACAGCCCAGGCATGTGAGACTGGACCTTGCACTGGGATTCTCTTTGGCTCAGTATGTGTTTTTTTCAGTAGGATGAGGTGATGGAGGCTGAGCCTCTTCAAGAGGCTTTTCTTTAGGGAGAGTGGTTGAAGCTGTCTGGGCTGGGCTGCAGGGGGTAGACTGAATTAGTGCTTTGAGGCAGTCACTCCCCTGACACATGCACTAGGGCATGGAGAATTCTGGCAGCCAAACTGCTGTGCTCTGAAGTGGGGATTCAGGTCTTCAGTTCTTCCAAATATCTTGGAAAGTGTGAAACACTGCATATGGTGCCAAAAACTTAGACTGGAAAACCTTGAGATGCTGAGGAATCTCTTTCCTCAGTGGACTTTAAGGAGTAGGGTAGGGAACATCTATTGGTCTGGATATCTTTGATCCTGCCTCAGTGCAGGGAGGTGGACTTTTTGACAGTCATGTGAGATGTCCCCTGATCCTTTGTGTCTGACTTTCCAAGCTTGACTGTTTGATGTTTAGAGAGCTCAGCTGTGGAATTTCATGATGATGCCTGATACAGATGTACCTGTGGTTTTACAGGTTGAAGGGTGGTGAAGATGCACTATGCCAAGACGAGCTTAGACATAAGGGATGAGCTCAATAAAATGTGGCAGGGAACTGGTCAAAGTGAGCTACTTTGACACTTATAGAAGCAATGACTTTGCTTCAGTATTTTAACCTCAGTGTCCCTGAGGATTGCCAGGGAAATAATACTGATGAAAGTTTTAGCTGCTGGGTTTAGTTTTCTTGAAGTTTAAGGAGGAAAAATAAAACAATACCAAAAAAAAAAAAAGGTGATGATCAGGCTTTAAACAGAAATCTAAAATCTAGGGTTTTGTCCACATGTATGAAACCGAAGCTCGGCAGAATGTTATACTGTTTCTTTCTTTATCTTATTTTTTTAAAAAAAAAAAGGTGGGGGGGGAGAAAAGAAAAGATTACCTGGAAATGAAATACCTGCTGGGATGCACCTTGGATTGTTGTACCTTCATAAACATCAGCTTATGTTTTTCACTCTTGTATGGTTAAAATCATGAAATAGTTCCTCTGATACAAAAATCTGTGCGTAGACAAAAACCGAGTAGCTACTGAAACAACTAGATGTTTAAGGTAACTGCTCTCTGTAGCTCACACTCCAAAGGTGGAGGGTTCCCCTGTGTGTTTTTTGTATCTTCTGTCACTGTCTCTCTGGCATTCCCTATGGAATCAGACACTCGGCTGCAAAAACATTCCTCCATTCCTCTCTCTTGGTGAGTGTTATAACAAGGGTGGAGCGAAACGATCAGTTAATCTCATTAAATAGGTTTTTATTCAGTCTGATGGAAGTCTCTTGAGAGGTCATCTGCCAGGGCTTTGTTGCAGCACACACCTTTCTTAGGGAGCTTCTGTTATTCTCTTGGACTGTCAGGTTCGGTTAACTTTCCTTGGTACACACCCTGTTACAACACTGGGTGCTCTTGCTAGCTTTGTAGTCAGCAAGTTTTCAATGTTTGCTTCTGGAATTTCAGTTCCTTCTTAGACATGCCAACAAAAAGAGCAATCCTAACCTTCCTTGAAATGTGGTACTTTGACAGCGACTTGACAATGAGATACCCGTTAGAGAGCGCTCTGTCTTCCCCATCCCTGAATCAGGTGCCACTCCTGTTGAAATCTATGAGTATTTTCTCCTGGGAAATTGTATCAAGGGCTTGTTTCCCATTCCTGTGGGCCACTGTCTCTGTGTAGTCCTCTGGCTAAATGACAGTTTGGAGGACTAGGTTTTACAGGTGAAAAATGTAGCTACCTGTGTCATCTTTGTGCATTACAGAGGGTGAGTGGTGCTCATTCTCCTTCCAGTGCCAAGAGGGCCCCTTGGAAGAGCGATGCTGTTCTAGCCAGGAGGAAAAGGTATAGCCCTTTTCTGCTTTTTCCTCAGTAATCCCAGTGAATGAAACTCCTTGGCGGATCCACCTTGAAGCAGCTCTGGAGAAAATTTAAGAGAAGGCTGTGCCACTGCTCTCTATAGTAACAAGACCTGCTGCCAGCCTGGGTGGAGAACCTGTGCCACGGCATGTTGTCCCTTGCCTAGAGCAGTGAATGCTTGTTTGGGGTCCAGGCAGCTGACTGCTGCATCCCAACGGAAGGAAGCAGAGCTGCGATTATCTCTGAGAAGTGATGGGGCTTGACAAGTATTACTCTGGGCTAGGTGACCAGAGGCCCAGCTTTCCTCCTGACTCTTGTCATCGGAGGGGAGTCCCTTCATGTTTCTGTGCTGCTTTTTTCCCCTCTTGCCTTTTTACTGAATCACAGAGGCCGTAGATCATTTAAGATGGAGGTTTAGATGGCACGTGTTAGGCCTTGTCAAAAGTAGAAATTTTATTATGATAGCTGCTTTGCTTAGGGGTTTACATTTAATTTTTGCAGCCCCATAATGAGACGTGTTCAGAATTACCTTAACATCGGTGTAGCTTATTTCCTGTCCCATGCAGGAATAATTGTGGTAGTCCTAAAGCACCCTGGCCTGGTGTGATTACATTAGAGCAACCACAGCATTTTAACTCTTCCCATACAGCTGAGTATTACCAGGTCTGTGTGTGGACAAACCCCTATTTACACTGCCCAGCAAAATGTTTCCTTGATCCAGAGTCAGGTCTACATTACTGGCTTCTGCTGGTACTGTCATGTCGGCCTGTGGCTTTGAAGAGCTGTAATCCCTCAAAGGTGGAGTGATGCTGGCAGAAGCTCCAGCTGTGAGCGTAGCCCTGGCTGGCAGGGTCACCTGCAAGTGTTGTTACAGGTGGTAACCTGGAGCATACCGTAAAACAGCAGACACTGTTCCTGGAAAAAAATGGGGTTGATTCATCCCCCTTCATTTCTGATAGGTGATTTAAACTTCTGTGAATTAGGACCTCCTATTTGTTTCTTTTAACTGACTTTTGCTTTCTCCACACCTCTTATTTTTGACCCTGCTTTCCAGTTTTTGTGTTTATTTCTTTAAAGCTGTGTGGCCAAGGCATAGCACAACAGAGGTGGTGGGCTTCGTGTGCACTGTACCCGTTCTTTTAGCTCATGGCGGCTCTGTGTTTGACCTGTCTAGAGAGGTCATAGAACTCTCGGTCTGCCCTCTGTTGAAGCTGAGATTGCCTGTCAGATCCCTGTGCCCCCTCAGGAACAGGGGGAACACCTGTAGGTTGGTTGGAGGTCACTCCTAGGGCCAAACTGCGCTCCCAGCCCTGGTGTGAAGGGGATGAATATCCACATCTACTGGGCAGTAGTGAATGAAAAAGACAGCAGAGTTTAAGTGCATCATCTCCCTAAACAGGTAGGGGTCCCTCTTCTTAGCAGGCTGTGGGTTTTACATGAGGCATGGGCCAAGAAAAATGATTCACTCCAGACCTACCTCCACTCTCCCCACCATGGCTTCATGTTACCTGGAGAAGCTGCACAGACTGGGGTTTTTTTTCCACCCCCTATTTCTGCTGAGGTATTGGTACCACCTGTGAGGCTGAGGTGGTACCTGGGCACAGGTGTAGTCACTCCAGTAGGGGAGAGAGAAAGGGAAGACTAGTGGGAATATTTAAGTCCTTTCCCTATCACTGGGCTGGAGAGGCTTTTTGAGGATTCAGCTCTACTGTCCACACTGAAGCTTCATGTGGTGAGGACAGAAGACCCAGCCACATCTTGGTGCTGCTGGTATCAGGTCCTTTGTCCTGGCGGATGGAAGTCTGAAGCAGTTTCCAAAGAAGGTGGGACACACTGAAGCACAGAAAATCCATTCACATTGTCTGCCTGTCTATCACCTTTTTTCTCATGAAGTTTGCTCTTATGTGAGGAGGTAAGACAGTCTGTGTTTCATCTCCAGCTAATGGAAGATCTGGGCAGGGCTTGCAGTAGTGGTGCTCCATTTGCAGTTAAACCACATTCATGATAAAGCTTGAGTTTCTGGTGAGGGATATTTTCTTGTTTATCCCCTTTGTTCTTCCACTTGAACAAAACAAGTGTTATCCTAAAGATCTCTATGCTGTGACTTTCAACAGTAGGCTGGAGTCTTCTCAGCTCCTTATTAGTCATGTTTCCCTTACATTCCCCTAAGCGTCCAAAAATCCCAAATTCTATCAGAAGAAAGTGATGTTGTCTTGTTTTTTCTCAAGGGACATAGTTCCCTCAGTCCATGACAGTTATGATGGTGAGTGGCACAGAAAGCTGGCTGGAGAGGCCTGTGATATGCCCAAGTCCATGTTAATTTTTCTTATAATTACTCTTTGATTTGGGAATGTGTGTGTGCAGTCATGTGAGAATTCACACCTACTCTTTCCTAGTCCCCAGCTCAGCTTTTGGACATTTTATAATTCCCTCTGCAAGCAAATATGCTCTTTTAGGTAATGGTCTAGCCATAAAATACAAACAGAGAGAAGTTTTGGTAACTGTATCTGTGCATCCTTTAAACTCCAGCAGTGTAAATTAAACACCTGCTTCTGTCCAAAGAGCAGCAAACAGATGGTGTGAATTCCCTTCTTTTGAAAATGAGAGAAGTTGTCTCTTTCTGTATGAAAACAACAAGTCCTTTTACACAGAAGAGATATGAGATCTATTCATTTGGGGAAGAGTAGCTATTCTCTTTAAGTCATGGGTGGTTTAAAAGTTTCCAGGAAAGAGTAGCAGTAGATTGAAGACCTTGTTCTGGTTAGCAGACAGGTCTGTGATAAAGGGGAGAAGGGTCAGGCAAAAGAAGAAAGTGGAGTTTGATTTTGGTGGATTTTAATCTTATTTCTTGAGAAATTGGTATCCTGTCTGTGTTTTGCCTTGTCCAGATAATTGCCCCTGAAGGGTAACAAATCTTATTAATTAGTGGTTTTGCATACCGCCTTTAATTGTCTGTTCCTAGGTATGACCTTTGTATTGCATGTTGTATTATCATGGGGATGCAAGCCTCTCTGCTTGCATCTCTGCAGTTTGATCTGGCACATGTGCAAAATTTGCCGAAGTACAGAAATATTTTCGAATACACTGTTGTGCCTTAAATTCACTCAGTGCCTTAATCCTTTTCACCTTTTAGATGTAGGCATGTCCTAGACGTAGATGTGTGTAATAGTTTTACAGTTTAATCTCCCCAAATTGGGTCAACTTTACCAGTTGTTTTGACCTTGTTAACAGAACAGGTGGTTCCTGGGTGAGTTTAATACATCTCCATGCAGCTGCATGGAACAGTCTGGGGTATCAGCTTTACTTGAAACCCCCTGTGTGAAATTTTTCCTCTAGCTTAAATACACAGGCCTCTCTATCACTGTTAGGTATTATCCTTTGGATAATCTGTTCTTCTAGAGTGCAGTGTAATAATATCCTCGTTATATCATGCTTTTTCAACAAGAAATCTTTAATAGCTTCACAAAGGATGCCAGATGAAGAGATACAAATGGGTGAATAAAATTACAGGCTGAAGAGGTGGAGAAAAATTAGAGAAATTAGCATCAGTATGAATTCAGCTCCTATAGGTGGGAGGCAGTCAGGTTCATCACTTGTGTATGTGACTTCAAAATGTAAGATTATAGGTAGCTCTCAAGAGTTTGGAAGAATGATGTGCTAGTTGTGTATTTAAGGGTCAAATAGTATATGACTTTAGCAGACTATGACAGCTCTGTGAGTTTATTCCTGTGTTCTCTTAAATTTGTATTTTGTCAGTTGCACAATTTCTTTATTTCTCCAAAATCCCATGCACTCATATGTGAATCCCAGACCAGAGTGTTCTTAGACTATAAATGTTATCACCATTCAGCTGCCCCAAATTAGTTAACACCAAGTAGAGAAAGTTGGCAGCTGGAAAAAAAAGTATGAAAATGTATCCAGCCCTAGCTTATGACAGGCCTGTACATGCGCGATGTGTGTAAATACAAATTGAAGGCACTTACAGAGAGTTTCGGTCACATAAGATAGAGATGTACAGGCTTGAAAAGTATTAGAATCATGCAAGTCTCATGAAATTAGGAAGCCAGAAAGAGGAGAGGTATGTGAATTGTGCCTCTGCTGAAGGAAAAGCTATTAAGCGCCACTCTCTTCAAACGTCAAATGCATGGGAAAAATGTTGCTGGAAGCCAACCTCTGCTAAGTCTGCTGCTCGAAGAACCTACTTTTTGTTAGATGTTTGTGCAAAATTGCCTCACTGGTCGGACTGTGAGACCAGACATGACTCAGGCTATCAGCACATAGCATGGTTTCAGGCTGCTGTCTTACTGCTCCTGCGATAAAATGATGTAAAGAAGCATTTGCTTTTTTTCTCACACTTTTAAAGTGCTTCGTTTATTTAATGTCATTAGTGCTATTGTTACTTAAATTTAGCTTCTGACTGGTAACCATTAAATATTTATAGAAAAATCGATAGTAGTGAGATTTTTGCTATAGTAAATATATATCACGTATGTATTCAAACCCAAAGCAAGCTGCAGTGCATTCCAGGAAATAATCTATAATGATGCTCTGTAAAGTACTTGCTCATCTTCATGTCAAAATGCTTTATCTGTGTCCCAACTGCAGCCATTTCTGCAGTGGAACCCTGGCTGTTTTTTTTAGTAGCTTAGAACAACAGAGTACAGTGCCTTAGGAAAAGAGTAAAAATAATGTTTTCATTGTAGAAACATGAGTGATAATTGCAGTATAATTATCCAAGCTTCCTTAGTGACTGTATGTGGGGAGATCCTGAAGTTTTATGTTGTATCTGACAGACAGCACCCCAGCAACAGGCAGCTGTGCTAGAAGATTGTGCTAAGGTATCGGTTCTGCTTTGCTTGTGCTGATTGCTATCATCCATTCTGTTCTCTCAAACACATGAATGTTGTTCGGTGCCCCAGCTTGTCATGTTTTCCTTGCCTTTGCTGTGGCATCTGAATACCCTTATGAAACTAGGGGTGTGTGAGAGTCCCTTTGAGGAATTTCTAACATGTCTCCTGTTGTGAGGTGAGTACTCTGGTCTGGGTGGAGGCAAAACCAGCCCTGCGTTTGGGAAGGGGAAAGTGTTTTTGAGAGAAGGAAGCAATGTAGTGACTGCAGATGATGGTTTAAAACCATTTAAAACCAATGCCTAGTTAAAAAACTAGGACTGTGATCTTAAACGGGCCTTAGAGGCAGGTGAGAGATCATTGGGGGGGTATGGACAGAGGTGTGAAATATACAGGACACCTGACATGTGGACAAGACAATTTCTTCTCCAGCTTGGGTCTCTGCATCATTTTTTCGTGTGACTGTAAATGGAATAGGTCTTGGTAGAACATCAAGGAGATGACCTGAATTAATTATTCTGTCCAGGTGTTTTGGAAGGGGGAAAGCTTCCTTATGAGCTGGCGACAAAATTTCAATTTATAATTATGACTGTAGTTTATAATAATAATTCTAATTATATATATAAACAGTTTAATCTGCTATAATGTAATATAGTAACATTTGCTGCGCTTTGGCTGCTTTCAGATAGTGAAAATGTGCTGGTGGTTGTTGGCTAGGATTCAGAAACATTTGTCGAAATTTTGTGCACTATGTGAACAACAAAATTTTGTGTGGATTAAGCAATTATTAATTCTTATCCATTATCCATCAAATAAAACTACAACTAACTCATTAACCAAAATTAATCATAAATAAAGCCGATCTGTTATTGAGGAGGCTAATTAGAACGGTAATTGTGTAATGATGATGCATTTAATTTCAAAATGTAGATTTAAAAGCTACTCCTTTTGGCAGTGATAGAGCAAGGTGTTCTGAAATGAAGCGGGGTGCTTATCGCTGTCATTGTTCTCTTAATTAATACCACCAGGATTGTCTGTGTTTTCGGTCTTATTAGTGTCCCCTATGGAACACTCAGAAACGTTCTAATTCTGCTCACATTGAAGCCAGCAGCTAAACTGTTTTTTTCACTTCAATGGGAAGAAGGTGCTACATGGAAGTGCTAGTGTAAGACATTGCACGCTCTTGGGTTTACTACTGCAGCAGCGTATCCACATGTCTGAGCTCTGGGAATACATGCTACGTTTTGGGATTTGCTACTGACTTGCCATGGAGATAGATCTGGAGTTTCAAGCCAACAAAACTGAATCATGACTCAACGTTTTACAATTAATTGAGTAATTTTCCATGCAGTTTCATTACAGTATCTTTTGCCCCAAAGAATATTTACTGTATATTAACTTCCAGCAGTTTTTCACTGCTATATGTAACCTGGAATTTTAATAAGGAATTGTTTAAATAGGATAGTGTTTTTATCCCAAATTGCCTGGTTCTAATGGTAAAATTAGCATCACTAGTAAAAGCAGCAGTTGTACCTGCTAGCCTGTATGCAAAGTTTCCTGATTTTTTTTTTTTTTAATCTGTTGTCAAAATATATTAAATGCTATTATGAGGTGTTGGGGTTTTTTAGCATAGCATGTTTTACTTTAACAAACTGCCATTCAAATAATTAACAAAGAAATGGGCATTGGATACAGAATGTATGATTTACCTTGTCTCATCATTTGCAATCACTACTGAATTTTTTTTCCTTCTGACTTGGTTTAGAGGGAATTACAGAACTGAAGCATTAAATTAATGTTGACTGTTCCTACTAATCAGACTTGAAAGGAATATTGAGCATAAATACATTTTACCTATTTTATTTTTAACTTTTCCTCTGCAAGTTTTTTTTCCTTGTGCTGCTTCCTGGTTCATGGGGAGAAAAACCCTACGAGCATGTTTTAGTTACATCACTAATATTAGAACTGAGTAATAGGGTGGTTTTGGCAGCAGTCTCGTTTATAAATTGTTGGTGAGCAGATGGCTCACCAAGTTGGCATGCCAACTCCAAACTTTCACAATCATGAGTCAAGTTTTAAATCGCAAGATTGCCTTACATGTCATGAGATTATTTTTTTGTACATGTGTTTGTTTAATAAATGTAATTCTCGATGTACCTTCTGGTTTCTGAGCTGTGTTTTGCACTAAAGCATGGCTTTTCAGCCATCTCTGGGGTTGGGAATGCCTTTTTTTCTTAATTTAGTGAAAGTGGATACTCTTGTAGTTGCTTATCTGAAAATCTTGCTGCTAAGAAAAAAACACTAAATATCAGGCTAAGAGACATAAAAGTGAGACTTGGCAATCTGGGCTAACGTCAAATAGTTCAAATGGTTGCGATCCCTTACGATTATACTTTTAGCAACTCCTGGTTTGTAGGCACAATCATTTGCTAGAAATAATTTGCTGATATCTGTAATCCTGGGTGTGCAAATCTGTGCCAATTTGTTTGTTTCCTGAGTGCGGGGCTTAAGTCGTTAGGTGGCATGGAGTACAAATGTTACATTTTGAAATGCAAGAGTGAATATTTTCTGTAAGCAAAACGTAGCAATAAGAAAAGAGAGCTGAGCTGGAGTGCTCAGATGTTCTCACTGTGAACACAGTGAAGCTCCAAAAGGGTCAGATCTTGATCCACTTGAGAATTTGGACAAATATTACTGGAAGGACTTTTTTCTTTTTTCTTTTTTTTTTTTTTTTTTCTTTTTAAGCTATTCCTTCAACTAAAATTCACATGGTATATGTGGGTTATAATGCATTGTGGGACCTGTTACAGAATGATAATTGGACCTTATTTCTAAACGATTCCACACAAAGTGTGCTGTTGTAAATGTTAAACAACTGTGTTTCATCCATAATCACATAATTGGTGTGTGCAGCTAATTAGTGTGTGTTCAATTTAGGCCCAGATTTTTTGGAAATGTCTCCTGTTCTGGTCCTGATTTAGCAAAGCCCTTAAACAGATGATTAACTTCCATTGGCTTTAATAGGACTTAAGGACATTCTTAATCAGGGCCATTGTGTCAAATTATGTCTCTTGGTGACAATTGGAACAACCTGCCAGAGCTGTAGTAAAAATATCTGTAGGTCCTCCTTAAATTTAGATTAATAATTTCTTTAACTTGTGAAGCATTTTGTTTCGGAATGTGAAACTGTGTAGATCTTTCGCTTGCCCTTTTTTAAAGCAAACAGTTATTGTCACAATCTAATTGTATGTATAAAGTTTAAAGATTTTAACTAGCTTGGCAGGAGGCTGTTTACATCAAATCTGCTCAATACACCTTTGAGATGGAGAAGAAGAAAATATGCATCCGAGAGTGCCTCACTGGAATATAAATGTCAGCGCTGATAGATATCTATGATAGAAAATTTGTGTGGGAGTAATAATTTAGTAATAAAATAGGTCAAATTAATTCTTATGCTGAAGGGGATACCTTACAATAACCATTTTGTAGTTTTATGTTTGACAGTTTGCTCTGCATTATGTGGATAGGTGGAGCTGAGATAATGTAATCCATTTCCAATTGTAAACAAGATTGCTTTAAGAGCTGCTGTAGTAAGATGCATGTTGGCTGACTTTAAGCTGAAAGGTAATTGCCTCTGAATATTAATGTGCATGTGGGGATTTTGTTTTTAATTCTGGGATTTCATCTTTGCCCTATAGCAGCTCTGAAGAGGCCCTTGTTTTCCCAAACCCCACCTTGCTGCTAATTGAAGCTGATGGCAAGTGTTGCACTTTGGGCCCTTTGCTTTTATTTTATGTGGCCTGTGTACCTTGGAAAACACTTCTTTCTTTGGCTGTTTTCTTTTTTCGTTAACCACCTTTTGAGTAGATTAGTTTTTTTGGAGGTGCTCTTACTCTCCTAGAGCAGCTATGACTGGTTCCTGGGCTAAGGGAGGAATGATAGGTTATGAGAAAGGGGAGAAGTTGTTGCACTAATTGAATTGTAGCCTCTTAGAGAAATGAGAGTTAAGGTGCTGATTGTGTGCTGTGTAGCTGGAGAGCTTCCTCAGAAGTAATTTAGGACCTATCCAAAGCCCACTGCACTTCATGGGAGATTCTCCATCTAGTTCCACACACTTCTGGAGCAGACCACTATCATAGGGGCAAGTTGTAGGTAGTGACAAGCTTACTCTGGGGGAACATCAACTGGCTGCATTTGTATAAGAAATTGTTTTAGGCATGGAAAGAAACAGCCAGATTACAGTCAAGTTGTACCCTGTCTTTCCATTTAAATTCTTGCACTTGGCTTCTATGACCTATTCTATTACCCACTGCTTACAGTGAGACTCGGCACTGGGTACAGTGGGACTGGTGTTGAGCAGGGTGTAACTGCAACTCTGCTCCGGAGCAAACTGCAGTTGAACAGCACTGCAGGCACTTGAAAATCTGTTGTGTGCCAGGTAATAACCTGCACCTGTTTTAATGGCACTGGGGGTATGAGCTGTCATTAGTTGGGACTGTTTAAAGATGTTATGATTGGCAAGTGCCCCACATGCCCTTTTAGCAGAGATGACTATTCCTAAGGCAAGCATTCAAAGCAGAGTTCAACATGCCTCATTCTCTGTGGCAATGCCAGCAGTTTTTCTAAAAAAGAAAAAACAAACAACAAAATGGTGTATTTTTAGCTTGGATCGATTCACTGATCCAGTTTACTGCATGGTCTCACACAGTGAGAGGGTGGTGTCTGAGCAGGGGTGGGAGCTCCTGGTGCTGATGTTTCTGCAGAGGCAAAGGTACGCTGAACTGTGCTAATGCCTGGAGCTAACAGATCTGTAAATTGTGTTGGTCAAATGGGCAGCAAGTTGGCTGTTCTCCTGCATCTGCCCCAGTGCAAAGGGTGGTCACCTCTTGCAGAGAGAGGAGGCCAGCAGCTGAGAGGCACTGGCTTCACAACCAGCCCTTTTGTAGGTCGCCTTTAGCTCACGGCTCACAGTTGGACTATAACCTCATATAACAACTCTGGTTAAACAGTGGGCTGAAGATAGGTGGTGTTATGGGTGGGAACCACTAAACAGAGCCAGACTTGAGTCTTCCACATTCCTGCACCTTGAACCAACTTTGGGGTATTGAGGTGTTTGTTTTAGAATGATTTTAAATTTCCATAGTGCCCCATCTCCAGTGATTTGGTCTGACACTTCTTGAAGTCAAGGGGAGTCCTTGTGGTAATTCAGTCATTTTTGCAATGTGATGCTGCTTGTAGCACAGCTAAAAAATTGCTTAGCTACAGAAACATTTGACTGTAGGCTGGTAAGCAGAAAAAGTGAGGGTGTGTGGGTTTGTGAATGTATGTTGCCCATTAAGGAGTCTCACTCTATGCTGGGGCTGCTTCATTACTGTGATAAAAATAACATAAAAGGATTCTAATAACTAATTAACTTGTTTACTAATGGATCAAGCATTGTCTTAAGGGCAGCAGTTTAAAAGAGTCTGTTTAATGAAAGTTGACTGGAGGTATGTCCTGTGGCTATTACAAACTTTGTTTTATAATAGCATGTATTTTTCAGTAGCTCCTTGCTATGCTGTAATGTGGTTGGAGTGGGAGAAGTAGAAAACTGGCCATTTCCCGGCAGATAGCGATAAGTTTCTACTCGGTCAGAATGCTCTATACACTGTGATAGGTTTATAATTATTATCCTAAGATTGATGTTTTTGGGGGGGAGTGTAAATTTGTGCAACAGTAATCCATTAAGAAATCAATAATCATTCCATCCTGAAATGCAGTTTCTCTACAACATTAAAAATACACACCAAAGGTTTGAAACTGCTTGTCTCCCCTTCTCCACCCCCCTCCTCCTCCTTCCCTGAACTCCAAGTTCGATGTCCTTTGCTGTGTTGGAGAAGCAATTATGTGGTAGGACTCTTCTGTTGGAAAAAAGACAGGTGGTAGTATTCGCATAATCCTGAGAGCGATTAAAACTTTTTAGTGTGAACTTTGCTTTCCCCCCAGTACCCTTTCAGTCTCAGGGAAATTCCCCCTCTCCTCTGCCTTGTTTTCATCCCTGGTAGATGGGGATGATGAAGATTTATGCCTTGTTTCTCTGTAGAGGACTGTGGAGACGAAGTGTTGAAGGAGTGTGAAGTTGTGGTATGTGTACATTTCCTTTTCCTCACTTCTTGTCCTCGTTCAGTCTTGGTTCTTCATGTAACAGTACAGAGGTTTGACTATCAGAGGCCAGCACATCCTGCAGGACTTCCCTTTTTGCTCCGAATTCTCCCCAGTTGGGCAAACACATTTTCAAAATGCTGCTATAAGTTATCCCCTGATCCTAGAGAGCTGGAAACCTATTTTATCTCAGAGTAACAGTGTTTGTAGCTGATAAATAGTAGACTGTATGAGGGAGACTGAGAGTATTTTTTTTATGGTTCTCAGTGGAAGTCTAAATTATATGAAGCAAAGAAAATTGTGGATGGGGCAGGGAGATGCTATTACCATAGTAAGAGCCACAAAACATGGAGTACTTTTAATATTACATTTCCATGTCTTTTATTTTCATTCTTCCTCTACTTCGTTTTTGTTACAGCTGGTTGAAAAATCAGTTTTAATGAAAAATACCTCCATTTTACATTTGAGTTTAAATCACTATTATATTTAGCCAGCTCTGCTGTTGATTGAAAATGGGGAATTCTTTAAGGATAGAGTTGTGTCTTAGATCCCTATTTGTTGTCCAGGCCTAATTTCACTCTGTTTTCTTATCTGCACCAATAAAAGGCATGCTTGGCTTGGGATGTGTGTGGTAACTCAGTACCTGCCTTTTAGTCTTCTGAGAACACTGTCATCTAGTGCATGGATGCTCACCAGCCTTTTCAGCTTTTAGAGGGAGAGAAAGACCAGAGTGTTCGTCACATCTTTCCTTTTGAGATTTTATAATCTCAAGTTATGTCCAGAGGTCTAGCAAGTGTAAAGTGTGAAGTTTTGCTTGTGATTTGGCACATATATACCTTGGCTTATCAGAGCAGGCCATGGGAATACCCACACGGGTAGAATTATTAATGTATTTCAGTGTTCCCAGGCTTGCGTCTTAGGCAGGGGGTGTGGAAGAGCTGGTGGTGAGCGAAACTGGACACTTAAAAGCCAAACACTTTCTCATCTGCATAGTTGCTCTAAAACAATTTAAGGCTACTTGTCATGGTAAATTCCCTCACTGTAATCCTGTATGGGGAGAACTTTCACGCATGGCTTGATTGTGAGGCAGCTTGACTTTCACTGGTTTGCATTGGAAAGTGTGAAGTTGTGATGCTAATAGGAAAAGTCCCAGATACCAGCAAAAAAAGTTGGTCTTGTCAATTGTGTTCAGTAGGTTTCCGTTCAGCATTGACTTTTTGTCTGGTGAATTGCTTTTTATCTTCCTTAAGGCCATGAACCCCATACTGGGTTGCTTTCCCATCAATAAAAAATACTTCATTTACCTAAAACTGCCCCTCTTGCTCAGATGCTGGTAACATACGAGTTTAGCGAGGGCTTGCACTTTGTGGGTTTGGCTCTTCTTAATTCAATACTTTGTAACTTGTGTCACTTCTCCATTGGCCCATGTACCTATCAATGGCTTTTATACATCAATACAATTCTTAATTTTGAAAATCACTTTTTTTTCCACCCTCTGATCAACTTATGATATAGAAGCAGCAGCTGATTGACAGCTGATTTTTCTGCAATGATTTGCTGAAGTGTTCATGCAAATGACATGTGGCTTTTCAGCGAAATAGGAAGACTTTATCACATCTTTTTGGGTTTTACCCATTACCGTTTTTTTCCAGTGGTTTGCAGAATGGTGAATGCTGAAAGCCCAATATCAGCTCACAGGATGCGGAGTTTAACAGATAGGGCTTTATTAGCTCTCAGTTGCATTTGTCTTTACTTCACAAGTCTCTGTTTACAATTACCTGTGAGTGGTTATTTTCCAGTGTGGTTTTCTAAGACAAATCTTTTTTTGTTTTTTGTTGTTGCTGCTGGTTTTTTTTTTAACTACTAAAAGCTCATCACCATGTATGTAACTGTTATGAATGTGTATGTGTCCGCTGATAGCTTGAAAGGCAAGTTACAGAAATTGGTGTAAGTGGCTCTTTGGAAAGAAAATTCTTCAAAGAGAAATATTTAACAAATTGAACGATTAAGAGATGCCATCTCAATCAATAAGTTAGAGTTAATTGGCTGGATACAAAGCATTTTTAAACAACTTCCCTGAAGATTCTGCATATTAGGTTTAGAGTGCCTTTCTAGTGAGGCTAGACTGTGAGGCTACTTTCAAAGACCAGTTTCTTCTAAAAGTGCTTATTTTCAATATATTTTTTTTTCTAATTTCCAGACCCAAACCATTTTGCGTTGTAGCTATGGGTCTCACCAAGTGAAACTAAGACTATTTAATAATAGCTTTGCATTTCTTCTTCTGTGTGTGTGTCTGTCCCTCAGGAGTATCCCATGCTCTAGTGACTGCAAACTGCTGCTCTAGAAAACAGTTGCCAGCCACTCTCAGCCCATCGGCAGTAACAGTGCTGCAAACATGTTGTATTCAGGTCTCTGTGTCACCTCATTTTTCTATTTCTGTTGTTGTGAGCATTATCAAAATCTCCCAAGTGCAATATGTTGACCACAAGCCACGTGTTAGGGCCAACGGTCCTAAATTGCTAGTTCAACTTTATGCTTGTAGACATGGCTTAAACCCTATTGGAATTAAAAGGGAAAAAGAACCCCAAGCCCTCTTATTAGTGATAGCAGGCTGTGTATATGGTTCAGAAAGGGTATTTCATCCAAAGGTTTCAAAGCCCTCTTTAACGATGGACAGGCAGCGTCCTGTGTACTTTCAGAGAATGAAGGTGGGAGAAGAGCTTACCCTCTCTTTTAGCAAGAGCCGTCTGTCTTTGGAATGTCTCATTTGAGGTATTTTAGGCCTGACTTTTAGAAATGGTGTGGATTGCTAGACCATTTGAAAATGGGTCAAGAATACATGAAGTTGAATTCTTCAAGAGTTGGTCCTAAGTGACTCGGTCAATGACATGCAGTGAGTCAGCGACCGAGCCACAAACAAGCTGAAATGCCTGTCTTCCAGCTATGAGTTCACTTCACCAGACCAGTGTTTCTCACTCTGTGGGTTGTGTAGAAGTGTTAAATGTGTTTAATGAAGCTCCCTCTCTTTTCTTATTTTTTTTATTCCACCAAATGTCACCTCTAAAAGTCGAGGTAAACGATAAAAAACAAAGAAATCCCTAGCATAAAATCAGCAGAATTAAGTAGTTCAAAGCAAAATGCTTTCTCTTCCTTAAATGCTTTTCCTGGAAATTGTTCTTCCCTTTTGGCCCACCAAAGGTGATCACTGAGACTCATAAGCTGAAGGAGGGTAATAGTTCTCAAATCATTTGAGCAATGCTGTATTCGAATGGAGAAATGTTAGCAAATCTTGTTCAGGCTAATGCTCCTTAGCTTGGTTGGGAAAAGGAGGGGGGAGTAAATCATTGAGTAGGTATATCTTCCATTCAGCAGGAGCTGCACATGATGGGATTATTAGTATTTCTAAACTAAAGCCCCTGACAGATCCTTGGATGCTTAAAGCTGTTGTGATGCTTTACCAGATGGTTCAGAAACTCAGACTGGAATATCTCATTGGCTGGTGCTGAACAATGACATTTCAAACCCACACGTTCATTTGGATTTCAATTTTCAGGAGGATTAAAGCTTTTTGGGATATGGGCTGTCTCTTTCCATATATATGCTCAGCACCTTATGTAGTTTAGATGCTTTTGCAGTGTCTTTATAATTCATCATATTACTTATGAAAGAGCAGTTTGAACAGTTGCACATTTTTAGCTGTGTACCTGGTCCAGCAAAGTGCAGACAGGATAAATGTGCAAGTTGTTGCCTCAATGAAATGAGCATGATGACTGCAACTGCTTTGTTTTGTACCTGGTAATTGTGTGAACAGGTGATTATGCTGAAACATGCCATTTTTGATGCTGTATACTTCTTTTTGCTTTTCAAATCTTGTCTTTGAAACCCCAATTCTGCAACTACTGATGCATTTGTCTAACTTGTATCAAGTGGAGTGTTGATGTTTATTCATGATAGGTGTTGAGCTGTTCAGCTCTGACTCTACAAAGTACTTTGAATGAGACCCCACTGCTCTGGGGGAGAAGATCAAAGGAAATTGGTTGGGTTTTACTCCATTTCAGTCCCGTGGCATTTTGAAAGCAGGATAGAGTGCCCCTCTGGCAAAATTTAAAAAAATTTTAGGGCCTGCCAAGTTAGGCAGTCCTCCCTGGCTGCCCACATGACTGTCCTGGTTAGAACTAGGACCTTTCTGCTACTTCTGAACTGCCTGGAAGCATGGATGGGAGTATTACTATTAAATTCCCTTCTAAATTCCTTAGGGCAAAGATTGCTATTTTGTTGTGTGTAGATATATCAGGTGGTGGTAGGTTACTGCGTAAAATTGTAAGTGCACAGATGATTTTGGGATCGAGGGAAGGATTTGATCTTATTATTTGAGGAATGGAAAACTTATTTTTAACACTTGTTTAAACAACAATATTAATGCACATTCTAGAGAGCAATGAACCAGGATGCTTTGCTGACAAGTCTAAGAGGTTTTGCTTTTTTTCTGCCCTCTCTTGCCCCTGACAACTCTATTAAGAGAAAAGCATCGGTGGGGAAAGGGTTTGGTTATGTTGAGAAGAAAAAGGACATTTTTATATAGCTATTTTTATGTGTTAGACCAGTACATTCAATCCCACTGTTCTCCATATGATTCATTCTATTTGTACGACTGTTGCACAGTATTAAATAATGTGCGTTTTTTTTCTGTTAAACGAGTGTTCCTTGGCTTGTCTCAAAAAGCTGACACATGTTCGTTCTTCACTCGGGGAGTTCTGCATCTGTCGACACTTCAGACATAATCAGTTTAGATTTCAGCAGCTGATTACTGCTCACCTCTAACCAAACTGAGAAGCTGCTCCTCCAAATGGTAACAAATAATATCCTAATTAGTCCTCTGCATAACGATAGTGGGAGTCTTAGTGAAAGCTACTGATCTCAGAGGCCTTTCTGTTCTAGTCCACTGGCTTTACAGACTGTTGTTTCAACATTTATGCTGAGCTTTTATTCCCCCTGCCTCAAAATGCCTCACATAGCAATTAATTATGCACCTGAAGATAGGCATTATGCACGCAACAATATTCCACGCACAGTTATGAACGTTTCATTAGTGCCAGTTAATTTATGTATGATTGTGAAAGCAAGAGAAGGAATGCTGGGCCCGACTCCAGGATTATGCTATAGTGCTTGTAGACGTTAAGTGTCCCTGTGAAGCTATTTGACCTGGCCAGCCAGTGCACATGAATGCAGCTTGCGCTGCCTTAAATACTGACTTGCTCAAAACAGGAACCCACAGAATGAACAGAGCAGGAAATGAAAGCAGGAGGACAATATGGAGAGCAACTCCTCTATACCCCAGTGACTGGCTGGTTGTGACAGCACCAGGTTTTACCAGGAAGTTTTAAATGGGTTTATGCTTCTCTGAGTCTGATTAGCTAGTTAGCAAAACATGCCCATCCCTGTCTATTAAACTCTGTGTACTTCCTCTTAGCTAACACTATTTTGCACCAGTCTGGGGTTTTTAAATAAATAAATATCCAAAAAGGCATAATTTAATAAATACCACTCACAGGGATGGCATAATAGCCACTGGCGTTATCTCAGGACAAAAGTCATGTGAGCAACTATAACTGGATTAGCGTGACCTCAATAGTACAAAGAATTGAAGAAAGAAAAGAGGGAGAGAGGATGTGGGGGAAGATGCCTTAAGACACCTTCAGGAACATGTGCAACAAAACTTGTCCAAAGGCAATGAGAGCAAGCTGAACACCAGAGTACATAAATATCCAACAGTTTAAAAAGGAAGCTTTAAAATGTCAATTGGATTTTCAGGTTCAATTCCATAACTTTTTAAAACCCTGCTTAAGTTTGAAATTGAGAGAACCTATTTTAAATCATAAATCGACTGTAATAGAAAAATCACTTAACAGCAAAAGTGCTGCTTAAATATTTGCAGCTGAAATGTTAAAGAATGTCTAGCTACTAAAATTGGGGATGTCACAAAATCAGCACCTAAAAGCAGAGCTTTTTGCTGAAAGTGCCTTATTACTATAGTTGTTGGTTTTTCTGTTGGTACAGGGATATTTTCTTCAGTTTGTTCAGAGTTCAGTCAAAGTGGGTAAGAAGGCTAGGCAATGAAAAAGCAGAAAGATTTGTTCTCCTCAGCAAGCTGGTGAATAAAAACTGGTTTGAGAGGTTGAGGCCAATTCCATTTTGCGTTCAGGATAAGGTTGACATAAATAATGAATTTAAAAATCATCTAGGAAATGAAGCTGTTAATTATCTTTAATATATTAACATGTAAAACAAATGTGTGAATAAATGAATTCTAAGCTTTTTTAATAAGAGCACGGTATATCCCCTGAGGTAATAAAAAGAAGTGCCTAATCTACTATAAAGCTTACATTTATTTGCAAAATCATTGGTCTCTGTGGCTAACAGTTTTTCTTTAGAAAACAACTGAGAAGTCCAAATGCGAGACAAGGTTAAGCTACAGTATTTCAAGTGAAGTTTCCTGGTTGCTTTTTTAAACCCCAACTTTAAAAGGTGATTAAATCACTGATTATGAATTGATTCACCGTGTTTTTCTCTTTAATAAAATATATTTATCTTAGAAACAAGAAACACAGTATAGCTAATCTATCTGAATTTTGGTAGAGCAACTGATATGCTCCTACTGAGAAAGTTGTTAGTTAAACTAAGAAGATAGAAATTGATATGGTTATTATAAAGTGCATGAGAAAATGTCTAAGTGGAAGATCATAGCAGGCTGTAATAGATGGGAATTATCAGGCTACAAGACGGTTGCAAGCTCCTTCTGGTTCAGTCTCAAAACAGTTTTGTTTCAAATATTCATTAATGAATTGCCATTTAAAATGAGGAGGTACTAATATATTGTCCAATTCAAATCAGAAGGCAATACCAACATGAAAAACAATCAGAAAATTGTACGGAAAGAGTTGACACACTTAGGCTGAAGCAATGAAAATGAGATGAAACATGAGAGTGCACAGTGCAAGGTCAGACACAGGGACTAACAGGAATTTATGTGGGAACCTGCATGCCTGAAAATGGCAGAGGAGGAAAAAGATCTGAATGTTTTAGGTGACACAAGATGTCTGTCAGGCGCCAGCATGATAAAGTTAAGAAAAAGGCACGTGCCAGGATGTAATATTGCAGGTAAAGTGTTTCCAGTGGAGAAGGGAAATGTTGATGCTGTTTTACAAGCCTGAGAATCAGGGTAGCTTAGCCCACGCAGAGGTCTGTGCTTTATCGACTAGACGTCTTCCGTTTCATGAACTCCCTTTTAAAACTGGTTTGGGAATCTCTCCTCTCTGTGAAGAAATGAAAGTGTATTCTGCCCAGTCTAGTCAGTCTGATAAATCAGAACTTTTGAAAGGGCATGGGATTGGGCCCATTGAAAAGTACAGGAAGAGGTAAATATCAGGTAGGGTGGCAAGGTATTTAAACTTAAAAAAATGTCACAAGAAGCAGCAGACAACGAATAAAGCAAAGTTACCCTTTTGCTTCTGCTAGAATGTGGGCAGGAGTCTGACGCATTTCTGAATGGGATCATATGGCATGACGGCCTGACAGCGGAGGGCTGAAAGTCACGTAGGGCAACGAGGCACCTTTTCACTTTATAGAGGTCACCAATTGTGTGGCTTGCCTGGAGCCGTAAGCAATGCCTTCTTCATCTTCTCAAATTCTCACTCAAAGGCTGATGTCAGTCCCTCTCTACTCTTTAACATCCAAGCCAAGGCCTGCAATGTCTGTGCACTTATACAAGGTCTTGCTTCTTATGGGCCAAAGTTCAATTGTGCAGCATCAGAAACATCATTTCCATGTACTTTTCATGACTTTCTGCAACTCTAGCATGAATTTGCTACCCTGTTGATTGAGGTGAGCTCCCGTAGGAAAGTCAAGGTTTTCCTTGGCAAGACCTATATTAGGTCTACAGCAAAGAAGCAGTTGCCTACAAGAAGCCCCAAGATGCCTGGAGGCATGGTTATGAACTCCCTTTAGTTGGATGAGATGTTCTGCATTTTACTGCAGAGCTGGGGGAGTTTGGAGTAGTAAGGACTTAAGAGTCTGTTTCTTCTTTTTTTCTTTTCTTTTTTT
>VYXH01008433.1:102756-164749 GCA_013397275.1 Burhinus bistriatus | reverse complement strand
TTTTTTTTTTTTTTTGTTTTGATGTGCCACAAGGCAATGCAAAAATGAAAGTATTCAGACATTTGAATTTCCTCCTCTCCTTAAAAGAGGAAGGTGAAAGAAGGAAAGTCATCTTGCTGAGCAGCTGTGGAAGGAGTCTAACTGATGTGATGTTTTGGCACTTTTCAGTGTTGCTCTTTCATTAGCTGTTGGGAGCAAGGTGACTTCACTTCTCTATAACTCTTGTTATCCAAACTTGAGGCCAGCTGTGCAGCAAACTAAATATTTTGAGGAGGGGAAGAACAAGTAGAGAAAAAGAACTTTTTAAACAATGTGTCCCTATTCCTAACAAATATAATCAAAATACGTAGTTTTTAGTGTGATGTTTTCCCCTTGAAAATTATGTTTTATACCCCTCATGCACATTTTAACTGACTTTCATATTATTTTCTATACCTCTATACTCAGAATCTAATCTTGAGTACAAGGGAAAAGTTAGATGGAGAGAGGATTCACTGTTCCTCACTGGTGACTCATGACAGTAGGTGTAGAGTCTGAAAATCCAGTGCATTCCTTTTTCCTCTTACTTTGCTGAGAGCAAAATTAGGCCCATCTTCAATTTTAAATGAATTAGTGGTGGCAGAAATTGTTTGTTTCATTTTTAAAAATGTGCCATTATTTTTATTTATCATAAAGCTCCATAGTAAACCATTGTTTGGTTTCCTTTCCCATATATTTATCATATGCAGAAAAGGAATGCCATTCTTATGTAGTACGTTTGAAATCATGAATTCACTCCAATGATTAAAATTCAATTTTACAATCTACCTCTCCTCTACTATGAAATAGGATGGTGTAACGTCACTTCTGTCAGACAAACAAGGTATGCTGCCCAGATAGTAAATGAGACAAGGGATTAATTGGGGCTGGCTGACTGGAATTTTTGGACAACAGTGAGTAGGCCAGTGTTTTCTTACCAAGCATAAATTCTAATGTCTTTGAGATTTGCCAATGTGCATGCTAATGCCAAAACAGTCTGGGATATATTTTCAAAGCAGTGTTCACTAATCCTGTTAACAAATAATGGGATTTGTGCATATACCTCCCACGAGCTGCTTTGGAAAGATACCCTTAAGTGTCAGAAATTTTCTGGACACATGTTTAAGACTTACTGTATTCTTTAAAGACTGAGAATAAGAATTTCCTAGTGCTCTCAGCTTTTATCGTATCTAAAGTACATACTGGAAGAAACTACTACAAGTGATTCTTAAAAAACAAACAAACAAACAAAAAAAACCACCAAAAAACGGACTACCTCAATATTATCTTTTAATGCAGAAATGTCATGTTTCTGAGCTGCCTGATGTGACAATGAAAGAGGCTGGGCTTTTCTAGGGGATAAATATGTTCATTATATTTATGTAAGAGAATATATCTATAGTGCTATTCAGGAGAAAGGCTATTCTAACCACCCTTACCTCAAGATATCTTGTCTGTCAAACCTGAACAATAAAAATTTGTGCCTGTATCTGCATTGAATATAATTTTGGTGTTTTCGTGGGTTTTTTAGGGGGGTAAGATTCACCACAGATTAGTACCTGCTCACCCTGAGGTTGGTTCTCAGAAAGTGATAATTCATTATCTCATGGACAATGTGACAAATAGGGATCAGTTCTTGCAAATTTGTTTCTGTGTCTACACCTATTTCCACTGCTGGGTTACTATCTCTACAAGGGCTACTTGACAAGAGGAAGGAAAAGCACAAAGTTGAAAACCGTGACTGCATAAGTTTTTGCCCATTACATTTAAATGTGAACATAATGTATTTCTATTTTATCAAGGAATTTTTTTGCTGGAAACAAGCTGAAAAATGGCACCTGGGATTTATGGGCACAAATAGACCTCAGGTTAATACAGGATCTTTTGCATTAGCAATATTAGTAAAACCAGACAGGTCCAGGATTTGTCTATGCCCACGGCCTGCAATAAAGCTGGAGAAAAGCAGAACAGTTGACTTGAGAAATATCCGTGTCTGAAAGCCAGGAGGTAGAGAAGTGTCTTACTCTGTTCTCATGGTAATTCTGCTGAATAATCCTTGGCAAACAGCCGTGACATGTTAGAGAAGCTCACGGTTGCAGTTTAGGTATAGGATATTTTGAGAGGCCAAAGGGTTTGCTAACACTTAGCTGGATGTAAGAAATGCTGTGTGGTAATAACATTGTTTCCCCTTTTTCTTAAACCATGTCAGTGATCTGCAGCATTTGAGGTACTTAGCGCAGTGCAAATGAGCAAAGCTGATTGTTTTGTCTACTTGATGTTGGTGGAACTGGCAAAATTGAGGACACTTTAGGGAAAGGACACAGTCTTTAGAATAACTTTATTTTTCACTTTTCTTCTTTATTGCAAAAAGTATGAGGTGGCCTGTGCTCACTGTCTTGTATTCCTTCTGAGCTCCTGGAGCTGGATTTTTGCTGTTGGCTGGCTTTTCAGCAGAGACTAGTCCAACACAAACCAGTTGATCCGGGAGCTTAGGTGTGTTCATCCAGAACTGCTATTTATTAGGTCTCCTCTAAGCTCAGTTAGAAACTTCAGTTTTCTTCTCCAAGTTATATTTGCCTGAGTTAACCAGGCGTTGATGCAAATCTGTTTACTTCTGTTCTTTTTTACACTGCTCCTTCATTTCTGGACCTTTTACCACTGTGAAACAGTTGGCGTGTGAACGATGTCTGTCCCTCCTGTACTGATACAAAATTTCAAAAAGGTCTCTTAGAAATTGTCTCTTCCACTGGGAATCAACCTGCCTCCTTCAGTTGTTCTTCATAAGGTTTGGTTTTTGATATTTGGCATCTTCCTGATTGCATTTCATTGAACTGTTTCTGGGATAGTAGAAATATGTCCTTGAGGAACTGAATTGGGATTTATACAAGTTAATCAATATGGGTATTTAGCAAATGTCTTAGATTGGGATTCAGTAGCACAATATTTAGTTAAACAGTTATGCGCTTGTTTAACTTTGAGTAATCCTCTCCCTATTCACCAGGGGTCTGAAGACGCTAGCAAGCCCCTTTGGCTTGTACAGGATTTGAGTGTGCCTTCTAGAAGAATAACCACATACGTTGCTTTTTTACTGGTTCCTGTGTATGGTACTGGAATGTCCCAGCCATGTTTCTGCCGTGATCCCTAATTAAGAATGGAGGAGCTTTTCTGTCTGCTGTGCTCTTTTAGCCATTAAATACAGTCTTTAGCCGTGGTAGAGGCAACTGCATCTCAGTTCCCTTAAGCTCCATCCTGAATTTGCTTAGGATTTTTGACCCCTCTCCTCCACAACTTTTCTAGACCTTTTCTAGTTTCCAGAACAAATGTCTTTGTGACCCATGTAAATGCAGCCTAATCTTTTTTTTTTTTTTTCTTGACCAATGTGTACTGGGTTGTGGTTTTGAGTACTTGTCTATACTAACCCTCAAGTATGAACTGTTAAGGCACACATGGCTGTATACTGATGAAGCTACTTCAGGCTCACATCTATCAAACATCACTTGATGTACGATGTCTCTGTTCCTTCACTGATCTAGTCCTGTTTCAATTTAGTTTCACTATTTTGCTCTTTATCAACTGTAACATGATGTGCAAATGTAATACACTGAAACATGGAAGGGAAGAGCGAACCAAGACCACATTATGGACTTACTATACTTCTGTCAAACAAATAGGCAAGAAGAGCCTGTATAAATAAATGAGTACCTATGTATTTTTTAAGAGGTTTAAACTGACCTCTGGATTGATCTTTTAATTTAATTCCAACCTGAAGTAATTTCACTTCTGGTACCCTTTGGCTCCTGTTCTTAACTCTGTTTACTGTACAGGCTCCTACTTTAGATCTTCTTCCAAAACTCTTCACCTTAGCTGTTGCTGTCTGGTGCAGAATCTTGTGAAATGCTTTTTAGCGCTCTGAGTATACAACATCCCCCAAAATTCCTTCATGTCGCTGCAGTGCTGTCCCCGGGGAATTCCTGAGGCGTTGCTAAGCATGACCTCTTCTGCCTCAGTCCAGCCGCCACAGTCTTAAGCACATCGGTTTCCACATTTTCCTAGTGTTTCATTCTTATGGCATGCAGTTTCCAAAACTTTCTCCTCGTGTCTGATTTTCAGCATTCTGGCTAATAATATTACCGCTTATCTCGACCTGATACAAAGTGATACTAAACCGAAGACTTTTCTAACATAATTTGCTGAAGATTAAGCCTGTGTTGTAGAAATCTTGGTACAGGGTCATTTGTGTGACAGCATCATTCTTGTGATGGGCTAGAGTTAAGCTATTTTTTATATAAAAGCTCATATTTCTTTTAAAAGTTTGACATGAATAAAAAAAACTTAGGCTTGTTACTCATGGGGATGCAAGTTTGTGGCCTTCCTTCATTTTTTTTATTGTCTGAAAACAACATAATACACTTATTTCTGGTTTGCACAGAAGGCATTTTTAGAGTAAGCTGATAGTGAGCCAAAGTCTCTGAAACCTTAAAGTTGTGGTTAGCAGACAGCCAGTCTAGGAAATTAGGTCACCATTACCTCACTATTTTTTTTTTTTTTAATTTATTTTTTTAAATCCTGTAGTTGACACCTTTGCTATCTTACCAATGACACCCAGGATGGATTGGATCCCAAGCTGACAGCAGGAAGGAGACTGAAGGAAGGGTCAGAGGCTTCAGAGGGGTGAATTGAGAATGTGAAATCAGTGCCAGGAGCAAAGCAGCAGTGGAGGATGGCTGGCTTATTCGGGAAGGAAGGTCTGAGCGTAAGATGTTCTTTGACATTGTAGGAGTAGGTTGGTTTTGGGGATCTGGGTGATTTGCAGAGCTCATGGTAGGAGTTGCTTTTCTGAGGACTGTGCCTCAGCTGGGAGGAGGCCAGGCACAATCACGGTCATCATGGGGAGGCAGTTGCAGATGCTCCGCCTGCCTGGGTGGGTATTTGCCTCTGTGCTCTCAGCTGTTACAGCCTCCACTGCAGCAGAAATCATCCCCGTGTGGGTTGGTGGGATGAGGTGGGAGCAAAAGTAACTTAAAAACTCATACCTATTTATATAGATATAAAAAAATTTTGATTTTTCTTCTCTTAGAAATGCTATTAGCGGGTCTGGGAGTAGCTGAAAACTTTATTCCCATCTGTTACACTGTGCATGGCTCTTCTAAGGTGTGACCTTATCAAAGCTGGAATCAAAACACAAAGTAAAACTCAAGGCAGGCTTGATCTAGTTGAGATTCCCTTCAGTAGACCATGGCAATGGGAAACAATGGATGTGCTGCTGAAGTTCATTCTTCCCTTAAGTGTGGTTTTATTGGCAATTAGCGTGTAAAAATAGCGCTTACTGGCTTGAGGATCCTTCCCCCTGCTTTCAAACTTCTATTTGCTCACTTTGCCTAAAAATAAGGGAAGTTTCTACTCCAACTGTAGTATTGACTGAGCCAGTAGAGTCATAACTGCCACATTAGAATAGGTATTTGTGCCTTGTCAATGGGATTATTTGTTAAATTCCAGCTGCAGAATTTTTACTGTTGGGTTTTCTTCACAGGCCAGGAGAAGAACAATTTAAATCTTGGATTAGTCTTCCAGGCCCAGGAAAGTAAATCCTTTCAGAGAAAGCTAACATATCATTGTACAGAGCTGGATTTTTTGGTTGCTTTTCAGGTGTGCTTTCAGTGCTTTGTGAGGGCTTTTGTGAGTCAGTGGGAATATTGTGACTAACTCGGTCATGATACATTGTAGGGAGAAAAGAGACTAAAAAGGGAATGCAGGGATCCAGTGGGCAGACTTTGTTATTTGTACTTGTCTGTAATCTTCTAACTCTGGCAGAGCAGCAGACTACTCAAGCAGATAAAGGTAAAATTGGCATCTCCCCCATTAACCTGAGTCTTTCAGCCTGCACCTAGTTTCTACGGAAAATGTTTGACCCCAGAGGTTTGGTTTTATGGAGAGGTGGTTGTTTTGGAGGAGACAGTTCTCGATGCAAGTTAGAAGATGGGAACTGCATTTTATGTATATTTGAATTAGCTTTCAGGACCTTAACAAATACTAAAGCATCAGCCTTCACTTTTTTTTTTTTCTTTAACTATTTCACCTGTGACAGCTTCAGTTTACAGACTCCATTCTTCTTGTGGAAATTTTATTGTGTGACCATTTCCTTGTTTAGTAATACAGTGGCTTGGGAGGAAGCAACTTTATACTTTTGATCTAATTTTAAAGCCTTGGAATAGGTCGTTCACTCCTCCAAACAATTTCTAAAGATTTTCAAATAAGGCATAACTTTATTTAGAAGGCAAGGAGTAAAGTGTCAGGGCCAAAACTTTGAAGGAGCTTTTATGTGTAACCTTATTGGGATTTTTAATGGGCTAAATACAGCGTTGTAGGCAGAAGCTGTAAGCTGAGAAGCCCTTCATCTCAGCAGATCCTTGGGGATATGCCCTTGGGAGGGTTTCAGACTGCAAGAAAATGTGGAAAAACAAGATGATTGCTCTGCAGGGATGGACATAATGTAGGGAGAGGTTGGAAAAGATAAATCCTTCTGGCCCCCTTCATTATGAGAGTAAAACGACACTTTTGGCTAGAGGCCAGTGAAACCTGGGAGATCTAGGATGGTGCAGACAGGACTAGCAACAAGTTTTGTCAGGGAATGGATTGGATGAGCGCAGATCTGCCTCAGCATTGTGGTTTTTGTTCTGAATACAGAGCGTTAACCCCTCCATTCCCACTGCTTTCCAGAAGCAGAAATGAGGCAGAGGCGCTGAACCTCACAGAGCAGATGGGAGAAAATTGTGGTGGATTTTAATTAAACTTGGAAAAACAAGCGGAGGTAGAGGAATGCTCTTGCAGGAGGTGTAGGATTGTCGGAGGAGCATGTTGTTGTGTTGCTGACCCGACGATGCAGAGATTAACAGCCATCCCACTTGCCCACACAATCAAAATTCAGCAGCACCGTGGAGAGGGGGCTGCCAGGCAGATTTGCTTACTCACAAAGAGCATTCCAAAAAACCAAATGTATTTTTTTATCAAAAGAAACTGAAAATGATTTTCAGCAAGAAATGCTGCAATCCATCATCCTGAAAGGTGGTGATTTCGATTCAAAATTTTGATACGCCCCTTTGGTTTCGCTGATGTTGGCCCACCAAGGTATGGCTGAGGTGGTGCTTTCAAGGAGATGGGGAAAATGCTTGTGATCTTGAAAGTCTTAGCTCTTAAATAAGCTAAAATGCAGCACCTTTCTTAAGTTTATGGAAACTGATTTTTCCGTAACCATGTCAGGTCTGTGATAGGTGAAAAAGGTTGTCTTTGAAATTAGACCATTAAGGGCTAGTTTTTCAAAAGAATTTAGGGTCGCTCTGCCCCCTCAAAGCACATCTACAGTGTGGTCAGAGATGTGAATGAAGCTGCAGATTTACCTGGGCTGGCTGTAAATTATCTTGTGTGTACGTATAAGGAGGGCCAGCACTGCACCCCAGCAGTACAGGCTTAGCATGCTTTGGGTATTCGACCTTGACTACAGCCCAGGGGAGCCTGCGGGCACTGTGGCCATGACACTGGTACCCACAAGAGCAAGGGAGTGACAGATGCTGCCTTAGAGGAACCTGGCCAGGTTGAGCATGCTTGGGAGCCTGTGTGTATTTGCATGATCTCATGATCTTCAGGAGAAGATATTTAATTTTTTTATGGGAGTTGCATGTAAACATGGGAGTGTGGAATTTGGCCTGTAAATAGGATCTATTTGGGAATAAGCCTTTTCCAGAACTATATAATGATAGTTTTCATTTCTTCAGTTAGAAACAAATGAGGGCCACAATCCTAAAAATGCTTACATGGAGGCTTTATTTTAAAATTCACCAAGTACTGAAATTAGCCTGTAACTTCAGGGTTTTTAAGTTAAACATGCTCTTTTTCAGAGCCTCTGGCCATAGAACGTTTCACCTTGCAATGTTTGTACTGTTCCAACTACTGTTAAGTCAAGGTGTGATATCTTTCTGTTTCCAGAGAGTAAGATTTATTTTAAAGTCCAACTTCTTACAATCGGGAGATAGCAAGGGGCATTACTTTATAATGATATGAGGTAGAGCTGACTGATTTATTAAAACTTCCTATTTCTAACTAGGAGGAATTAGCAGTTGTGTTTTAGAATAAGAAGGTCAGAACGACAAAAGCACTCACAAAGGATAACTCTGAACAGCCTGGTGTCATTTGAACCTTTCAGCAACCAAAACCCCTAGGAAATACACTTTACAAGATTTAAGGACACAAAGCATTTAATTTTACATCCCTTGGGGTTTCTGCACTGACAGTGCCCTAAGGAACGATACCATTGATAAAGTTTTTTGTTTTGTTTTGTTTTTTTTCCCTGAAACTTGCAACTAATCTTTTGCTGCACAAAGAGGAAAAATGTGGGGAAAGGGTGCTGAGATGTTAACTGGGTGTAGTACTAGGGATTCATGAATGAAATCCAAATTGCATTGTATCTGAAGGTTTCTGAGGGTACTGGAGAAGTGCAAAAGGAGTTGCTGTTTGCAGTCAGGTTGTCACACTTAGCACAGCACCTTAGCTCCAGTTCTAATTTTATGCTTTTACCTACTCACTTTTGAGTATCATCAGCCTCCACTGTTCTCAGCGTGCATAGTTATAAATTACACCAAACCTTTGAATCCTTGAGTCATTTTTCGCTATGACTTTTCCTTCTCTGTGGTATGAAGTACATGTGTTGTTATCTGCTCACCTGGAGCAGATCTGAGAGGTGGTGTGGTCTGCAGGAATGAAAACTAGGTTGGGGGACAGGAGATGGTGAAATCTAGTTCTGGCTCACTAGGCAGACTTAAACAAGCTGCTTCACCTTTCTGTTTCATTTTTCTCCCTTCTGCAAGGAAAGGGGTAAGGATGTTTCCCTGCCTGCCTCCCAGGTTGGGCAGAATAGTTAATTAAACCCCACCTGAACCTTTGGAAACATCACCATACAGGGCATGAATATCCTTTAGTGGCTATTAACAGTAGTCTGATACACAGCAGTGGTCTGTCTTTGTTTGCTCTGTAGTTGGTCTGTGTGGTGCACACGTGATTGGTGCTTTCTGCGTTCCCGATCATGTTTACCTGTGGCTCTGAAGAAGGCGACATACCAAAGGTCAGCCACCTCCATGCATTTTAATACAGACCAATATAAACCCCATTTTTCTGGTGTGGGGTGCCTTTGTGCTCTAGATGTACACTTTGCTCATTCAACGTGGTCAAAATGTCCACTGAACACTGAAAAGTCATTTAGGGGAATCCTGGCTCTCACTTTTTGCTTTTCTTCTGCAGTTTTACTTTATGAGCACCTTTCCTCCAGTTGGGGGAAAGGCTGGCAAACAAACACCCTCACACCTGCCAGCAAGGACCACACCTTGGGCTTCCTGAGAGTCATAGCAGTCAATAATTTATTGCAGGGAGTACAAATCTGTTTTCCAGCTTTGCTCAGGCAGCAACCGAAGAACTCAAACCAACTGGTAATAATGCCTATTAGAATAATCTCTAACCTGAGAGCAGCCATTCTTAATAAAAGCCAAATAGTCATTTTTTTTTTCACCCCTTAAATAGCACAGAAAACCTGTTGATCCTTCACAGTTTCACTGTAGGAAGAAGTGATTATTTTTTCTGTCTCTCAGATCAGGACCCGTGCTCATGCGGTGTTGCCAGGCTGTTGTTCCAGCAGCAGCATTGCTGGCAACAGGGAAAGAATGGGACCCTCATCCCTTGCCTGCTTGTTCTCATATCCTTGCTGCTGCAAGCTGTGCACTGCCTGTTCTTCTGGTTGAGTTACGTGTGACCAGACCGTACGTCAAAAATCAGGAGAAAACCTGGAGCTGTCGAAAGCCAGACTTTAAAACCCAAAACACAGGGTTTTCTGGGAGAGGATTTTCTCATTTCTAATTTTTATGTTGCAGATCTGGTTTAGAACATAGCCGGTACAACTGTCTTGAGCACTAACTAGCTTTTATAAGAATTACTTTAAAAAAAATAATATTTTTTAAAAAATTTAAGTAGTTATTTTTCTTCTTTTTTTTTAATTTCCTAGAAAATATCCAAAAGTAGCTAAATTCTCTGTGTGTTTCTTTTTTTCTGTCTTCTTTTTTTTTTCCCTTTGAGAAAACCCGTAGGTTTTCTTTTCTGTTTAAGTTTATAGGTCTCTTCAACAAGCTTGCTTCTTTCAGGGAGGGTGGGGAACTGTGTGAGTCAGCTTGCAGGACTTCTGCCCTAGCGATACTTGTGAAGTTAGGAGGAACTCCAGCTTCTATTAATCCACTCTTTTCCAGAGGTATGCTCTCATACGTGCTCATAACCTGGGATTAAACCTGGCCTTGCTCAGTGTCCTGGCTGGAAGCTTGACGGGAAGGAAGACTTAGCATGGTGGACAGCCAAGTGCAGCCACGTGTCCTGGTATTTTCAGGGCGGATCACAGCACGCCTGTAATGAATCCTGAGTTAATTCCATTGGTCACACCATTAGAGTTCAGGACCGTCCTCAGAAGAGCTATGTACATAGTGTGCTTGTCATTTACAAGGGAGTGAAATAACTTGACAGAAACCTTTGAACTACCTGCCTCTGGCACCTGCAGAGAAAGCATCAGTGGCTTATGGAAAGGTAACAGCCAACAAGCCAGCAAGCTGTAGCTTCTGTTCACGCATTGATAGGAGAAGCTCTGTGGGTAGAGGTCAGACTAGAAGATCGTAACAACCTCTTAATGTGTCTGAATCCTACCTGACTCTGGACTTCTCAAACCGTCCTACCGCCTTTGTTACTGGTAGTTTTCCTGTCACTGTTTCACAGTGACTTCATGGTACGTTCTGTCTCACCATATGATGATTTGCGTGAATGCTTGTAACTTCATTGCAAAGTTGTAGTATATGAAAGCTTTCATACATGTCTTTTCGCTCCTGCTGTTTCTCTGTAGTTGTTTCTCCCATGGGAATAGGGGAAAGAAGAGAGTCTTGTTTTTACCACTGTAGAGCAGAAGAGTAGATCTTGGGCATTATTAAAACCAGCATCATTGGAAGGGCTTTGACTGTATGTGGAAGACAAGTGCACATTATCTTTCCCCCTTCCCAGTTTCAGTTTGTATTTCTTTTTTCCAAGAATCAATAAAGTAATTAAAGTAAGTGCAAGATTTTCTTCTGGCATAAATTAATCTGTGATCTGTAAAAGGGAATTTGATATAAGAAATTGTAGTAACACAAAGTACTCTGATTAAAACTTTCTCAAATCCAGACAGGGCTCATAATATTGTAAGAACTTGACTTCAACATCACCTGGAAAACGTGGAAATGAAGGCATGGGTAAGCCATGTCCTTTTAGGATTTTTGAAGGGACAAAACAGGCACGAAAGTAGAATGGAGGTGGTGGTGGGCAAACTGAGCACACCCCACCCCGCCCAAAGTTGTGACAGTATAGCAATATGGTCCAGTTTTGCTTGGTATCTAGTGAGGATGACTTGCTCTGAAGGTGATTTAGGACTGTTGTCTTAGTAATAAATGGTTTCAACTGAAATGGCTGGTAAACATTTTCCAACTTCTGAAGGATCTGTGAAGTTCTGCACTGAATAGTGCTGTCCACATGGAGTTCATTTTGAGGAACTTCAGCCTTGTAGAAGGTAGATATCTAGTCTAAACTAGTAATTTCATCTTATTCTGTAGGCTTCTCCAGAAATCATCATCTCACAGAACAGGTGGGATGAAATTATTTGCCCTCTGGAGATGCTTACTTATTTGGATTGACTTCACAGGGAACCTAGACAGTGCTAGCTGGGACTTGGCTAACTAGCTGTTAGATGTGTAAAACTAGGTGGCATAAATTTGCCCTCACAGCAGTAAATGGTGAGGTGATAGTTAAACTCACCATGGGGAAGGACAAAGACAGATGGGAATGCATGCACAAAACCATTATGGAATTTGAGTATGGCAAGGACATCTCTCATGTCGGTTACTTTAAATACAGTGGTTGTTTTGATATAGTATGTACTCATAACAGTAATGATCTTTGTAGCATCATCTAGGGTGCTGTCTGCTAGTGGAACTCATATGCACTATAATGAGGAGTTTGCTTAAATACATGCACCACCAGATGATAATGTGTGAGATTAAACTGGGGATAAAAATGACACAGACTTCTCCGTTTGCTCAAATAACAGAGACATAGCAACTGGTGTACAAGCTTGATGATACTTTTTATTCCTTCTGGTATTACTGTGGTACCTGGAATCATTATGGAGGAGCAAAGTCCTGAGAAGTATTTATTGAACTTTATAAATATGGAACACTTTCACTTTTCTCTGCTTACTTTTCTGAGATGGCAAACTAAACTAACCAACCCCACTAAAACCCTAATAATCCTTATGCAACACTTCCCTCGGGCTTATTCCTCCACCATCTCCCATTGCCCATCTCTGTTCTGGTTGTTTAGTCTGTGGACTTTAGTTTTCTGTGATTTCTAACGAGCAGGGGAAAGGGTCTCAGTCTGGAAAGAACTTACACTTCCTTGTTCTTACCTGGCCCCTGAGTAGGAGGTGTGCCAGTTTTTGTCTCCTCAAGGAATTGACCAACTGGCATCACATCCAGCTGCCTTTGGTTCCCTGTCTCAGATAAAGCAGATACTCATTTACAGCTGAATTGATTCAGAATGGCTTTAGGCTTCATCTAGAGCAAGGCTTAAGCATCTGCATCTGGGTCTGTAGCTATTCAGCACAGCCACTTTGCAAAGGGCTGGTTTCATTGAAGGAGCCTTTGTGGATTAAGATCCAATTTAGCATTTGTAAGGTTGTCACAAGTAATGGTACAGCCTGACAAACAGCATAGTCAATAAAGCAGTCCCTCTATGCATTGTAGTTCTCTGGTGTAAATGAGGTGCAGAGTCCAACTTTGGAATTATTAGGTCTGAAGCTTCTCTTGTTCGCTAACCAGTAAATTCAGAAAAATAGTTTTGTTGAAGGCAGCAAGATGTAGGCAGCATATAAGACCTGTTGCTGCTGAGTCTGGACTCATGAGTGTTGGTCCTGAGTGTGAACAGTACAGAGAGAAAATTTTTTTTTTTTTAGCTCATCATAGTGTCCTGCTTTCTGCTACTGATAGCTACTGGACTTTTTTTTTTTAGTGGAATTTCTGCTGAAAACATAAAAGTTTGAATAAATAATGAAATATGAGGTCAGTCTGTTATTTTCAGTGCATTCCCCACTATCTCTGTTGCCTCTCCACATATGTAGTTTTGCAGACTGACTAGATCTTTCCCTCCTCCTTGCCGCCTTATCCATCAAACTGTGTCCAGAATGCTACAATTCTGACACTTTCTGTTGTGGCTTGGTTTGGGTTTGTTTGTTTTGTTTTTTTTTTAAACTGGGACAAGTCCATATTCTCAGTAACAAATACCCTGACACCCAGCCAACACAAGTGTAGAGCTGGCTACTAGTTATTCATCATTTGTTGTAAACTGTTTTTCATGAAGCTCTCTCACTAGGTCCACAGTTCCTTAAGAGAGCAACTGGGTTGTTAATGTAGCGAGCAGAAAGGGTGCAGAGAAGCTGCTGCAGCCTTTGACCAGAAATGAGCAGTCTTGATAGCATCTGTTGTGCAAGGATAAGGATTGGAAATGGCAAGGCCAGTTTTGGAACAACTGTATCCTTGTTTCTCTACCCTTGAGGACGAGGGGGACAAGTGCCTACATGTGTTGGATTTTGTTAGCTGGATCCAGTTGCTGTGTTGAGTTAATGAAGGTCATATTAGTCTGTGGAATGCTGGGAAAGCAGGAGAAGCAGAAACTGAGCTGGCCCATCCCCAGGCAAACTGGTTTTAACCAGGAAAAAGTCAGAGAATGCGAAGAAACTTCTTGTACATCACCTCAGGCAGTTATGTATTCTGTTTCCTAGTTACATTTTTTTTTCCTGGTATCAATTCCAAAACAAACAAATGGAGAGAGAGAGAGGGAGGAGAGAGAAAAAAAAAAAAGCATTCCTTAAAATAACCCTTTAACATCTTGGGCCAAATTCTCTTCTCCTCAGGCCTGAAGATACAGTCTATCTGTGCTGAAATTGGTAGAGAGCACCCCAGATATATGCTGCAATGATTGTAAAATGAAACTCGGATCCCTTTTCTATACATTCAGAAGTAGAATCATAGGACTGTGGCATGTATTAGGCACTACACTAAATAACAGGATAGGTAAATGGGCACTGCAAATACAGGCCTCCTGACTTTCTGCTATTGCACTTTTTTCTTACATTGGGTAAAACAGCACTGGGCAGGCAGGGACCCTGGCATCGTTTAGGATTGGTAGGCACAGCTCTGATGGAAGGGATAGTAGCGAGTCTGTTCAAACAGTAACTTGGGTATTTAGAAGTAGTAGTTCAGCACAAGTGTCTCCTGTTGGGCTCACTGGGAGAAATGACAGCCAAATGCAGTGCTTCAGTTAACTGACCTACCTTGTGAACGCTGAAACCTCAGCCTTCCAGTACTGCCTGCAAATTTTAACTTCACTGGGGCGTTTGCAATGCACAATCATCATACTGCAATGCTTGAATAAACCTTCTTTTTTTGTCTGTGCATGATCACATCCACTTTCCCTTCCTACTGTGTGTTATTCTAGTCTGTCAACTAACTTTTGACTCCAAAAATTTAGGGAGTTTATCATTCCCCACTTTGGAACTGACCATTTGATCTGCTTCAGAGCCAAAGTAGAAGATACATTTCTCAACTTTCCTGCACCACTTCCCTCTATGTCATCCTGTTCTAAGCTCCTCTATACAACTCTTAAAGTGCTATATAAGGTTCTGAAAAGTATCATGTTGCTTGGCTCAGTGCTTAAGGCAGTAGGGCACACAATCTCTTTGGCGTGCTCCAGCAGCCAGTGGAAACAAGGGTAAGCCAGCTCGTGTACATCTTAGCTTTGGCAAGGATGATCAGAGCCATAGCTCAGCAAGAAATCAGCATTCCCTCTGCAAGTGAAAGGTCAGAAATGCAGAAAGCTCACTGCCTTTTTAAGAAAGTTGAAAGTTTGTCATCCCTTTTTTCCAAAAAGAGGGCAAATAGGAGGATAACAATCCCATTTTCTGCTTTGTGTTTGGCTGAGAATGTGTCATCTAATCTATTTAAGGAATAGTCATGTGTAGTATTTTGAAAGGTTGCTAACCTCTGGGTCAAATCCATTCCATTCAGTCCTGCCATTTGTTTGACTCACCAGTGGCGGATGATATTTGGTATCCAGCTGATATCCATGTTCTTTCCTGCACCTAAATTCTTCAGCCAGCAGGTAAAGATATGGTAGAAACAAAACCTACCAGCACAGGCATTTCTTCATTAAAACCTGTGGTGCTAGGCTCTAGGGTGGACGGTGTTCTGATGAGTTCTATGATATTTTTCAAGCAAAGACATCCAAACCCAAGCTAAGAAGAGACCATAGCTTCACCAGCAGAAGCACATGTGTATACATATATATGTGTGTACCTTTTCTATCCAAAAGCAGAGGCACAAATGTACTGTTATCAGTCTTGCTGTGAGAGTGGGTGGGAAACTATTCAGAGAAGCTTTTTTCCCACTGGAAGCCTTTGGTGTCTAGAAATCAAAGCTCTCTGCAGATGTGTGCAGGTCTTGATGAGATCTAAATTGAGAAGATTTCTAAAATCCAGATGGAATTTCTGATGAAAACAGAGGCGTGATCAACACCCTTGCCAGCTTAGAAGGTAGAGGCTGTAGCAGTGCCATGGAGAGCTTGGGCTTGGTCAACCTGATTAAGTGCTCAAAGAGTCGCTGTAGACCCCAAAGGGGGTAGGGTTCTTCCCTCTGCTTGAGTCAGAATCTGCCTCGTCTTCATGACTTTTTCAATGGCAGCCTTGACATTTTCTGTATAATGCAACCCCTCTTCAAAGCCAGCGCTAGTCATGCACTGTGTTTATAGAGGGGGAGAATAATATATATTAAATATTAGGTAGGATTTTGTTCCTTGTCTCTTCAAGTAGGTACTATTTTAGCAGATGTAGTTACTTTTTCTTTCCGAATTACTATTAATGACCTATTTTGCCTTAAATTAACATCCAGATTCTGGTGTTTTTTTTAATCAATGTATTCTGTTTGCGATATAAGAAAAACTTACTGTAGAGACACAAATTAATTTTCCTTCTTAGCATAGTATCCAGCCATGCTTTTCTTTTAACATTGGAAATAATGAGTCATGGAATCAACAGCACGTGATGTGGTCTTTGTGAAAGACATCTCAACTGGCATGGGGTCATGTTATAAGACATTAGCGTTAGAAATTTCTTCCCACTCACTTGAACAATTTCTCCTTTGTGCAAACATATGCAAAGCCCTGCGTGCCTTTCTTTTTCTTGCAGCCTGTGTTAAACTTCAGTTGTCACTTGAATTTACATTCCAAGTTTTTCTGCATCAATTTCATTGAACCGAACAGTCGGGAACTTAAAGGATGTACAGAGATATTTTTTTCTGAAGGGCTGATAAAAGAGGCAGGCTGCTACTACTAGCTTGAGCCAAAATATGCGGAGTGAAAATTGTGCAAGTTTCTTTGCAAGCAGATGTATCTTGTCCCTGACAGAGAAGGCACTGGCTGTACAAAATGCTGGGATTCCTGTAAGCAGTGTATGTCATTTACGCTGAATTAGGATTTGTTTCTGCTTCCATTGACTTCAGCACATGAGCGTTAATCTCCGACATTAATCAATTTATTGTCGCTGAACCTCCATAAGATAAAGAATTACAACTTCTATTTTGTGGATGAGCTGAGTTGCAAAGAGATTTAGATTCCTGTTTAAATGTGTGTTCAGGCACCTAAGGATGCAACTAGATGCCAAGTAAGATTTATGAAAGTGCCTTAGCTGATTTTGAGTGGAAGTTTAGGGCCCAGAGAAGTGAGGCACTTTTATAAATTCAGCTAGGCACTGGAGTATCTATAGCAGCCTCATATTGACTTCCCTGGTCTCACCTGTGTTTGGGAGCAGATCTGGAGCTGACCCCAGACTTGCACTTCATGGTAGGCAGAAAGTGCATGCAGGAGATGAAAGCTGGGTCCTTGAGGAGCCTGCAGCTTGTGTTTGGGGACAGCGCTATTCATGCAGGCATACACAGCCACTGTTCTCCCTTTCTGTTTGTTCCCACCCTCAAACTTCTATCAGCAGCCCCTTTCCCACCCCAGGTTATTTTTCAGCTGGATCAATTCCAGACACAGCAGAGGGTTTGGCTCCAGGAACCATGGAGGTGTAGTGACTGCAGAGTTCCTATATCTCTGTCGTGGCTGGGCAACCAGGAACACAGTGAAGGCTTCTGAATTGAGCATCTATGATGAAGAAAGGGATAGGAGACAGGAGACACAGCTGTTTCATTCTCCAAAGCATTACATTACTGTGCCATCATACAGTTAAGGACATATAGAGGTTTCAAATGTTTGCTTTATTTATTTATTTATTTTAGTGAGTTAGTTTTAAACAATGCCTGTTTCAGAAATTCCTTGATTTAAATGAGTTTAGTGCTTTCCTAGTTCCTGATGCAGAAGACTAGCTCGAGACTGGTTTGCATCCTTACAGCCTGCTGGGAGTGAGCTTACTGTGGAAACCGCTAGGTGGAAATGACAAGTAATAAATTTGTTGAAAAAGGCAGCTTGTGAGCGGGACCAGAATGAAATTTGAGTCAAGTTAGATGAAAATGTTGGGGGAGAAAACACTTCAGCAACATTGAAATGGCTTTTGATGTTTTAAAGTAGAAAACATTTCCATGTTTGTTTCAAAATGATGTATTTCAGCTCAAAAAGGCTCGCACTTGAAATGGGGAGGTTATACAATTTCAGAAATGTTTTATTTTCTTTTTGCTTAAATAAATAGCTCGAGTCAGCTCAAATTATTTTCATAGCAAATTAAATGTTTCTGTTTGTTTGACCCATATGATTATTTCTTTCTTTTTGTCTTAAGTAGTCACTGCAAAAACTCTATTTGCCTTATGTCTCCTACCAGAACTGAAAGTTGGAGACTGGAATGTTGTGTGCGGGGTGCAACTGCCTAAAATAAATCTCCAAGTTTTAAGCATCTCAGGCTCTATCTCATGGTAGATGCTTTATTCTTACCCTAGAGTGAGAATCCCCTGTTGATGATATCTTTAAGGAAGCCAATGATCCCAAAGCCCCAGGCCAGGAACTTGACAACAGAGTAGTAATGAGGCATTGCTTATATGAGCAAGTCACTTTCTGCAAAGCCTGTTTAGCATATATGCGTGAATAATGGTGGGTTTGAGTGTTCAGGAACATTAAAGGAAATCAATGGATCCACTATGCACGTGAAAGCAGATAAAGGAAGCATTGCATGTGATGTGTAAAATTATATGTCCTACCTGGGAGTATGCATACTGCCTTCCTGAACCCTTCAGATCAAATTTGGCACCAGGGTAGTTGAATCTGACACAGTTCTGATCGTAACCTTTGCAACTAGAATTGTGCAGGTACGTACATTTGATGAGAATGTGACAAGAGAAAATTGAATGTAAAGTCTGCTAGACAGCCGATAAATTTGGTTTACAGCTTTATCTTTTCCTTGCTTGGCAATTATTTCAGCAGGTGCTGAACTACTTTCTGCGTGCTGTGAGCAAGGGATACTCAAATGACCTACTGTAAATTCTTGATATTTCCTGTACTTATGAGAAGACATAATCATCTGAAGAATTTGTGTAGTTAGTATGTCTTAAGACAATTTTTTAAATAATGCTTTTTTTTGAAAGACCAAGATTGGTCATAACTAGGGGTAGGTTACTTAGTATTATATAACTGGAATGTGTTCATATTGTCACCAAACTCCTGTTATCTATTTTTAAAATAGTGGGGTGGAGTTGTTGCTCAGGTCCTTCTACGTTATTTGTTGTAATTCAGCAGACTTTTAATGACAGCATATCGCTATTAGGTTATGGCCCTCCTAGGTTATGATTTTTAGAACCATAAAGCAAGAGTTGCAGGGTTTCAGAGGCTGATTACAGAGATAAGTTTATTGTTATTTCTTACACTTAAATCTGCCAGGTAAGTTAAAACAGCCAAGTAGGAGATCTGGAATAGAAATTATGTGCAGTTAAACACTGAAAAATCTCTACTTCTATACAGCAGAGCTATTAAACTATTGCTTATTGTACATTTAGTATTCTGCATTTGTTATCTGAAAAGCTACTACAGGCAGTAGTTTGGGCAGGCCATTACCATTTTTAACTTCATGCTACAGCGTTCTCGCTTGTCTGCACAGTTGACCCGATCCTGTATGTCATCAGGGAGGAGATGTTTAACTTGTGACACTACTAATCCTTTCCTGAAGGCTTTTCGTTCTTCCTGCATGTTGTCCTTTCATTGCTTTTGTGAGCTGGAACATGCTGGCTCAGCCCAATGATGAATTCATGTAATTACCTATGTATGTACTGAAGTCCTGTTGACTTTAACGTTAAAGATCAGTGATTGCTTAAGTATTGCACTGAATCAGGACCCCCAGGCGTTTTCACATGCACAAGCTATCTTGGGAATTGGTGCACCTTATTGTAGTTCTCCACCGATGGGAACGAACAGCAGGCTCAGGACACTCCCACAGCCTGGCCGTCACTGCAAGTGCGCAGGGACGGCTGGGAGCACAACAGTTCTTCTCCCCCCAGGTAAATCTGCAGACCACAGTTGGCCTGTATGCCTTTGCGTTAACACAAGTGGGATATGTGGAAAGAAATCATGATGTTAGGCAAAGTTCAGAATGTGTACTTGGTTAATCCAATTCTAGAAAGCCTCATTAGTCTGTGTGCAGGTATGAGTTACACAAAAGCACGCGTCCGTGCCAGGGATCTGCATCCCGGTATAGCTTTGTGTCTGTATACCTCTGCAGAAACCCTGTTTGCAGGAGTGCAGAGTCTTTTCGTTCTCAGCCAAGTTCTCACACAAGGATATGGATGATTTTCCATGTGCCTCTTGAAAATGTGCTTGTCTCCACGTTTTTATTTTGCTGATACCTAATGTGTTGTGGTAGTGCTGTGTTTTATAGAGAAGGCTGCACCGCTGTCAAGCCCAAAGAGTCTAGGTTGGTCTTGGTGTACCCAGGCATCAAGCCTTCAGAGAATATGATTGTCCTCAGTTGGAATGACTGACAGTCCCAGGAATCACATCTGAATTACAAAACAGCGTCAGTCTCCAGTTCATATATAGTCATAACCCAGTAGGCACAGTGTATATTCCCTGTAGAGGCTCGTTTGTGATCCTTTCTAATACAGTTTGTGCTCACAATAGCGTTAGCCCTTTGACAAGAGGGGAGATGCTGCTGTTAGAGCAGTTCAGTTTGGGCTTCTGCCAGAGCTCTGTGGCATTGCTTTCCCAGGTTGATGATGGAGTGGACTTTTGCTTTCTCCATCACTTCAGAAGCCATCCGTGCTGCTTCCTCAGTGCTTTGATACTCTGCCAGCCGAGGGAGGGAAGAGCCATTTATAAATATTTCTGGTAATACAGTAAGTACTCTCACATGTTTTGCTCACTCATTTTCCGGATCCAGAAATCTATCCGACCAGAATCGGTTCACTCTCTTTTATTAGCAGAAATAGATCCACGACAATTAAAATTGATTTAAAAAAAAAAAAAAAAGAGAGAGAAGCAGCAGCAAGCACAACATCATATTGACTGACTGTGTGTATATTCACACTGGCTTCCAATCCATGGATAATTACCCCTCAGAGATTGTGTGCTATGTACAGTACAGTGATGGAATTATGCACTTTAAAGAGTTTTAGTGAGGCTCTTAGGATGCCAAATTATTTCTTTTTTTTTTTTCTTTTCATTGCAGTGAGTAATGATTTTTAAATGCACGTGACCCATCCTCAAAACTGAAATAAGGCACGTTAGTGATATTTTGTGTCTCTGGGCCTTGCTTTTCTTGAACTGACACAATAGAAGAAGTGTACCCATGAGGTGATATTTGAGGCATGGTCAGAGGATCTTGGGATTGCCAGCCTTCGTTAGTGAGGAGAAAGGCAAGTGGAACTCAGATGTTACTCGTTCTGTTTGGCAGCAGGTACCTCAATGGGGATTACTGTGAGGAAGGGGGGCTTGAAAGAGACTTGAAGGTACAAATCTGTATAAAAGCAGGCTTCATTTGTTTGGATGGTCATGGATCACTGTACTTGAGCGCTAAGAACCAGTGGTGGCAGTTTCTCTCACCTCTTTGTCAGAGTCAGTTGAACTGGTTTGATTTGCAGTTTCACATTAAAAAAAATTAAAATATTGCCCACAAATTTCAGCCTAAATTGGTTTTGGCAAAATGATAAGCGTGTAAAAAACAGGGCCTTATCGTAGGAAGTGTCAAGCAATCTTAATTTTAGGCAGAGATACCAGCTCCTCCTAGAGGAAAAGAGCCAGTACGTAAATAGCTCCCAACAGATCCTTTACCCAAGGAGACAAAAGGTTGACGTGCAGAAGTTACTGCTAATGCCAAATTTAAGCTTTCCAATGGGAATGTGTTGTGTACATGAGGGTTGAATTTGGCTATAAGATATGAGTTGATGTTTAGGCAGGAGTGTTTCTTGATACTTTGTTATTTTGGAGGTATTAACAGCTCCCCAGATCTGTTGGAGCTCTTTGGAGAATATCTCCAAAGGCACTATCCCAGGATTTGAAAAAGGAGGTACGTTTTAAAACAAAGCAATTGGGAATGAAGTTGCAGGGCTGCTGTACACCTCTGTGGCAGGCGCGTGTTCTTTGACTGTCCCTGCAGCGATGTTTACGGATTTTTGTCTTTTGTTGATGTCTTTAATGAATGTTTAGTAACAGCGAGTGGTGTTGCATCCCCTTCCACCAGCCTTGACCAGTGGGCTGTTGTGTTAAAGAGGGTTTTCCCAAAGACAACTTGTTGCCCAAAAAGAAGCTCTTTAACTGGGACAGACTGTAGCAGCTACAAGGTCCCTGCAGCTTCCCTGCTCCTGCTCAAGCATGAATGAAGGTGGGCCTGAGAGTGTTTCCAGGGTAGGTTTGTATGTACAAGGCATACAAACCAGTCCTCTTTGCCTCCCGTTCCACCTTCCTTGTGGCCCTGTGCCCCAGGAGGAGCAGTGTCCCTGCTCTCCCCATGTAACCTGGGCTGCAGAAGCTAGAACAAGGCAAACAAGAACCTTCCTTGATGCTGCCCAGCCTCAGCCCCTTAATAAAACAAAGGACACACACTGCTTTACAGCTAACCGAAGACAAACAAATGAAATAGTTCTGCCGTCCCTCAGAGGGGCTGTATGCGTGGCTGTATGTGGTGGTTGAATGCAAAGTTTCCGTGGAGTAGTTGAGTTTATGGGGCGGGTTCAGGAGAGAGCTGTATGTATCTGCTGAGGGAAGTATCAGATGCTTCAGTCTATGCATCTGTTATGTCTCCATCTTCTTGACTCTTCTGGAATAATACTGAGTGGTGCTCAAAGCCACTTTCAGCATCTTTCAGCTTGTTCGGTGATGGTGCACCGTATGACCTCCCGAGCAGTCTGAAATGTTTCAGCTTGGGGTTCAGTCCTTCAATCCCTAGTCCTTTCTTGTTTGAGCAGTCAATGGGGGTATCTGCTCAGCACTCTTGGGTGCTGTGGTGAAAATGTGGTGGGTGCTTTTGGTGTTTAAGTGGTTGATATAAGAAAATGTGTGTGTCTCCATTCTTATTGTTTTAATCTAACTTGAAGAAACATTCCTTACTTGTTAGATATGTAAATTTTTAGGTACCTAATTATCTGTTTTACTTGCTAACTCCCTCCAGCCCCTTTCTTCTGTGATCCCACCACCCTCTTTCCTTCTCATTCCCTTAAATATGTGTAGATGATGAATAGCAAATCTTCTCATAGAATTCTTCAGGAATATTTACTGTAGGGTTTTGCTTTTGTTTGCTTTTCTGGTGACTTGGAGATGGCATGGTGAGAAAAGAAACATGTGAGCTAAACCTGTTGGTTTGAACATTGTGTCAGAAAATATCCATAAATTGCAAGTTACTACACAGATGTATAGATTTAATGAGACTGTGTAATGCCATTTATTTATGCTAAAGAATCTGACACATACGGTACTGAAAAAAAGTTAATACTCTAAGAGTTATTTTATATTTTTCCATTGCCATCTGTCACTGCCTACATAATAATGATACAGGTGAAAGCCTAGCATTGCTTTAAAAAAAAAAAATCGGAATGAATAGTCATTTAAATATCTTGCTGCTTTAATAACTGGTGTGTTTTAAGTTGTGGGAAGGAGGCAACAGAGATACCCTCCCCCCATTTTTACTATAATAGATTTTGAGTTTAAGCAGATTTAGTTGGAAATGGAAAATGATTATAAACTGTTCTGTCCTTTAAGCTTGGAAAAGTTAAGGGACTAAACCAGATTCTGCCATCCTTATACCTTCAATGTCTGGTTTTCAGGGTAGCCCTTTCATGTGCATCTTTAGATGTAGATGAACTTCTTGCTCCAAGTCCTGCCTTAATGTGCTGAATCCAGTACTGCTGGGGTCTCTGAACCGTGAGCGCATCTCTGTAGATCCCAGATCCCCAAATTCTGGTCCCCATTGGCCATCTGAAATCAGTAAAGGAAAAAAAATAAATGTAAGGGAAATACACATTTTCAGCTGTCTCAAATAAACATACATGTCTCAAAGCAGCACCTTGCTGACAGAACTCGGAATATACAAAGACACTGACACTTCAGAGTTTTCCTTCAACTTTATGCAGTCATACTGTGGTTAGGCAAAACTGCTTTCCCTTTTTTCTTTTAATCACGGTGGAGTCCAACACGGCAATGACTGTGAAGTACATGGTGACAAGTCCCTACGCTCAGATGTTTGCAGTGATCCAGGGGTGCAAATGGTCCTGTACCTGGGGAATCTGCCCATTACTTTGAATCAGCCACTTGCCTCCAAGGGTGCAGACAAGGCTTCGACTCAAATAAATAAACAAAACAGGTTTTATTGTTAATCTCCTTTTACAATGTAGTGACAAAGACAGAAAATATTTTTGTAGCAGGTGCTTATCCTATAATTTTCCATGAGTTGATGAGTCAGGGTAGGTGCCTCCCTTTAGAGGAGGAGGACATGGCTAGGTCAGGTTGCATTAAGATGATTTAGAGTTCATATAATTAAAAATAAATACGTCTTTTCTTGAAAGCTGTGAATGATCCAAAGATGTAACTTTGTAATGAAAGCCTTTTGCTTATTTAAAATAATGTCTCTAGTGGTAAAAATGCCAGAAAATCAAGCAAAGTACCTGGTCCAGACCCAGGGAAGTCATTCCATTGGCTTCAAGCAAGTTTGTTGGGTGTATTTTCAAACATAGTGCAGATCCCTAATGGAAAGTTTCTTATAAATGAAATAATCGTTACTGTTATAATTACTACTTTTTGCGTACATTGGAAAGCATTTTAGGAAGTCATGTACTTTTAAAGAAGCAGAGATGACAATGAGTGAGTAATGAGGTTTTGGTCACTTTAAATGGATGTTGTAAATCACTTTATTTTTGTTTATAAGAGATGATCCATATATAGCTGTAGTTTGTCAGCATTTTCCATTGCAAACTTCTAGTTTGGGGTACCATGTAGAGCTCTCAGCAACCTCTTAGAAAATCCACTCAGAGGTGAATGTTGTGTCATTGCTCAATGGGTATATGTTTCTTCTGCTCTCTTATTAGAGTTTGAACTGATCTTAAAAATAAAAAGGTGTTAATTGTTTAATGTTTTGAGAGACAGAGTGTTTCATTACAGGACTGAGCCTGATTTTGTTCTTCCCCCTCTTTGCTTTCTTATGTGCATCAGAAATAATTCTACTGAAGTAAAAAAGAGCTGTGGTAGGAGAGGAGACTGACAGCATTTAACATACATGTTGCAGACACTAAGAGACTTGCTTTAGATCGGCAAGGGACAGGGCTGTGAAAGACCACCCACGTCATCGAACCCTGCCTCCTGCAGTTCATGGTAACTGTGAAATAGAAGTTTACAATGAAAAGGGGCCCTGGAGAACACCTGCTATGCACCACAGCCCCCCCAACATCACCTGCCTGTCTGTAACAAGTGTAATGTCATTAAGACAAAGACAGAAAATCTTAGTGATTACAGTATGCGGTAGGAGAGCGTAGGGGAGCACAAGGGCTGACCAGGTGTTGCATAAAGGCAGAAAGCTTGCTAGATGACATTTGCCCAGAAGAGCATGTTTCATGCAACAGAAAAAGGAGAGGAAAAATGAAAACTCTGCTGCCTCTCACCCCATCAAAACAGCCCAAAAAGTAACAGAACAAATAAACAGGTATCCAACAATTGCTCCTAATTTGACCTTAGGGAAAAATCCATGAGTCCAAGCCTAATAACTGGTTTAGCTCGAGCATCAGCAGAGGGGGACAGCAGCTAGGAGCTGAGTACCGCTGCATTCCACTCATCTTTCGCAGGGACCAGGTTCTGACATTGCAAATGGATAGGGGGACATGGCAGTGAGGAAGCTCTTCCTTGCACCTATAGCGAATCGGCAGAAACCTTGTATTATGTTAAGCACAATACTTGTTGCACCACAATTATTTTGTAAGTATAGGCAAAAAAGGAGGGGGAGGATGGGTCATCAAGAGTACTTTTCCTACCCTGGGATATGAATACATGACTGTCACTTGTGTAAGTACAAGTTGCATAGATGCATTTTTGGGTGAAATTTGGCCTGAGGTCCTCCTGGAGAGGAATCTTGCGACACTGAGCAATCATATATATTCAATCAAGAGTTCTTACTCTTGCCAGATGGAGGTATGCAGCATGGGTGACTTGTGGTGAGCAAACAGTCATGCCTAAAGGATGGGCATCTGGGGCAAGTTCTGGTCTAGATACTGCTATCCTTACTTATACCAAGGTACTCCTTACTCAGCATCTCAGCCTTTGGACTTCAGCAGGCTTCTAACTGAATGCGACTCAAAAATTATTGAAAGCATCAGAGTTTGGTCCTGTGATAGAAAAGAAGTTTCAGGTCTTAATGCTGCACTTGCTGGGATGCTGTGTGCTTAAATTGGAGCCCTTCTGACTGTAACTGTGGTCTTTTCAGTTTAATATTTGTAGAAGCTTATATAGCCATTTGAGCATAAAAGTTGTTCCACAGGTTTCACTGTTGCAGTCTTCATTCCTTGTGTCTGGCAGTGGACAGCTGGGTTGGGAGAAGCCATCTGGTATTTAAAAACCATTGCTTCTTTAAAGCATGCAGTGACATCCAGGGTGCTCCTCCACATCAGCCAAAGCTGGTTCTTCTGATGGCACAGTACTCCTGATCCAGCTGAAAATGGTTGATTTTTCTCAGGAAGGTTAGTTTTCAACCAGATTGGTTTACCACCCAGTTACATGAGCACTGGTGCCAGTATAAAAGATGGAAGGGGTGGGGAACTAGAGGATGGCAACCACGGTTTGTGTCAGCTAAAACCTGACTGAAGCTTGGCTTAGCTATGCAACCACATCCCAATATAAACTAAACTTGGGTGTAACAGACCTGTTAGTCTACACTTAGTGCACACACCACCTCCAGAAGATATGAAATAAGTATTCTCTTGCATTTGTGAGTTTAAATTGACTTCAGAGGTAGCAGGCTTAAACTAAGATTCTTCAATGTGAAAACTAAAAATTTCTAAGGATGTCTAAATAAGCTGATCATTTCTCACTGAATTTCTGGCGTATTAACCACCTCCATGTGGGCTTGAAGAATCCCGCTTGTAGCATGCAGAAAAGGACTCAGCACAAAGCTTCTAAATCTTTCCTTTCCCTCCTTCTTTTTATTAGTTATGAAATATTTGATTTAACTGTTATGAATGCACATAACCCTGCTGAGGTCATCGTGACAACATGGTGTCACCATCTAAGATTCGCGCTTGCTCAGTGGCCAAAAGCTAAATCTTTGACAGCTTGCAATAAACAAATGTGACACTCAGCATCGGGGGTGTCCATGTGTAATGTAAGAGGCCCTGCCTCGGCTTTTGTTGCTTGACTCGAGAAAGGAGTTGGGTAATTCCCCTTTCTTTGCAGGTGACGTTCACCCTCATTTGTTCCATCCAGATACAGCTTCACTTCTCTCTAAGTCTCCAGAAAGCCTCAATCTACTGTGAAAGCAGAACTGGCTCCCTTGAAATACACCTTTCTAACCCCCAACTAAAACATTTTCCATTACAGTGTTGTTAGGGCAGCATTGCCCACAGGTGTAATTTAAGAGACATCTTCAAGATCATGGTTATCAACCCCGAATCAGCACATGCACTGCCAGTGCCTTGAGCAGACCTGACTCTCCTTATTCCTCAGCATCACACCTACACAACTTTGGAGCAATACCTGCTTTGCACCAGCGCAGCACAAGGAGAAGGGGAGGCCTGTTCATTTCTCAGGAACTAAATATAATTTTGAGCTAATTTGCTTTTTAATGTTAACCTGTTTGCCAATACTTTGTGGCTATGAGGCCACAACAGAGCAGATTCCTTGCCTGGGTCTGCCGCTGCTCGGCTGGCATTCTCACCCCTTGTATGCATGCCTTTTTAAAAAGGGAAGATTTGTCAGTGCTCCATTGTTTACACATTTAATAGCTTACAATTAAGCCAAAATGGACTTGGAAAGCCTTGTTAATTAAGAGCCAAATTCTACCAGCAACAAGAAACTCAAAGATGAAGTTTTCTTTTTACTAAGACCCCTTTATACTATTCCAGGAGGAAAGTATGTTTAAACATGCATTAAAGTCTCACTACACTTCTGGAGTGGTGTAAACACCCTCTTTAAGGACCCTTTTTGCTACCAGAGTGCTCTTAGACTGAACAAGAATAAGGGCTCATTGTTTCCAGCTTTTGGCATTCCTTACCTTGAATTTTCAAAATCTGTCAAGACAGAAGAATTCTCCCTCCCCCCATTCTTAATTTTCATTTTACAAAACACTTACCAGTTTGCCATTCCAGCTCTTAAAATTAACTGTATTCCACTCACCATTAGCAAGTGCTTTTAATAGTATAGAAACAGGGCATTTAATAGTATAGAAACACTCCACATCTGAGTCTTGTGATGTGTAAGAACTAGGTACCCAGGTTCAAAACATGTGAGAAGCTGGGTCATTTTCTATTTGTCTTTAGCTGCCAATTAGCAATCTCATTAATCCACTACCTAGGAGAAGTTCATGATTAAAATAGAGGGTGTCACTGACCATTGACAAGACGATATGCAGAAGGTTGTGCTGTAGTTGCCTGTCACTGTGCTGCGGTAGTTAGAGCTTGGCCTCATTTTCCAGAGGGAAGTAACAACTTCTTAATTTCTTCGCATTCTGGGATAAAGATAAGCACATTTATCCAGGCTTTGAATATCGCATTATATTGTGTTCTGGACAGGGAATCAGCAGTAGACCCCAGGAGAGCTAATGTACCACCTGCCTCCTCTCATCAGATGAGTTTGGTTAGAGAATACATTGCGTCTGTGTTAGCCCCAAATGTCCTTTGCTGTGTTCACCCACAGAGCCATGCCAAGGCTCTTTGGGGGCGGCAGATTTGAATTTTGCCTCCTCAAGGATGAGTATCTGAAGCTGGGCCAGAGCTTTGTTTCCTGCTGACAAGAGAAGAGGGATGAGGGAAGAGGCGTAGGAGGGCTTGAGGGGTCAGGCTTGCTTTTTCTGCTCCTCCGGGGGCAGCAGGAAGAGGCTGGTGGTGCACGGCCGCTGCCAGGAAAGGCTAACCTCTAGCTGGAGACCACAAACCCTTGGTGACAGTGGCCAGCCTGCTTTTCCAAGGCCACAGATAAAATAAGCAACAACCTAGGACAGCAGACAGTGGAGGAGACAGAGGGACACAGTCCTGCTGCTTGGTCCCTGGTGTGTTGGACAGATGGATTTTTGTTCTGTGGTGGGAATTGCACTCTAGCTTGCTTGCTTTAGAAAAAGATGACCCATGTTTTAATTTACACCCCACCTGGGGATCAAATCTCTTGGCAAGACAGGAGAGCTTTTTTTCCCCCAGATCACACTTTTGAGGGAAACATTTCCATGACAGAGGATGAAATACTAGGAATATTTTTCTTAGGTGGATCTTCCAACTTCTGGTTTGTAGCTACACTGATTTGTGGGTGAAGGAAATAGTCTGATACTGACAAGTTGCCAAAATGCCGTTTAACCAGAGAATTGCAGTTTAATTAGCACTTATGAGACATTAACAATAATTGTATTCAATTTGACCGCTCAGGATAAAGTGTGATTCAGGATCAGCTGGTTGGTGCTCTGAGAGAAAAATGGGGAGGGGGGGGGGAAAAAAAAAAAAAAAAAAAAAAAAAAAAAAAAAAAGGAAAGAAACCTTGCTGTGTGGTCTGCTGAATAGGTGCCATTAGCTCCAGGTTCATAGGTAGAAGCTTTTGTGGCTGCTCGTCTTTTTTTCCCCACAAGGTGTTGTGCTGGACTGGGAAAAAGTGGAAGGAACTTGTATTAACTGGAGGGAAATGGTTTGACTTCAAGTTCATGCTTTTGCAGTGAACTGGATTACAGTTTATCCCTGCTATCTCTTTTGCTGTGATTTTTAGGAAAAGTGCCAAAAACTTTAAAAAAAATTTCCATTTACTTATTTATGCTTTGCTTTGCCAAGGAATGAGAAAGCCTGCCACTTTTACCAAGTGTGTGAACAACAAAGGCAAGGGAACCCAGAGTGAAATTTGATGTGGAGGCTTGTGTACAATGCAGGATAGCCATAAACATCCCTTGAATATTTCTTTTTTCTTTGCAGCAGACTTCATTATGCTCTCTGAGTTTGTGGCTGTAGGTGAAAACAAAGACAGTGCCACAAAATTATTGTAGTCTCAAAGGCTGGCTGAGAACAGAGAAAACAAACTATATGCGATTTAAGTGCCTGTTTGTATGCAGGCTACCACACAAGCCTGATATATACACCACTATGATGTAAGGCAGCAGAGAAGACCTGATCAGCAAAGCCCTTGGAACGAGCTGAGGAGATCCCTGCTGCACCAGTGCTCCCCTCCTTGGAGGCCTGTGACTAGTCCCAGCTGAAGGAAACATTCCTACAGCAACAAGAGCTAGCGGAGGGTTCCTGAAAACGGCAGCAATGGTGATTCATGTGTGTGAAGGTGAGGGAAGTAAGAAGAGTAAACAGCCTGCACAACTGCAGAATAGCTGGGATATTGTGAAAGATGCAACATGAATTACTTGGACTTTGTGAGCTGCGTTAAGTGGGAGTTTGGGAGCCCTGTGTGTTTTGGAAGGTTGCTTTTCAGCAAACAGCTCGCTTGGTTTTGTTGTGCTGTTTATCCTGTTGGATGAAAGCCATCATTCATCAGAAAGAAACAGTAGGGCAAGATAGTGAGTAAGTGATCTTCCAGTTTGTAAGTTCTTGCAGCCTTGATTTCATATGTGTTGAGCCAGCAGAGGTCCACAGACTTGAATGGGAGCTCATGGTGCTCAGCACTTACTGCAGCCAAGTGTTTATCATTCCATGTCAGAGAAATAGCGATAAAGATTTATATACGTAAAAAGACACGTAAGATACAAGGCTTTCTGTCTCTCTTTTTAGTATATGTACACAATTGGTATGAGTTTTTTAAGTTATTTTGTGCATTACTGTGTGTGGAGAGTGTGCAGGCTTGTGGCAGCAACCCAGGGATTTAGGTGCGGAGCGCAGGGCACTATTTCTGGCTCTACCCTGGCTACTTGTGTGGCCAAGTGTATTAAATCCTGCTCGTGAAGACAGCAAACCGTTTATTCAGGCTTCATTCTCAGACTTGCTGAATATCCCAAAAGGCTGCTATTATTAGAGGGAACTGCCATTCCTTAGCTCTGAAAGTGGGCTGTCCATAAATCACCAACGTGTGCTTTCCATGGGGAGGTGGGACTAGGACCTCAGATTTCTCCCTGCCAGCCCATGGAGCTGGCAGAGCTCCTATTCTTCCTTCCTTCTGTTCAGCCCCTCCACTGAGGGTGCGGCCTCCTGGTCTTGAAGCTGGCAATGGCTGTGCCACCCACCGTATACTGGGCTGCGCACAAGTGTAGGGTGGCTTCCCATTGCTTTTCTTTCTGCCTTGGTGAGACAGGCCCCCTCGCACTTGCTGTACAAACAGCCTCCTGTTTACCTGTTTCTGCCTTTCTTCTTCCCCTTGTTGAGGTGGGGGTGGCCTCACAGAAGAAGCTGTTGAGAAAAATGTATTGTGTCCTTGGGGGATGATTTTCAATTACATAAAGTTTATGGCATCTTTTTCACAGCCAGGAAGAGGTTACTTTCATCCATGTATTTCCCTGTGCATGCTGTTGGTACCAGGGTTAGCACTGTGGAGCAGAGAGCCCTTCACAGGGGACTGTGCTCTTCCACCACACTGGGTGTAGCTGGGGATGGCCATCCTGCGCCCAGGCCAGCACAGCTGCGCACTGCCACCAGGCAACCGGCTGGGGCCAGGTCACGGTCAAGCTTTCAGTCTGTGCTGTTGTTTGGTGGTGTTTTGGTTTTTTTTTTTTTTTAAACAATAAATGCATCTCTGTGGCAACAAAAATATCAATTCTCTTCTATAAATGAAGCGCTCAAATATTTCGTAGTTACAGACCATTTTGATGATGGTGCCTATGCTGATACTAGTCCACTGTGATGTGATCTGGCTGTGTCCTTGCTCTGGATGGGCTTTGCCGTAATAGTACTTTCATTCCTTAGCTTCCATTAGTGCCTTAATGAATAGTCAAAGATGTGTTTCAACAATTTTATGATTAAAAAGCAACATCTTACCATTGTTTGGTCTCTGGTGCATTTGCCCCGTTCATTATGCTTTGCCTAGGAGTAACAGCAGTTATTTAGAGTTGCAATATCAACATCAGTCTCTGAACCTTCTGTTTTCTTTAACCGTGAATTCTGGGGAAGGAGGAGAAAGGAGGATGAAGGAGGAAGTCTTAAGTAGTAGGGTTTGTTCTTCTGACATTGCCAGGCCTGCTGTTTGAAACTGCGATGCGTCACAGCGATCAGACACATTTACTGCTAAGTCTCTCACAGGGTTCCTGGACAGGGTCCCCTTGGGCGGGTGCTCTGGAGCACACCTGGCTGGGGTTCAGAGACACCAGCCAGGCCCAGGGCATGCAGTTGCACTCCAGGTTTACTGCTGTGACTGACACTTATGCTATTGGCCTTAGTACGGAGGTCAAAGACTGCTTAGATATGAAGGCTGAATCACCTCCTTTTTAAACCCCTCAGCAGGATCAAGGCTTAGGGAAGCAGACACGTGGGCTTGCCTTCTGGCTGACGGTGTGGATGGAGAGTATGACTCTGGGACAGGCCTTTCAACAGTTTCAACCAACCATTGAGGCATTGAAATGGGGGTGTCTGGTGACAAAAACACACCTGCACCAACACCCCTACATGAAAAAGCCTGATGCCTTCATTTTCTTTAAAGATTTGCTGATCCCACAAGCTCTTGCTGGTTAGAGAAGGTTTGTCCTGTGACCCAAGGATCACAGAAATCAGCTGTGAGCTTGTCAGTCTAACCAGGCAGATATGAAAAATCTTCAACTGCACTTATTTCACGTGCAAATATAAATAAGCCAGCAGCGTAGGTCTCGCTTCAGACCTGTTTGCCTTGGTAGTGTCCCATTTATGTGAATCAGAAGATGGTAGCAAAAAAGCACTGGAGGTTCATCCAGAGATTGGTCTCCCCTCCATCAGGAAACCTGCCCATGCAGGCAGGGTGATTCGGAGATTACCGACACAGCTCACAAGCCTAGCTTCACTAGTTCCCTGGGTTTTGAACAATCCTGCCTGCAAAGGGTGTTTGTTTCTGTGAGCTGTGGCCTGTCCTTGGACACCCTGCCTCTTGGTGCACTAGGCAGGAGAGACCTGGAGGAAGCAGCTTTGGCTATGTCCTTTGCTTTTGTCACTTAGGCTCCTTGAAAGGAAGGGGGCTCCTGTGTTTCAAGCTGAAAAGCAGGAGGTCAGTTCTTAAGCCTGCTGCATGTCTGCAACTTTTGGTAGGTCTCTGGATCATGCCATGCCTTAGTTTCTAAGCTGTAAGTAGGAATTAAAAAAAAAAAAAAAAGGCCTTGAAGAAATATGCAGTTGTAACTTGTGGTGCTGTCACCACCATGACGCCCTCGTATTGATTTGAGCGTCATGGCTGTGCTTTAATATTGATAATAGGAGAAATGTATTGTGATATTAGCAAATAGGAACTTAGAAATACACATTTTTAATTTTTTTATTTTTATTTCAGCAAATTCAGTAAAGCTAGAAATGCAAAGTGATGAGGAATGTGACAGGAAGCCCCTGGGTCAGGAAGATGAGATCAGGGCTCATGATGAAGGAAGCAGCCTGGAAGAGCCCCTCACTGAGAGTAACGAGATGGCGGATAACAGAAAGATCCAGGAGCTATCGAGCGAGGGAGGAATCCGGCTTCCGAATGGTAAACTGAAATGTGACGTCTGTGGCATGGTTTGCATTGGGCCCAATGTGCTAATGGTACATAAAAGGAGCCACACTGGTAAGCAGCTGAAAGAATATCTGATGACTGCCTGTGGCATCTGATGTTGATATTACCTGACAACTCTTCTCTCTTCCCTTTTTATTCATGGGGTAGCAGGAGTCTGGGGAGGGGAAAGATGGGCTTTGTTGTTTTGGTTCTCTCTCTGCTCCCCAAATTCTGGTGATGCTATGTTTCTGGTAAGCATGGTGCTTCCTTGACATTGATTTCCTGCCTTTGGTTCTTAAAAACAGCACAAAAGTCTGGAAATTGCCTTTTTTTTTAGTGTCCTTGAACAGGGGCCAGATGGTGAGAGCCATTCTCGGGGTGTGTGTGGGGGTGCGCATGTGCAAGGCTTTTGAACCTTTAAGGTGGATCTTAGATGGTCTTCCCTTGGAGGTGCTCACAGGTGGACAGTGCCAGCAGCTTCCTGGGGATATCACACCTGCTTTGCAAGTGGCTAGGTATGATGCCAGTGGCCCGGCAAAACTGGGATTAGCAAGCCCCACAAGGGGGACACGTTACCTAGCGATCCTGATGCCAGTGTGGGCTTTGCTGCTCATCACGTGACAGCTCCATCAGGGAAACCTTACCTGAACCACTCTTGTGGGCCAGTGCTTGGCTCCCCCTCACCATCCAGATACCATTTTTGTGGCACCTTTCAATGCATGCACTCTCCTATAATTTATTTTTATTACTATTAGTACTACTACTGTTTGGAGACCTAACCAGCTTACTAGGCTTATGGATTTGAGAATTCAAAAAGCAGACAAAACCTTTGCCATATGCTGATTGAGTGGGTCTTTGGGGCCTGAAAGATGAGGCTTTGAGTTCAAAACAGGGAATTTCAGGGGCGTTTTGGCTAATGTGACAAACTGGGGTGCCCAAGGGGCTGACACTTGGTCACCTTTGCTGCTGCTCAGATGGGAGTGACAGTTACCTCCAATAGGATAAAAGTACAGATGGTGCCAGAAGACGATGCTCTCCAGTCTTGCAGAGGTCTACCTGGCAGAGCCTTTGATTCAAAAAAGCACTTAAGCTTCTGCTTAACTTTCCTGAGATTGAAGCACATGTCAGTCACCTGAAGTGCTACAATGTATGCTTACCTTAAGATACACACTTAAATCTTACTAAGATTAAGCACAGGTTTCTGTGTTGGCGCCTCAGTGGGTGCGTGTTCTTCATATTTTTTGGACAAAATGAAAGATATTTTGGTTTTTATCTTTCTCTGCTGGTATTTAATGGGGTGAGAGACTCACACTGACTGTGAGATATCTGCTAGGATATAAAAAGAAAAGTGGGGTTTTAAGGTAGAGTAAGAAAGACTTTGTGTAATCCTGTTGTAAACCTGGTGGTTTGCAGTCAAGTCGTGTACGCTGGATGGGAAAGAAATCAATAGAATTTCTGCACAGAGGAATAATAAATATATATTACATAGTTAATGCTCTGTATATAAGTTGTATTGATAATAACTTAACATAAATGTATAATGCAAAGCATTGCAGTATCGTTTATGATGCAGTCATGATTTTAGACAGCAATTACAACAGGGGAAAAGCATTAGCTGGAGAACCGAAATCTTGATTAACAATTTGACATCCTATTACTAAGAAAGGGAAGGAGAATAGAGAATGTAACAGACTGAGTCCCCAGCTTTCAACCTCTCTAAAAGTTTTCACTGGCACTCACACGTATCTGAACATATGTATTGTAGGTGCATTGGAGTCCACTTATTTGAACTTGAACAGCTAAATTAGACCTGCTAAATTTAGATTTAGGTACTTAATTAAATGGTCTACTTTTTTCGAGATACTGAATAGCTAGCACATCTTTTAAATACAGACAAGATGCTTTTTTCATGTTAAAGAAGACATGCAGATTCAAAGTGAACAGAACAAAATCTCATCTGCATGCAGGCAAGACAGCTGCATGCGCGTGTATGGGTAGGAATTGCATAACTGGTAGCTTTTTCCTTCAGGCTACAGCCGGTTCCTCGTGCAGCTCTGACTCTCTTCCCATCTAAGTGGAGGAGCTGTGAGGTATTGCTCTATACAGATGATTTCAAGCATATAGAAATGGCATTCCTTTTAACGTGCAGCTCAGTGCTCTACTCTCAGTAAACCAGTTAGCAAGTTTTGTGGGGGATTTCCCCCCCCACCCAAGCTTTGTTTGTTTTTTAATACATGCTGCTACTTCACTGTCCACAACAGAAGGAGAAGTTTGCTGGGATTTCCACATCCTTGATTTTAAGGAGTATTTTTAACATACTCGTATCTATCTTTTAAAGTACAGTATTTTAAAATATATTGCCACTTCCTCGGCAGCAGGGTGCGATGGGCTGGCCCCAGCTCTGGAATGAGCCCTGACCTGTGGGTAGTCTGGTTTTGCAGCCCAAGGGAGAATGGTGGAGGGAAGGGAGGTTGTCCCTAGTGAGTGGAAACAGATTATATTCTTTATCAGCTAGTGCAACTGGCACGTAAATCCTTACCTCTCAAAGCCAATTTAAGTATGTTTTGGGAGCTGAATCCTGCCTTACTCTCTTCTTGATCTGTGCAAAACCAAAGCATGGTCTGGCCAGCTGTCTGCATTGGCAAAAACTAAAGTTCTTTTCCCTTCCCAAAAAACCTGACAGCATTCTCTGTAAATCACACGAAATGCTGTGGTCCATAGTAGAGGCTGTACTTTGCATGTGTGCTGGGATGACAGCGTGGCTTTCCTTACACTGGGGACCCAGGCTTTGCGAGAAGCTGCGCCATATGGCTTTGGCTGCGTTATGCATGTAAAGGGGCACAGTTTTCTCCAGCCATTATTCCTCTGTTCTGAGGAGCAGTTGTCTTCCCCTGCCACATTATGGTAGTTCAGTCAAACAGATATAGGGACGGGGAAAATAATCTGTGCTGGGGATGAGGCCAGAGCAGATGAGCTCAGTGTCCTATCTCTCATCCTCATGTGCTGCAGCATCCATTTCCTCTGATGCCTGCAGTTGCCCCTTCCCGTGACAGACCAAGCCGGGGATTTCCCATTCATCCTTCCGATCTGCAAGCGATGTTTTGGTCCACGGCAACTCCATCATGGAGCCCATGGCCCTGCTTATCTGATACCACCAAACACAACATTTCTCTGAAACATGGATAATTCAGGTGAAGCGTTTTTGTAATCTCCATGGGCATCAGGAGAAGGCCTTTCTATTTATTTGTCATCACTGACAGAAAATAAATAAAACACTCAATGTGGGACTTAAGCATGATGCACTCGCTGCTTTAGTGAGCGCGGTAACCCCCCACCTCACGTGCCACATCCTCATGTCAGAAAAATAGTATGTGTCAGGTTTGATTTATTTTCCTCCTTTCCCATACTATCTTCTTTGGTCCAAACTTCATGTTCCACAGCACATGCCCCAAGTTGCAGGATCTTTACCAAAGTTTTTTGTTACTGCAGGAGATGACTGGTAACATAATATTGCCAGTGGATACTCCGGGGGCTTGTGCTTGGGGATGTTGAGGGAAGGGGAGAGGAAGAAGATAAGGTCAATAATTCAATTTATCTGAGGTAATGAAAAGGAACTCCAGTGATTTCTCACCTCTTTAGGCTTTTTGCTAGTGGGCCTGAATTAAAATTTCCTTGCTCCTCATTTTTGGTAAAGCAGAAACCAGCAGCCGTGCTGCCACCTCTGTGATCTGCAAGGTCCACATGTTGTTCTCCCTTGTGCTGTGAATTGTGATATTATTTTTTTTTTTTCCACCATAATGTCCAGTCCTTTATGTAGTCCACTGCTGGATTCCAAAACACTTTTTATTTCTAAGGGAGGGTTGGGATCATCCTCATTGTTTTAAGAACACCCAGAGCTTAAATGCTTTCTCTGTGTTGAGGCAGTGGGACAGTGGCAGAGCAAAGCTGTGTCTCTGGGTACAGAGCGCGATGCAGCAGACAGCGGGGTTAGCAGTCTTGCCCCACTCTCTGTTTGGGCTGCTGATAGGTTATTTTTAGGCTTTTTTGGGGTGCTAATTGCAGGAGGGTTTCAGATCTTTGCTTGCACTCCACATGCATTTTAGTACCATAAAGTCAGTGAAATGAGGTATGTTATGTGCTCCTGAGGAAAATCCTCAAGTTCTGCTTTAGCATCCATAGCATTATAATTGACCATATACAACACTGGAACTCTGGATGCCATTTAATTTTTATTTTTCATGCAGAGTTCAAATTTTCAGAACACAATAAATGTGGAAAACCCCAATCGTGCTGTTCAGTATAAAGGACTTTTATGCCTAAAGCAGCTAACCAGGAACAAATTTAAACAAATGGTCATATTAACACATTACAATTAACTCCATTGGACTGCCTGTGTTATTCTTCTAGTAGAAAGGTTTTATTTGGTTTAATTTGTAATTTGTAACCTAGGGCAGGCTCCTACCTCTTGCAATATGAATTGATTTGGCACTGAATCAAAAAATGTAGGGCCAAATTTCCAAAAGTGATGTTTTCTACTTAGGTTCCTAAATCTAACTTTTCCAAAAGTCTCATTTTCTACTTAAGCATAAGGAAGGAGAGCTCAGATTTTCAAAATTGCTCTCTGCATAAGGATGTGTTTTACTTGCAGTACTCAGGAGCTAAACCCTTCTGATATTTTTGCTAGTTCACTTAAAGGATTTTTCTCTCTAAAGGATACGGTCATAAATTTGTGTACAGAGGACACTTGGAAATCACCCAGGATTTCCCAGGAATTTTTGACGAGAGATTTGTCACTACTGTTTTATAATAAATTGCCCTATCTGGAAGCAGGTTTTTCCCAACAAAAAAACCTAGTAAAATCACTGATTTTAAGTGATGTGCAGCCAGTTAAGTGAATTGGATGGAACAGTAAGTAGGTATACAGACTAGATAGTCCCCAGAATAACAAATACAAAAATGGAGCAAAGTCAGCTGCTCTGTATGTCGCTTGGGTAAAGGCAGGTTGCAACTCACTGCCTGTCAGTATGTTGGTAGCGCAGCTAATACTTTGTTTGTGCTCCTAGGACAGAGCAGAATCAGGGTAGTTGCAGCACCTGATGAATCAGGAGAAATGTTTGATTTTAACTGAATGTTAACAAAAAGCCTACTACAGAAGGGTGAAGAAATCAATATTATTAGTATGAGCAAATACTTTGTGATGGCAGCATGGGCACAGTAATTTTGCAGTGAGGTTAAAAAAAAAATACTGTTTGAGAAGTACCTAAGCTGCCCTTTGCCTATCAAAAGTATGTGCCGAACAAAAAAGGCTGAGATCTTAGATATAAATTTAACCAGGACAGATGTTAAATGTAGTCCCATTGGACTTGGTTCTTATATTTAGAAGGACTCTGTCCTGGCTTTTCTTGTTATTGTGAAGAGACTTTAAAACCAGTGTGTTTTTTTTAAAAAAAGTAATTAAAACATTCCCAGGAAGAGACCTGAGCACTGCTGTAGAAATAGCTAGGCCTCGCTGTTAACGAGAACATTATTATTTTGTGAGTCGTTCCATTTGATTTCAAAGGGACAAAAGTTACCAGCCAAGGGTTACGAAAATCTAAGTCTCCTTGGTTGTGAGGTCTGCGGGCTCTTATCCTCAGTTAAATTTCTGTTTTGATACAGAAAACATCACTGATGTATTTTGCACCAGTATGAGATTCGAAGAAGGATAACTCATACTGAAACTTCTGCGCAGCACTTCCGTGCTGAGGCAGTAAAGGAGAGTTATTGCGCAGGGAAGCTTCCAATTAAGCAGAAAAAGGAGTTGGTTTGCTTTTTGAAATAACATTTGACATATACATGGTAAAATATGAAAACTATTTGTAGGAAGTTAATCAGTTCATTCGCCTGGTTTCAGATTGTATCAGCTAGACAGCATTCGTAGCTTGTGCTATGAAGTCGCCAGCCAGCTGCCATGTATTAAAGATACTTATGAAACGACTGTGTCTTACTAATAACCCTGACTCAGTCCACTTCACCTTTCATCTCAGTATTTGTTTACACAACAGCAAGTTAACTTGTGTACTTTAGATAGTGGTGTAGCTAAAGAGCAGTAATATTTCATTATTATTTTTTCTGGAGGAGACATAGCTGTAATGGATGCATGTTTAAAAAAATGAACTGTGAAGTTTCAGCAGTATTTTACTGTAATTTAGAGGTAAATATTTAAATCCTGAATCTTGCATGCTTCTACTTGGTGAAAATTTAAAATAATGCGATACTCAAAATTACTTTAAACATCCTAACTTCTAAAATCATATTCTCAGATTCTGCATAAAAATTGTAGCTTATTATTCCACTTGATGCAAGACACTAAAGCCACCATATCCTGAGACTGTAAAGATAATCTTCCTTCAAATAAGGCAGAATTTATTAGAAATGCCCAGTACTACCAGGTAAACAAGCTGTATCTGAATTTCAAATATCGTGAATGAAGAGTGATATTGAAGGTACATGACCTGTTCCAGAAGAATCAGGAGAAGACATTGTAAATACCAAAGTAGTAATCTTAATGAGAACAACACTGAACAACAGGCTGAATAAAAAAAAGTTCACTCAGAAGTATGATAGTGAGGAAAAACTGCAGTGTGGACCTTTTAATTAATACTTTATTTAATTGTAAAATGATAAAAACCCATGGATTTATTTATTTATTAATTTAATTTAGTTATCAGGACTGTTCCCTGGCACCAGCCCCTCTTAGTAAGTGTTTACGAAAGGTAATACTTTGTAGCACCAGCTTACCTTGCCTTGTCTGTGCCTGAAGTAACTTAAGATAATTAAATTCTCTCTGCTGGAGAACAAGGCTTTTTAGGCATTCTTGGTTTTGTCTGGTTTTAGATCATCAGATAAATCTGGAGTTGAAAAGAAACATCTTTTTTGTTTGGTTAGCAGTTCTTCCCACTCTCCCCACTCAAAAATTCTTTTTTTTTTTTTTAATTACTAAGGTTTGAGGTTTTTCTGCCTTGATTTTGCTACTTAACTAGTCTACTTAAGATTTGCTACTTAAAGCAGACTAAAAATATTTTGCAGTCACATAGTTTCCAGGTTTGAAAAGCAAAAAGCTTGCTTAGTCACATTTCAGTACATGTTCTTCTTATAAGGAGTTCTTATTTTGATAAATCAGTAGAAGTTTATTAGAGTAAAACAGTAAATACAAAGATAGCTATAATTGTGAAATAGACACCATGCTTATTATTATCAGTAGCCTCTTGTAGTCGTGTATGCCACTTGTTTAATAGATCTATAGTTTCTGGTATGTCTTCGCTGCCATCACCCCCAAAGACAGGAAGACATTTCAAACACAGTCAGGGACTGACATGAGAGAAGAAATGTATTTAGGTAAAGACTTCTCGTGAGTGGATATTTAGTTTGAAGTGTGATTAATTTCAGCCTATGAATAAAAACTTTTACTTTTCACAGAAGTGTAAGGGAAGTGAATAAGGACGTCAAGGTTGTTACTGTGTTATTAGGAAATAATAATACAGAGAACTGCTTACAAACCTACTAGGAAAAGGCAGCAGGAGAAATAATTGGAAAACAGTTTTCTCAAGGCACTGAAGTGATAAAGAAGGCTGGTTTGCTACTCTCTGGAGTGGGCATCAGACAGCAGAGTTCTTGGAAAACCAGCAAAATCTTATTATTCAGTTTTTACTTTTTTTGTGCACCCTTCTATTGGATAATTGTCTCTCAGATTAGCTATGCTAAATGTAAAAGCCGCTAATCAATAGCATGAAGGTGTGACTAAAATTACGGTCATTCCACAAGGCTGCAGCTTAAACAAGGAGGAATCAAATGATTGGACAAAAGTATAATAAGCAGATCAAAGCAGTTATTTACTTAGAATTAAGCCAGGAGGAAAAATGAATTCACGCTAGCTTTAAATAGATACAAAGTTTATTTAAGGTAAGATGTGCTATTGTAGCGGATTCTGTCTGTTGCAAGAGAGGAGCACACTATTGGTGACTTTGTGGTGAGCGTTTTCATGTCGTCTTTGCCACTGAACTGTAGTGCAGTGACTATTTGAATTCCTGACCAAGGCTTTCAGCATCTCTTCAGCTGCCAGTTTATTGAGGAATAATACCTGCTTATATGTGGCTTCCAAAATATCAAAGATAAGTGGGTGATGTAGTGGGTAAAACACATTATCTGCATAGTTTTAAATACAGCAGGAGTAAAAGGAAAGACTTTAGACTTGGTAAGAAACTCACTACCTTCTTTAATGTTGTCATCCTGAAACTGAAGCTATCATTCCTGAATACTGAGAAACGTGTCAAAGGAAGGGGTTTTGCCTGTTTTCTCAGACAGCGAAAGCAAAACAGAAAAGAAGAAAAACCCATATATTTTTCTACTACAGTCTCTTTACATATCTCTGTTATGGACATTTTGAAATGATAGAAAAGAAGATAGTAGCTAATCAGATCCTTTAAGTATAGTGTGGGAGTTTAAAAGGCAAACCACAAACTCTTTATCAATTCCAATGAGCTCGTGTTCAGAAGAGCTTTATGCCCTGATTTTTTTTTATCATTACTCCATAACATTCTTGGCAAGATTGTAGGAACCTTAGTATCTCTTCCAGTGCATCTGCAGTGGTTTCAGATGTAATTGCAGCTCACGCATGTGAAGTGAAGTTGCAGAGGTATGGCATATATATGGCATACCTGCGTCCTGCTGCCCTCCTGGCAGGACCGAAGTGCTGGCAGTGATTTCAACCACTGAAGCAAGGATTGCTTGCGGACATTTGTAAGAGGTCTCTTCCTCCCTCTTTCCATTTGAATCAACAGACATATGGTGGACTTTACACTAGACACATGAACTACTTTGATAAAAACAGCATTAATTTTGTCCAGCAAGGAAGTAATCATTTTAAAGCAATTGAAAAAGGCTTTGGAGAGATGTGACAGATCACAGAATGTGTTTGTTTTTCATTAGAACTGTGCTTCAGGCCAGTGAATTCAACCTCAGAAAGTCCCACCAGACATTGACCAGGGCTCTGTAATAGGTGGTACGCTGAAAAAATGAATGAGACCGCATACGTCTGAAATCTGATGTTTAAGACCTTGTTGAACCAGGGCCCTAGTTGGTGAAAACATTTCAGCATCTAGACCCTAGTTGCAGTAAAGTGCTTAGGCAAGTGGCCAGCACGAGTATATGCTTGTGTCCTATTGATTTGCACTGTACCTGGTGGGACATAAGTAGATGATTAGAGCTGACTGCCAGCCCAAGAATGCTGGAACAGACTGAGTGTCCTCAACAAATGTTGACATAGAGTATGGTTTTGATAATATTTCACAAAACCTGTGTGAGTTTGTCAGGGGATTTCCTCTAAATAATAATTTTTTTAAAAATGGGTGTTTGCTGTCATGGACCCAGTCCCCACAGGCCAGGGCAAATATGAAGGATTAACACCAAAACAAGTTTTGCGTGTGTGTGTGTGTGTGTGTGTGTGTGTGTGTGTGTGTGTGTGTGTGTGTGAACACATGGGAGTAAAGGGAGAGGTTAAGGTGTAGATTTTCTGGTTTGTTTTTTGTTTCATCAAATAAGACTTTTCAATTAGTTTTACTCAGAGCACAAATTTGCTTATTTCACCATTAAATGGCGTAAGATTTTTCTCAGTGTTTGCTGGTGCCCAAAGTTTGTGGGCCTGATCCTCACTTGCATCGATTCTCTTCATAGCACTTTAGCAATGCAAAGTAGCCTTCAAAAAGGGGTTTCAATTAAAGTATAATGTGAGCAAAAGATTTGGTTGGAAGCAAAGACCTTAACTTCTGTCCAAGCCCAACTGTTATGATGAGTTCTAAATACTCATGTGGATTGGACCTATACTAAAAATAAATGCAACATCATAGAGAAAATACTACAATACCACAGTTATGGATCTAAATTTTGAGGAGAGCTCATCTTTTATGAAGGATAAAACCTCCAAGGGGGAGAACTTCGTGAAAATCAGGATGTGTTAATCACCTCAACCTGATGCTGCAGAAGAGCCCCAAATCACTATTGGAGGCTTTGCTCTTTGTGCAAAAGAAACAGCCTCTGACTTTAGCAAGTGCTATGTGATGATGGTGGGTGGAGACCATGCCTATGTAAGATGGTGCTGTTACAAAGAGCAGGATAATGAGTTCCATACATCTTCCAATGTTTCTTGACAGCTCCCTCCCTTCCATTTCCCTTCCAGGTGAACGCCCCTTCCACTGTAACCAATGTGGAGCTTCTTTTACCCAGAAGGGGAACCTGCTGAGGCACATCAAGTTGCACTCTGGGGAGAAACCATTCAAATGTCCCTTCTGCAGCTATGCCTGCCGACGGAGGGATGCCCTCACAGGACACCTCAGGACACACTCTGGTGAGCCCATCTTGTCTTCTCTTCCCTCTTGTTTCTTCCTTTGTCCTTACTGTTCAAGTGAAGCAGGTTACAAAAATAACTATGTTCCGGGTGGCTCTAAGTCTGTACCATCCTCTTCAGATAGCGCAGCTCTGAACTTTGGGAAAGCCTTGATGTGAATCAGAAAAGTTGTGGTTCAGCCACACCTCTCCTTTTGTGTAACTGAACTCCTCTGCTGATGCTATCGCATTTCCCTTTGAATGTCTCCTTGGGTGTATCCAGGCTTCACTGACTGCGTGTTCTGACACTCTCAGCCCCAAAGTGGCTGTGAAATTCCAAAGATCGAAAAGAATAACCGTGTACTCTTGGAAGCCTGCTTTGCAGTTCATACTCATTTCTTCATCTAATAAATGCTGTATGCTGGTGGAGTTCATACTTGTCCATCTTTCATAAACCTCCTAATTGCACTTTTGATTCAGTTATATCTTGCTGTAAAATCATAATTCATGACAGCCACAGCACTCACACTAGAGCAGGAGGTGGCAGAGAGAGATTGGGTTTGTCTTGCCGTGCTACTTGGTAGTATCATGTTTATATCAAGGCTATTTGATAGAGTTTCTTGATATGTTCTAAAGAAATACCCATCGTGTAACTGCATGTTAGTAATCATGTTGGTAGCCCTGTTGATCAGGATCAGATGTGTTTCTAGTTCCCTGTACACTACACCAAGGGGCCGCACTCTGCCCGCTTACTCATTTGTGTAGGACTCTTGAGTAGGATCTTAACTAGCTGTGTTTTTTATCTCCTAGGATATTCAACTTTGTGTCCAAGCCATTTATAGGAGACTGTGTTTTTCATTGTTGAATGAGCAGAGATAATTGGACTGGATACAAGTGACAGCATTACAGATGAACTTTTTTGAGGTGTTAGCAAATGTGTGACTACTGAAACACAGTGGTTGAAGTGCAGCCGCAGACAGAAAACTCTGCATGTGAGAATGTAATCATGGAGCTTCCTGACTCTTTTTATATGCGTTTCTTCTATAGGGTCAGCCCCTCTTCAGTTAGAGGTTTCTGTTTTATGAGCATTAGGTTGGTCTTAGGATACAGAGTTGCCTTGACATTTCCAAGAATCAGAAAGGATAAGCTAGTAAGCTTTTCCACGTAGACTTTGGAGTACGCAGGAGGTTGTATTGATGCAAATGTACTGCTGACAGAAAGCATGAGCTTCCAAGGGAGTACAAGGGTGGGACTAGGCTAAGAGAGAATAGCTTGAGAGTTGTCAGCTTTGAGATCTGAAAGTCAGAAGGAAAATGTCTGTGGAACTGAGAGTTGTAATTTTCACATATCTGACCATAACTGTAATTTCAACTTGAAATTTAGTAAAAAAGAAAACATAATAAAAATACTCACAATTAAAATACAAAAGAGAGTTGTGACATAAAATAGCCCACATTGCAATACATGAACGTTGCGGTTGAAGATTGTTTTCATAATATTAATATAGATTTTATTACCTAGATACAGCCATTGATAGAGATTGTTTGTTCTTCCTGTGTGAAAAGTACATGAGTGATGTTTCTGCTTTTTGCATGAGGATGAAATATAAAGGTGTGGGATTTTCAGAAGGCACCTAAAGTACTTAGACACACAAGTTCCCCTGGAGCTTTCCCCCTAACTGATTTAGCTGTGCTCAGCTGTGCTCAATTTGTAATTTTGTTTCGTTTTCTGTGGAGAAAGTTTCACCCCTCTAAGCAGTCAGCTACATCAGTTTTCAGCAGAGGGCCGGCAGGAACAGTCAAGTGCTCCCACAATACTCCCCAAGACAATTCTTAGAGTAGCACTCACAGATAAAAAATTAACCTGAGATACTGCCCTAAAACCTGGCTCCCACCTACATGAAGGTGAAATGCCAATCTGAACATAAGCATGGGAGTTAAGGTGTCTTTCTGTCCCTGTCATATAGGCAAGCTTGGTTGGTTTACGCATACATATGTGAACCTGGTTCATGGAGAAGATGGGTAGATGTTCCTTACAGGTTTTAAACAGTTTCATATCAGTGTACTATGCAAGCACTTTCTGCTTTAATAAAGCACGCATTGAAGTTCGTAAGTAGACCTTGAAGGTATAGCAAATCTAGTAAACTTCATTGAATGGTTACATCTCCTACTAGTTCTGACCATAAAAGAGGATATCGGGTAAAATGTAGACAGAAGAGGTTGAAAACTATTTTGAAATTGAGACTTCAATTCAGTTTCAATCTGGTACACTTAATGTCTAAATTGAGGTGAGTCTGAATATGTTTTTATATTTGTAAGAAAGCTCTTCAGATCAGATCCTCAGCTGATATAGATTGGAATTGCATCCCCTAAGCAAGGAAAGTACTGCTATTTTGCACCAGCTGAGAATCTGGCACATGATTTCATAAGTGCAAGACCAGTTTCCTTTTTTATGTTGTATGTCCTTTTCCTCCTTAAATAAGAGAGTGCTATTAATCAAAGAAACCCACTCTTTTTTCCTTCCCAGAAGGTTTTAAACTACTAATTTTTTATGGAAGGCAGACTATGCAAGAAAGAAATTGAAGAATTTTTTTATATCTTTTTTTTTCCTCCCAGATGGTTTGATCTGTGAATTTGAAAGCACTTTGTGTCACCACTTAGTCAGTTACACCCTCTCCCTACAGCCAGTTAGTCAATTTTTCCTGTGCTTAGTGCAGGGTTTTCATACAGTAAGACAGGAAAGGTGAAAAAAAATAAGGAAATGTAATTGCAAACAGAAATTAGCAGAAGCATCTCAGAGATATTTGAAATAGCTGAAACTACTATTAACTTAAAAAAATAATAATTTGTGACAGCTTCTTTCTTTTTTTTTTTTGCTTTGGCTAGATTTTTTTTTTGTTCATGCTTTTTAATATTATTTCCTATTTATTTGAAAATGTTTCTAAGCATCACAATCCACATTTTGCCTTCCTTCCTTGTACAGAATAATATCTTTCTATATAAGTGTTCCCAGGATGAGCAGTTAACAAAATATTACTTCGCGTCTGTAATGCTGCTGCTGTTTAACCCTAAATAATTAAGGACTTGTCTTGCAGTGATTTACTCCTGCGATTATTTACCTTTTACTGACATGTGGAGTTCTGATGAACTTTGTGTCTATATTTTCCTCCCACATGCAGCTTCTTTGATTTCAGGAATGTAATGATGCCTTCAGGACATCAGTAGGATAATGCCTGGGGAGAGATTCATGCACAGAATTACACTAAGAGTGGGCATGAGCCTCAAGGTACTTACAGGACTTTCAGATGTTGTTTTCAGAATTAACTCCATAGTTCCACAACACAGATAATACAGGAGAGGCGCCCGAGTGGACTTCCAGGATGTGAGTGTAAGGACAGGCTGTGGAGGGCTGGGGCGAAAGTTAGTAGCCCCCTCCTGCAGGATGCGCTTGACAAATCAGCAGGAATTGGCTTCACCTTGCCTAGCTTTTGGTGTTTTTAAAGAGAAAAACATCCAGACAAAGCCAATCTCCTGATGGCAGACACAGAGTACCTGCTGTCTCACCCTGAGATGTGTCCATCTTCTCCAGCATCTCAAGAACTGCACACTGAGACAAAGGCAGATACAAAATAGATGAGATGAATTCTATTGTAGGCAATTAATGACCAAACCCCAGAAATTTTAAGGAAGACAGTCGATCTGACAGATCAATCTGATAGTTAAAGCACCTAGATGTTGACCTCTGTACTTTGAAAGATATGATGTACAACCTGATGCTGTTTTACCCTGAAAAGCCAGGCCCATCCTTGAATGGGCACGTAAAATTAGCAGTTATGTCTTGACATGAATTTCTCTTGTGTCTAAAATGGAGCCAAGTCAACCTTCCTCTCATAATGCTATTGTAAACGTAAATGCTTGATAGTTCTTAAAAAAGTCAAGACTGCAATGATGAGCAATCTGGAAGAGCCCATAGAAAACATTAGTGCATTAGTTTTCTGAGTGGGACTTGGGCAGTAAGCCGTAAATGAGGGATAGGATCACTTGCTAAGGGGAAAACAAAGGACAGAATAGGTTTTTGTTAAGTGAGAACCATCCATCCATCCTTTACACTAAGCAAGAATGGTCCTGTGGGCAAATTATTTTGTGATTAACAGACCTTCTCATCATGCATACACACAAGCTGGCTACAAAAAGCCTTCTCAGGCAACCTTAATTCTGGAATTTCCTGATTTTTCTCTTTATCTTGGCAACTTCAATCATGTTCCCTTACTGTGGGAGTATGTAAGTGTTATTCATATACGAAAGCAGTTTTACTGTTTATTTCTTCCTACAAAATGGGGAGTCCGAGCATTATTTTTTCCTGTCACAGAAGCCTTTCCTCACAATACATTTGAAAATTTGCTTCCAAGCTACTTCTTTCATGTTTAGAAAATGCTTTTTTTCCCCTTTTTCTGCTTTTAACAAATATTTGCTTTTTCCTCCCCCTCTTCTCCCTGCGTTGCTGCTGCACATTGTTTGTTATTGCCCAGCTCTTCAATAAAATGATACCATTAGTTCAGTGCTATTTGCAAAAGAAAAGCAGTGAAGCATTTGTTTTGAAAAGAAAGGCTTAGGCAAAAACTCCCAAAAGCACAATCTTAGCAAACTATGTACAGGGCACAAGATAAAAGGCATGTATAATTAAAAAGGTAAATGCCCTGTTCATGGAAAGGTAGTTTAGTAACTCTTTCTATGTTTCTTTGTTTGCAAGTCTATCTTTCTCATCTCTTCTCCATAAGAACTTTCTTCTCAGCTCCTCCTGTGTGGTAGTGAGCCATTCAAGATGTCCTACCTGCCTGCAATTGCATGGCTGTCGTTGGCAGAACTGACAAATGATATCTGTGTGCGTGACTGTGCTCAGAGGCAGAAGGAACCTGGATCCTAATTCTGATGACGTGCCTGACTCGGTACATGTTTGGGAGAGTCATTCCACCTGTGAGTTTCTCAGTCCAGCTGAAAAATTGGATGAACAAGCACAGTGCTAAAAACCATAATGCTGTGCATGAAGTCCTGCCTGTCAAAAGCCAGTAAGAATTATTGAAACAGCAGCAAGGATGGTTATTAAGACTAATAAGGAAGTCAATGTTTTAAACTACTTTTTTTACCTTGAAGAGACTTTGACCACTTTAACATCTCTATTCTCAAAAGACCCAGTATCTACTCTGTAATCATGTTTTTGAGAGGATGGGAACATCTTAATTGGAAGAATCTTGGGACCTGAAATTACACTCTGAGCTGGACTGGCTCAAACACATTGTGAATGGGGAAAAAAAAATTAAATGTGAACAAGTAGAATACTATCTGTGAAAAATGAAGTGAGTAAGTGAAGGGGCAGAAGGGATATTTTGCATACAAATCCTAGTTCTGCAAATAGGTTAGCAAACAGCATCTTCCCGCAGTTGTGATGAACTGGTGGGCATTTATTCTGTTGATCTGATACTTAGAGCTCTGTTTAATCAGGCAGAGCTGCTCTTCCTCTCAGGTTCTCTTGCACTGTTTCAGTTAAACTCAGTGGAATTAACCTTGTCACAAAATCATTTTTTATTTTCCTTATCGGACTCCAGGTTCCAAACTGTTATTAGCATGTACACAATACTGCAGCAGCTCTGCTTTCTCATTAACGCTTCCAGTACCTAGAGGCCTTCACTGTGTTGTAGAGTGTCTAAAATCTCTGGTATTCTGCTTCCTGTATTTGTTTGTAAGTGCATTTTTGGGAGGTAAGATCAAAATGTGTACAAGGGTAGGAGTTTGGTATACCAGATCTTTCATTCCCTAGGCATCATTATTTAAAGTTTAATCCTCTGTAGAGCCAACTTGTATCCCGTGCTTTGCTAAAGCCCCATCTGAACCTGACCCTTGAAGTGGTGTGGTCCTCTTCACCTCCAGAGCACTACTGTGACAAGTATTAGTATCAGCGACAGGTCTCAAGCGGTGTTCCTCAGGGCTCAGTTTTGGGGCCAGCCTTGTTTAATATCTTTATTGATGATCTGGAAAGAGGGGATTGAGTGCACCCTCAGTAAGTTTGCAGATGACACCAAATTAAGCGGCATTGTTGGTCTGCTTGAGGGTAGGAAGGCTCTGCAGAGAGATTTGAACAGACTGGATCGATGGGCTGAAGCCAGCCGCATGAGGTTTAACAAGGCCAAGTGCCGGGTCCTGCACTTGGGTCACAACAACCCCAGGCAACGCTACAGGCTTGGGGAGGAGTGGCTGGAAAGCTGCCTGGCAGAAAAGGATCTGGGGGTCCTGGTGGACAGCCGGCTGAACGTGAGCCAGCAGTGCGCCCAGGTAGCCAAGAAGGCCAATGGCATCTTGGCCNGGGAGGTGGTTGAGTCACCATCCCTAGATGTGTTTAAAAGTCGTGTAGATGTGGTGCTTGGAGACATGGTTTAGTGGCGGCCCTGGTAGAGTAGGGTCACTGGTTGGACTGGATGATCTTAAAGGTCTTTTCCAACCTAAACAATTCTATGATTCTATGAAAAGATCATCCTCTATGTGCTCAGAATTATCTCAGTATACAAGCTTGGTCATGCTAAGCCTTTTCTATAGAGTATAATTATCACTGAGAAACCATTCTTGATTTAAAGATGCTGTAGGATCATGATCTTTCCAGAAAAAGTATATTTGGGTTTTGTTTTTGGAGAGAACTTGTGAAAAGATATGGTTCCACCCAAAGCAATAAGTGTTCACTTTTTCCTTGTTGGACTTTTAAAAGTCTTGAAATTCCATAAAGATTCCTATTCTTATCTGCAATAGTTATGGATGTATCTTTGACTGTTCAACCCAGGAGATGTTTCCAACAGATAAGATGTAGAAACAGGAGAAGTGGTTCGGGCAAGCAAAGGTAGATGTGCTGTGTACCAGCCTCATGAATCTCTCTCTCTCTTAGGACTGGGTATCAGCTTCCCTCCTGGCCCCACTTTTTTTTCTCTCTCCAGGGAGTGTGATTGAGGTGACAGGCTAACAGACTCTGTGTGGCTCCCTGTTTCTAGTGGTGCCCCAGTGTAAGCAGGAGATGCCCTGTTCCTTTCGTGCTTGGGGCTGCCTGTAAATTGGCCGAATACTCATGCACTCTGCTAGCAATGAGAGACACCAACACCATGGGAGTATCCTCATTCTCAATATCAGTTCACAGCAAGATCAGTAGGTGCTAAGATTTATTGTGGTATCTGTGAGACAAGTCTTGTGTCTCCTGCTCTATCTCTCACTGGAACGTGGCCTTGCTGTGTCTCTGCCACCTGCAGGTCTACCAGCAAGTCCTCCGTTCTTCAGCAGAGAGAAGGGGGAGAGCAGGTCTGGAGGGAGGTTGCATCATCTCCTCCTTTCTCTGATCATCCAAGTTTCCTCTCCTTAATGAGACGGAGTGGCAGAACTGTGTGTTTGGTGTCAGGTTAAGTCTCTGGACTCTTGACAAGGAAGAGTTTTGTGTTAAGGCAAGAGGTCCTGCACTCCAAAATGGGGAAGAGTACTAACACCCCAACACTGCGGCTTCACCATGAGGCAGTTTCCCCAGGACAGATTTCAGTTCTGCACTGCAACAGGGTGCTCACAAAGAGGGGACAGGGTGTCCTTTGCCCTTTTCTTCAGACCTCCTGAACCTGCTGTCACCTCATCCAGAAGGTCAGATAGCACCCCAGTGCTTAGGGGTAACAAAGTCCTTGTTTATACAGCATCAGCATACTGTAAGATTCACATGGAATCATCCCTCATTAATTTTGACCGGTTCCTTTCTTCTGCATGGGATGCCTGTGCCAAGATAGAAGTGTGTGTTTGGGATGGGACTGCTGATGTCCAGTTTTCTGTCTCCCTTCCGCGTTAGCAATTCACATCCAGGCATCACCAGCCAGATTCTGTCCATTTTTGTGTTGCTTCAGGCCTTATACAACCAGAACAAAGCACCTGGTCCTGCCCTACTGGGCTGCTATTTGGAGAGAAAACAGACACTTCTCCACTGCTGGGTGTTGCCAGCCATCCTGCTTTGGAGGAGCAAATGAGACAGAGACTTTCTTTTACCTCTGGGCTTTTATTCTGCCACAGTGCTACACGTGGGATTTCACTGGCATCAAAAAAGCAGATGAATGTGCTAAGACTGCTGCATATAGAGCAGCGGTCCTTCTAAACAGCATGCCTAACCTGTTTTTTAAACGTCCAGAGAGATTGTTTTTCTATCACCTCCCTGGGGAGACAGTTCCAATTCCCATCTGCTTTTTATAGCTGTGACTCTCATCCTGATATTTAACCTAAACTGTCCTTTCTTTTGCTGCAGATTATTGCTCTTCCTAACACTGTCTTCTGTGACTGTAATTCCTGTGCTCAGTTTACACTGTGATAGGCTGTAGTCATGTCTGGCATTGATTCTGTTCTAGTCTGTCCGTATCTTCCAATCCTCTCATCTCTTTTTTTATTACTAATTTTGAATTTGTTGCTACTCTTATTCACTTGTTTATGAGGGATGTAAATCACAAAGTCACGTTATGCTTTGGAAACACGGGCCAATACAGATGCAGACTCCTTAACCTCATCTCTGCCTCAGTTGCCTGTCAGTGAAATCGAAACAAGAGCACTTCTCAACCTTATCATGGTGGTGAGAAGGCAGGATGCACAAATGATTGCAAGGCACACACATATTGCTGCAATGAAGGTCATGTAAGTACATAGCAGAGTATTCCAGCACTGCTGGTGCCCCTGCTGCATAGCATTGCATATTATCTCCTTGGTTTTACTTAGCCTTCGTGCAATAGTGAAATGAGATAATTACAAAGTGGAAGGAATAATAACTTTGTATTGTTACGGTAACCACTGAGGTATTATACCCTGATACTGGCGTGATTATCTTAGACACAATAGTAAGGTGATTATTAATAATGCTAAAGGACTTACTACTTAGCCTGCAATTTTTGCATCTTATTTCTTTTATGAACCCTATCTTATTTCATCAGCCCAAAGCCTGTGTGAAGTGGGTATGTGTTGTTGCCTCATTATCCGTTTTTCAGTGCTGGGAAAATGAAATAGGAAAAAACCCTGTGAGACCCAATTTGCAAATTCACGTACCTAAGCACCAAGGTAGCTTCATATGAATCACTTGTCTTTCTGCACGAGAACTACTATGGACAGGCTGGCAGGTGAGGGTCTAGTAGCTTAGATATTTAAAGATATGCAGTCCTTTGCTCCTTTAAGTTCAAGCTATAGCAGACTCTTTTGGCCTTGTTTTCCTTGTCGTCGGGGATTGTTTCACAAATCCATTATTTTTATGCTTAAGTTAGCATATGTACATACAAAACCAGAATTTAAGGTGCAGCTGTAAACACAGGCGTTGCACAGCCAGGCTCCAGACCATCTTTGGGAGCTGGGTGTCTCATTGCAGTAGAATAAGCTTGAGGGATGTGGTTCAGTGCATCAGGAGTCCTCCTGCTCCAGAGGCAGCCTTCTGAGGTAGCTGCAGTGGTTTTTGCAGAACAGAGATTCAAGAGGTGAGTGAAAGCCTACTTGTGCACTTGAGATGAGAACATGGTTTTGACTTGACGAAGCCTTATTTTAGCAAAACCAAGACCACTTCTTGCACGTACTCTATTTGAGCAGCAAAATACCACAGCAGCTCTAAGGAGGAAAAAAGTTGTTGGGTTTTTTCCCCTGTGAAAATTATTTTCAAGGGCAAAAAGCTTTTGCATATTGCCTCCAAGGAAAGGGGATCCAGCATTTGGAGCTGGCCTTTGTCAGTTCTTGAAGGAGCTTGTGAAACCTCTCAGCTTGAGAAGGCTTGAGCTTGGAATCAAATGGTGGTTTGAGGCCATCTTTCACTGCTATCTCAGAGCTGTTTTACGGGGCAATGCAAAATGGAGAACAGCCACTGACATTTTTGATAATATATGAGTGCTTTAAGGTGTAAGAGAGGTATTTTTGCCATCTGGAAAGGAAACCAAGAGAAACTAAAGGGGAAAAAAAATAACCCAGTTAACACCACGCCATAGCAGAGCTGCAGAAAGCTGCTACTGATATATTCTCCTGAGCTCTCAGCAACCTGTAATTAGGAATTGGCTTACAGCTAAGATATTGATGGATATCACTCAAGAAGGAAAATGAGAACGTCTAGATTTTTTTAGAGTGAACCTGTACTGAACTCTGTGTGACTCTCCTCCTATTTATAACCCTGTATGAAGTTCAAGGAAACTTGTCCTGGAGGTTTCCCATGAGAGGGAACTGTGTTTTTACCTGACTAAAGCTCTCTGGATATTTTCCCATTTTTTATTTGATCTAAGTGTGAACTTTCTCCACCCTCTGCCCCTCCTTCCTTTCTGGAGTGGTTAGAGGGGTTGATTACAGCCAGGATTACACAAGAGATGCCAGTTGCACACATGTTTTGCATAACTGTGCTGTGTTGATTTCAGACAGGGTGCCCCAAGTTCCCTCCGTGCCTTGCAACAGAGAGACAAGATCTCTATCTTCATTCCTGAAGCTGGAGAAATGCTGTTGAGGCCCTCCCTATTGAAACTTTGACAAAGAGCACCTGGCTGGGACGCTCCCCAACCACACAATTATCTGTACGCTGCAAAGCGCTCGCTTTTGGAAAAGCCTCTACTTAAAGGTTGTTCATTCTTTTTGTATTAAATATGCAAGAGTCACTGTACCTCTGTGGGAAGCGCTGTGAGGGATCAGTGGGGCAGTGTAATTCAGAAGGATTTTCAATGTCAGGCAAGAGTTCCCTGGGATGCTGCTGCCCTCAGACCCCTCCTGCCCAGAGAGCCAGCTACTCTGTATTAAGGATGGGGGAATGTGCTCCCCAAGCACATGTCCTTTCCCTCCCTTCCAGCAAGACAGGTGTGAATGCTCTCATGTGCTCTGAAATGGTCAAGGGCCTGTGGTGAGCATCCTGACCAGAAAATTAAGACAAGCTCATCCTAGTGCTGTTTTTGGGGCCAGTTCACTGTGGCTCTTATCTTCAAAAGCACTGAGGTCTGCTTGATTTCAGTGAGAATTAGGGGCTTTGACAGTCTGGGCATTAGCCTGTGTTTCTGTTCCTTTTGCTAGGAAATAGGGACTTCCTTCCTCCTGTGTCTTCAGTTTGGAGTGGAAGTCTTAGAACAGCACAGAGTCTGCCCCAGCCAAACAGGAACAGGGCTGTTTTGAGCTGCCTACAGCATGGTAGTGTATCGTGGGATAGAGCTGGTCTCACAGGTAGGCAGAACCCAGGCTATTTAAGGGCTTCAAGCTCTTCCTAGAAAATAAATCACATGCAAAGGATACACTGCTGCGAATCTGATGATGAAATTTTTATATAGAAAAGCCACATGGGCCATAGACTCTCTCTCACTTGGATACCCTTCATGTGCATGCATTTTGCTCGTCTCCTTGGAGACAGTGGCTTGTCTGAGAGCGGCTAGCCTTGGCTAGGAAAGGCCTGACGTTTCTGCTTTGTGGGATGAAGCTGTGCTGCTGAATTTTCCAGCAACCACAGAGGCATGATTTGATACAACCCTAAGCAGTGTTCTGTACAAGGTTCTTGAGTGAGCATCTCTCTCTAATACCTCTTTGGGGACACTGCTTGAGTCCCTGGTGTGAAAGACAGGTTTGAAGATCCTTGAAGAGAGCCTAGCGATCCCCGTCCCTCAGATACCAGAAACATTTGTGAAATTTCTCCCTTCCCCTTCCTTCTTCCGAAGAGCTGAGTCAGCTGGACTGGCATGTCTGGAACTCTGTGGCACCGTGAGCAGGCAGTCTGCCAGCTGCATTACACACCGCATCCAAGGGAACACGTCACTTCTCTCTCCTCCCCGCCCCCAATCTCCACCCTCTCCCTTTTATTTTTCCTTGTTGATCCGTGTAGGTGAGTCAGAGAAACCTGCTCATCCACAACCTGTTCCTTCTTGCCAAATCCTGGATCAGCACTCCCAGTTCTTGTTAGGTGTCAGGAATAGGTTATGAAAACAAAAACTGATACAGGCAGCATACTGGATATAGAGCATATACTGTAAATGAAAATTAAATGCACATTGAATGTGCCACTTAGAATGTGCTCCTAATAGAGTGATGTCTTTTGTAGGAGGCACTTTATTCTGGGATTCATATATAATATTAGTTTTCTTCCTATAAAACACCAGGATGGAATAGCAAAATGATTTAAGGTATAAGTAAGAGCACATTTAGGGAGAAAAGCCATCTTAACTCCACTGGATTTTTAAAACAACAGGAGAATGCAGAATTTCCAGTAGGAAATAGGTTGTTCAGGAAAGTGGTTTTGAACAAAATGACTGAGCTTTTGGTATCAATTGTAGTTGTACTAATCTGAAGAAACTCCATTGATATTGGCACGATTCCTCAGAATTTACGCTATTGATGTGTTTCTAACCCCAGGAATTAAAAAATCACGAATCTGGATCCCCCAGATCATAGACACTTACAAATGAGGAGAGTGAAAGGTGATAAATTGGCCTTTTTATTTACCTTATGATATTTATTTCATGTGTGGGGAGGGAGTAAGAAAACGTGCAAGCTGACTTTTCTCTCTGGTCAACTGACTCCAGGAGCTAGAGATAAAGGAAAGCATAGTACCGTATCTGACTTAGGGCCATGTAACACTGTAGGATCAGGTCTGTCTCAATATCCATAGCTACGTTTTCATTGAGTAGCATCAAAGGATGGATTTTTGGCATGTTTTGTTGGAATGAAGCTGCTTAGCTTCAACGAATAGATCATCCACCAGGAAAAGTGCTTTGCTTGACTTTTATGTGCCACAGTAAAATGTCCACGTTAGCTATATTGTGAAAAATGTATCCATTATGTACATATCATTAGTCTTCTACAAGCAGTAAGTTTGTCCCAAGGGCTAATGATGAGCCAACTTCAGGAGGCTGCAAGTATCGTTTTGGTTGAGATGCATGAAATTTCTGCCTTGATCAGCATGAAGTCCAGGACAAGTTTGACCTGGCTGGTGTATAGTTCCTCGCATAGGATTGCACCGTTGGTGAAAAGAAGGGAAAGGACAATTTTGTGTTGGGTAATATATAACTCATAGTGAGAGACAGTCATTTCTCAGATTGTCCAAGTCAAGAAGACAGTAAGGTTTACTGCCCAACCACCTTCTGCAGAGGATGAACCTAGAGTACAGACAAAAAAGGACTTGTCAAAGGCATTCAAGACATCAGTGTCGCAGATCAAAATGAACCCAGATGTCCTAAATCCCTGTCTGTTGACTCAGTTACAAGACACTCCAGACACAAAGAAAAGAAAAAAAGTAAGAAAATGAGAAAAAGAGAGATTTTTCTTCGTCCAGGTATTGAGAAATTAGTTGTTTTATACTCTTTCACTCTTGATTCAGACCTCTCAGAGACCTCTTTTTAATAGCCTAGCGGAACCTTCAGTATGAATTTTTGTTGGCGTTTTTTTCCATCAAGAAATGGAGTTAAGTAGGTTCAGAGTTTCCTAAATTCCCTGTTTTAACAGGAAACCTTTTTAAAGTACTTCTGGATGTTTATAGAGCTCTGTTTTGTGTTCTCCAGCTTTTTTGTCTTTACTTTCAGCCCAAGCAGTTGCTTTTTCTTTCCTTCTTTTCTTTTTCTTCCTTTTGGTTTAATTTCCTTTCATTTTGTCTGCCTCCCTTTCAGCCATGATAAGTTTCTCAATCTATCCAGGGTTTGTAGTGTGAAATTAATTTCACTAAAAAAACCCCCATCCTAAACCCCCAAATCTTTCCTCCCTCCCTGCCTTCTCATTCTGAGCAAACCTAAAAAATCCTGAGTTTTAGGAAGTGATTTATTTTTTTGCGTTACAAAAAAAAAAAAATATATACCTAGGAAAGATACTGAGGCTAACAGGAATCACTGACTTTTATTACCCAGAAAATATTAATCTAGCTTCAGTGTCAGACACAGAAACTTGATGTAGAGGTTTTCACGAGAACAGAGGCTGTCCAGTATCCCAGATTCATCTCGCAGAGAGTGAAAGGATCCCATCACCATTTAAAAGATATCTTTACTGTTAATTTTTGTTGTGCTACAAACTGTTTTCATACAAAATGGTCCTGACTTCCCTTGCCAAATACTGTGGCTAACTGTGAACGTGGAGCAATGAATATCACAAGTGTTGGTGACAAACCTGGGGGGAAAGGAGATATCTGTCCAGCCCTGGTGGCAGCAGGTTCATTTGCCTTGATGAAGCTGGAGTAAATGCTGTTGGTGTTGGGAAGAGCATTTGGGAGCAGCAAGCTGGCCCAAAAAGTCTCATCCTGGAGGAGCCTTTAGTATACGAGATTTTTCTAAAGTATGCAGCACAGCTTGGCTCAGGACTGTCTGCTTCAGAAAAGTCCCACCCTTATTTTGAGCTCCTCTGTAATGGTGGTGGTAAATATATATGTTGTCAGGCAGAGAGCAACAGGAGAAGATAGGAAAACTGCATAGATAAAAGGAGTCAGTCAGCTCTTTTTCTGTTTGACCTCATTTGACATCTGTGCAAGACATGACAAAACCACATGCTTGAACAAGCAGATCTTTACAAGGGTAACACAAGGGCCACACTGATTCTTGGGCAGTAAGGAAAGTATGAATAAAAATTTTCATGTCCCAAAGGAGCCCATTAGTTTCACAGCCTGACCTGTTTTTGGAAGCAAGGTTCTCTTCACTGCTGGCCTTAATCAAAATAAGTGAAAACTCCCAACTTCAGTGGTTGGGAAAAGAAGAGGAGCTGTCAATATTATTCCTCCCGTGTCGCTATTATCTTTATGACAGCTTGCTCTTAATAGTCTGTTTCCAAAACTTTGTTTCTGACAGTGACAAGAAAAGGGAAAACTTCCTTGCTTAAAGGGAAACTGGAGCACGTTCATCATATCTCCTAATATGAGACATAAAATTGAAAGATGCCAGGTGCTAAAAGAAAAACTTTTTCTTGTGCAGGAGCATGTAGGTGGAATTCTGGAACACATTGCCACGGGATGAGAAGAAATGAGCTAGAGTTAAGGGCTTGTTCAGTGTTTTTATGTGGAAGGAAACTATCTAGTGCTATAGTGAAAGTTAAATGTCATGTATTCTCTCTGTCTCCCTTTGTTTATATAGTATAAAATAACTGGTAACACTATGTTTGGCACTGCTTGCTTCAAATAACTCATAGATTCTGTTGGCTTTATAATGCTAAAGGGCTTCTGCAAGATGCGCAAGGCAGCTGCGCTTGGAATAAATATAAACTGTAAGCAGCTGATGTAAATTGACTTCAGGGTATTACTTCCATTGATACTACCTGTGAATCTGGCCCGACATCTACACTTGTTTTACCCAAAGGGGGGAAAAAAAAACAACCCAAAACAAACAAAAGCACTTCTCAAGGGAGTGTTTGTCCAGCAGCATTCCTGATCTGCACCGAGGTACCCACACCCTGCGCTGCATGTGTGAGCTGTTTCTCTCCATCTGCAGTCGGTTGCTGCGGAGCTTGGCTTGTGATGACGTGTGGATCTCCAGTCACCTCTTTAAATTCCTGCTGATCTGTGACACTGACAGGGAGCGGACAGGACAGGGAACAGAAGAACAGCAGACTGACCTAAAGTTGTTATTGTTTTTCCTGCTCGCTATGTCCGTGGCGAAGGGTTAGAATTAAGAGAAGCCAACAAGCGCATTGTGGAAGGTTTGTTGTGTGAACCAATTAACACTCCACTTATCAAGTCATCTTTAATATAATGTTAAAGGTCTGAAGTGGAGTGGAAAGTAAAGAGCTGGTACATACAGTTAAGGTTTAACCTCTGTCTTAAGCTGGTTCCAACCCACATCCAGAGAGTGCAGAGGCATTGCAGGGAGGAGGGTCCTTTCTGAAGTCCTCTGTCTTGTAGTCATTGCAGGGTCTCTCCCCCTTTAAAAGTAAGTTGCTGTAAACCTGGCTGCCTTTAAGCGATTTTGAAGCTGGCCAGGTGATAAAATAGCCAGTTATTTTGTGGACTTCCTGGTTTTTGTTAGTTTATCTCACCACCAGAGTGCTATTTAACCAGAGTCCCTTTTTAATAGTACTTAATCCTTTTGGAGTTGGTGTAAAATTACTGGGAACCCCACTAGTGCCAGGGGTGCCTAGAGGACTGGGACACATTGGTATGGGACAAGGACAGTCTGCCCAGTTCAGTGGCCTCAAAGAGCAAGTGCAGAACTTTTGCACTTGAAATATGCAAATATATATGGGGGGGAATCTGAAAGCTCCATTGTCATTAACATAAACTAAAAAATGAGTGTCAGGTGCCTTTTGCCAACTTTGAAGCTTTTATATTGAAGAAAATTAAGGTAAGCCAAGTGAAATATATGAGGAGAGCTTCTGTGTGGTGCAATGTATGTTTCTTGGGACACTGAATTGGAGCAAGTACCAATGAATTTAATCTTTTTCAGAACTAAATATGACATTAGTGTCCTTATCTGTGTTTTCCTTGATTTAGTATGTAATTCATTTGCATGGTTTCACATCGACAGGTACATTTTCCATTGTTTTTCACACATACATAGATACAATATACAGACCTACAAAGTGAACTGTTTGTATTCTGTGCTGCAAAGGAAGAAAAAGGGGTGTAAGATTCTTGCTTTTCTGTTTTTAATTATTTAATGGGTGCTGCAAGACTGTGGCAGGAGTCCTGCAACTATCTGGATGGTTGGGGAGATTACAGTAATTCTGTGACTGTGCCAACGAAACAGGAGTGAGTTTGTTTGTTTGTTTGTTAAAATTCTGGCACAAAAATGCCACCTACTTATTTATAACCCTTGTGGCAGATTGGAACATTGTTTTATCTGTAAAATCCTGCAGATCAGTTAATAAATAAACACAATCTGATGAATCAGATTAAATAACAGAGCCACCAGTAGCTGCAAGATAAATCGTAATAAACTACTAAAGTAATAAAAGGCTGCAGGCAGAAACATCTTGAAGTTACAAATAAGGACCCCAACCCCTTAGATGCTGTACATGAGCACTGATGTTTACTGATTTAGATTCTGGTTGTGTGCTTTATACATAAAGGGAGGTATAGATGCTTGAAAGTTTCTCCTGACTAGTGTATTTACTTGTTCTCCACATGTGCGTGCGCATGTTTTTGTGGGTCCGTCTGGCCAAAACTTAGCACGGATGAAGTCCTCAGAGTTTATATATACTCTGATGTTTAATACTGCTTGCAGCAGAAGATCAAGGGAAGACTGAACACTAGTACAGTATTTCACTGCTAGCCACTTATTTTACGATACCGTAAACAACTGGCAGGTAAATGCAGGTGTCAAGCTGCTGGTTTGTGCTCTGGAGATATTTATAGGAAAGGCAGGCATGTCTAGAAAACAAAAGGTGTGCAATGTTTTGCTTTTGTTTTACTGCATGCTGACGTACCACGAGTATCTAGTGGTGTTTCACTGCTAGCTGCATGGGGCTACTGTAATAGTATGTGGTAGTTGTCGACAGAAAGAACTTATCATTGACTACCGCTGTGCAAAAAGTCAGGACAAGTCATTTTTCATTTGCTGGGAGGCTCACAAAATTTTGAACAGCCACATATATATCAATAGGCAACTGATAATAATCTTTACTAAGAGGCTTTGGGCCATGAGGTCATGAAGTGAGACGAGTGCTCTATTTCAAGCTCCAAGTCAAGAAAGTACTAGTTGCTTAATGGCATGTATGTAAGCTTCTCCTGTTGTAATGCTGCATTTTGGGTTTTGAACCTTTTGAGATGTCCAGAGTGTCCAGAAACCTTTTTAAACACAGATCTAGCTGTATGGTCTCCTATACCACATGATCTAGTGAACCTGTCCTTTACCACATGACCTCATGAAACCTAATACTTGGCCAAAAATACGATAATCTAAAACGTGCTTGTAGAATGGAGACGACAGAACTCCATGAGGTCCAGAAATGTATCTGCATCCCATGAAACGTACCCCACGTATTGTTGCCTCTGCTTGGACTGGCAAGCATTAAAAGATTGAGGCAAAGTTTTCACAATGTGATTAGAGATTTGGTTCTTTCTGAAAGTCAGACTACTTTAAGATGTCACAGGTTGGGCGCTCAGAAGTGGAGGTACGTGGCACCGCGTGTCGCAAGTCTGTGTGTTTTTTGTGCTCTAGCAACCAGGAGCCTTATTTTAGATGTTTACATGTTGTGACTTCTGCATGCGGGTTGTCTTGGACAATCTCCGGTTAGCTGTGGCACTTGCTGTTATTTCTGAACTCCAGTATATACTGCTTTGTGTGTGTGTGTGTAATCTCCCAAGCAAAAAA